>JAJQQW010000007.1:111658140-111815640 GCA_025583905.1 Ia io | reverse complement strand
GTCCGAAGGCTGACGCTCTATCCACTGAGCCAAACCGGCCAGGGCTGTTTTTCCAAATATTGGACATGCTGGATCAGAGCCACGCAATACCCACGGGGGGTGGGGGGTGGGGGGAGCCCGGAAATCCAAAACTTTAAATCTTCCGGACCGTTCTCTGAGCGCCTTCCTCTCCATCCTTGTCCTGGAACTTTCCTGGTACCTGGGTTTCCCTTTTTCTCCACCAGAAACCATCCACGTCTGCATTGGTGGCGTATTCGGCACCAAAGGGCAGGAGAACATGAAGGAACAAAGGATGCTAATGAGCGAGCTCACCAGGGTTCCAGGATCCACTGTCAATGCGCAAAAAGCAACTGCGTTTCTATGTGTTAGCGAGGAACCACCCACATGTGAAGCGGAGAAAATGCCATTCACCCGGCGTCGAGAAGAACAGGACCCCTCAGAATGAGCGTCACGGGAGGCGCAAGACTTGTTCACTGGGGCTACGCAGCATTTCTGGGCGATTCTAACGAGGCCCTGAATAAATAGAGAGACGCTCCATGTCCGGGGACTGGAAGTCAATATTGTTAAGGTGGCAATACTCAAATGCTCACCAAGTTCAGTAATAGATTGAATGCAATCCCTATCAAAAAGCATGTGCAGGCTCTAGCTGGTGTGGCTCAGTGGATAGAGCACTGGCCTGCGGACTGAAGGGTCCCAGGTTCAATTCCAGTCAAGGGCACATGCCCGGGTTGCGGGCTCAATCCCCAGTAGGGGGCCGAAACCGGTTTGGCTCAGTGGATAGAGCATCGGTCTGCGGACTGAAGGGTCCCAGGTTCGATTCCGGTCAAGGGCATGTACATTAGTTGCGAGCACATCCCCAGTAGGAGGTGTGCAGGAGGCAGCTGGTCGATGTTTCTCTCTCATCAATGTTTCTAGCTCTCTGTCCCTCTCCCTTCTTCTCTGTAAAAAATCAATAAAATATATTTTAAAAAATAAATCCCCAGTAGGGGGCATGCAGGAGGCAGCTGATCAATGATCATCTCTCATCATGGAAGTTTCTA
Source organism: Ia io (assembly GCA_025583905.1). Classification (NCBI taxonomy): domain Eukaryota; kingdom Metazoa; phylum Chordata; class Mammalia; order Chiroptera; family Vespertilionidae; genus Ia; species Ia io. Next base: position 111,814,600 of record JAJQQW010000007.1, on the reverse strand, counting down.
TCTCTCCCTCTCCCTTCCTCTCTGAAATCAATAAAAATCCTATCTAATAAAAAGGGAATATGCTAATTGACCATCACTCAGTCACAAAGATGGCTTCACCCACAGCTGAGGCCAAGTTCCTATAAGGAGCCTTAACGAGCAATCAGCAGGGACCTGAGGCTACGCCCTCCCCTGCCCCCAGGGGGGCTTGACCTGTTAAAGCAGAGCTTTCCAGCAGGGCTTGACAGGGAACCTCAGGCCATGCCCCCGCCCCAGCATCGGGCCAGGGGACCTGAGGCTGCGCCCCCCTGCCTGGCGGGGCTTGACAGGAGACCTGAGACTGCACCCCCCCGCTCCTGGTGCTGGGCTGGGGGACCTGAGGCTGTGCCCCCCCCACCCAGTGGAGCTTTATAGGGGATCTCAGGCCATGTCCCCCACCTGGTGGGGCTTGACGGAGGACCTCAAGGCATGCCCCCTGCCCCGGTCTGGGCTGGGGGACCTCAGGCCATGCCCCCCATCCTGGCGCCGGGCCAGGGGACCTGAGGGTACGTCCTCTGCCCAGCAGGGCTTGACAAGGGTGGGACTGGCTGGTTCTGGATCTCGCCCAATGGGGGGGCCCTGCCAGGTCTGGGTCTCACACGATTTTGAGGTGCATGTGGGTGGGCGGGGACTTGACTCTGGGTCCCATGGTGAGCCCCAGACTCTGACAGGAGGAAGGTTTTCATATACATTTTACTAATTTTCTTTCATCTCTGACACTTCTATTATAGAGAAAGGGAAAATAGTAATATTATATTATTTCCTCTAATTAATCCCCTTTTAATGTGCACGAATTTCGTGCACTGGGCCTCTAGTATATATATATATAAAAAAGCAGAAAACCTTTTTTTTTAAAAAAGCGTGTGCAGGAGACATTCGCGACCTGGCCATAAAACGTGTCCGGAAAGGCAAAAGACATGGAATAGCACGACAATTTGGAAAGGAACAACGTGGGGCACTTCCAGCTTTGAATGTAAAATCTGTGATGCTGCGGCATGAAGACACGTGCTGACATACGAGCTGACTCAGATCCGTGGAGCCGAACTCAGAGTCCAAAGTGAACCCGTGGACTCACGGCCGCTTGTTTTTTGTGTTTTTTTGTTTTGTTTTGTTTTTAATATATTTTATTGATTTTTTACAGAGAGGAAGAGAGAGGGATAGAGAGTTAGAAACATCGATGAGAGAGAAACATCCATCAGCTGCCTCCTGCACGCCCCCCACTGGGGATGTGCCCGCAGCCAAGATACATGCCCTTGACCGGAACCGAACCTGGGACCCTTGAGTCCGCAGGCCGACGCTCTATCCACTGAGCCAAACCGGTTAGGGCTCGGCCACTTGGTTTTCGACAGAAGTGCCAAGGCTCCCACTATGACCAGTGGCACCCACACGTCCAGGGCCCTTGCCTCCCCCCACCCACAAACTAAACCTAAACATGAGAGCTGAGACTGTAGGACTCTGAAAAGGACACATGAAAGACAACCTCTGTGACCTTGACGTGGGCGGAGCGTTCTTAGCGCTGCACCGAGAGCAGGGCCACGACAAGGACAAACAGGTGAGCTGAACGTGAGCAGAAGCAAACGCCGTGTGCTTTGAACAACAGTAAGAAAATGGAAAGTGTGGTACATGTCTGCAAACCGTGCATGTGAAAAAGGACTTGTATCTAGAACATGGAAAGCACATTTGAAACTCAAAAGCAAGAAAAACATACTTAAAATTGTCGGGCATATTTTACCTTATTTTTGTATTTTTTAATAATATATTTTCATTGATTTCAGGGAGGAAGGCAGAGGGAAATAGAAACATCAATGATGAGAGAAAAACTCATGGATTGGCTGCCTCCTGCACGCCCCACACTGGGGATGGAGCCTGCCACCCGGGCATGTGCCCGTGACCGGAATTGAACCGTGACCTCCTGGTTCATAGGTCGACACTCAACCACTGGGCCACACTGGCTCGGTAAAAAAAAAAAAAGAAGAAGAAGAATTTTAAGATAACACTACAAACAACCCAACTAAAAAAAAAATAGGCAAAACATTCTACTAGACATTTAACCAAAGGAGGAGGGGGAGCTGGGCACCTTCTTGGGAGAAATGTCTAATCAAATTTTAAAAGATGCTCAGCACCCACTTTCCAGGACAATTCAAACAGCAAACACATGAAGCCCCTCACCGCCCCCCGCCCCCGGTGACTGTGGTCAAAGGGACAGACAGGTCAAGTGGACAGAGATGTGGCGCCGTGGCTGGTGGGACTGCGAAACGGAGGCCCATTTCTTCAAAAATTAAGCATCAGTTTACCATCCGACCGCCATTCCGTTCCTAGCATCCACCCAAGAGAACTGTAACACGCGTACACAAAGAATGCCCACGTGTGTCCACGGCAGCCCTATCCGTAGTAGCCACAACGTGGGTGATGGACCAGCGAGGGTGCCCTCACAATGCACCTGATGGGAGCCAACGCTGACACGTGTTGCCACAGGGACGAACCCCAAAACGAATGCCCAGTGAGAGCAGCCAGACCCCAACACGGTGCTACACGCTGTCCGCTTCCATTTCTATGAAATGCCCACAAAGGGCAAGTCCAAGAGGGCGGCAGGCAGGCGGGTGGTAGCCTGGGGCTGGGGGGGCAGGGGGCGGGGGGCCGCTAATGGGAACGCCAGGGCTTGGAGCCGAAAAGGTTCTAAAGGAGACTGGGGGTGGCTGCACACCCCGAGGCCTCACTCAGTCCTTGGGTGTGGGGGTGCACGGAAACGGTGGAAAGTGGGTGGTTTTATGGGTTATAAATTGTGCCTCAATAAACCTGTTTCAAAAATACTTTTCATGCCCGGCCGGCGTGGCTCCGTGGTTGAGCGTTGACCTATGAACCAGGAGGTCACGGTTTGATTCAGGTTCAAGGGCACAAGCCCAGGTTGCGGGCTTGATCCTCAGTGTGAGGCGTGCAGGAGGCAGCCGATCCGTGATTCTCTCTCATCATTGATGTTTCCATCTCTCTCTCCCTCTCCTTTCCTCTCTGAAATTAAAAAAAAAAAAAAAAAAAGTATTTTTTAAAAATACTTTTCATGAATTCCCTTAGACCTCCATTTCACTTTCTGAGAGATGTTTAAAGCGGCTCAGGGTATTAGTTTAAGCCGAGCTCTGAAAGGGTGGGGGGCAGCCCAGCAGAGATGTGCCTGGGCACTGAGGGGCCGGCTCCCCAAGCCGCCCCTCTCCCCGGCCCCCGGCTCTGCCCTCCAGGCGCTCCCAGGGCTCCAGAGGAGAGGCCAGGGGTGACATGTGGCACTCGTCCCATAGGGCGCACCTACTGCGTGCCAGGCCCCGCTCAGCCCTGCCTTCCTACCACCGGAGGGACCCCGCTGGCCCTGGGGACCCCCGTTTCAGCTCCTTTTTGACCGGGAGGGCGTCCGGTGAGGGAATCGCGCCCCGAGATAGAAAACCCAGCCTGGGCTCCCCATGGCCAGGAGCTGGAGAGCTGGTTGGCTCTGTGGTTGCTCAGAGGCCCCCCAAGATTGGTTGTGCTGTGGGCATGGGATCTGGGATGTGGGGGCCTGGGGCCAGTGCCCAGCGGGTTGGCTCAGGGCGCCCACAGCTAGTCTGACCGTAGGGCACAGCGGCCACCGGCGGGCAGCCCCAGGCATGGGAGTCGGAGCCGGCAGATGGGGTGGCTGGTCACTCGTGTGTGTGAGGACAGGGACAGGGAGTCCCAGAGCTGGGCCGGGGTGGGCAGGGAGGCGTGGGCGCAGCGCGGAGTCCTCCAGGGCCCAGGGGGGCCAGCACCGCCCGGCCTGCTCTCACGCTCTCACCTTGGGGGGCTCACTGTGCCCCCTGGGCTTTCTGTGCATGTGCACCCCTCCTCTCCATCCCCCCGCATTGTCAGGGCTCATTCCTCCCTGCATCCAAATGAACTTCTACCTCCCAAACCACCCAGACCCCTCCTGGTCTCAGGGGACTCCTCCTTGCCTGGGCCCTGGCCCCCACATCACCCTACCCCTTTCCAGGGCGGCCTCGGGTCTGTCCACCCTCCAGGACCCTCCTCCCTCCAGACATGGCCACCTTCTCTCTGCGCCTGCCCTTGGCCTCGAACCCGCTCAGACCTCAGCCCTCTGGGAGCCCCCACTTCCGTGACATGGCTTCCTGACCCCTGACCATGGCCTCGCGAGAGCCCAGCGAAGCCCTGAACCCCTCGGAGCTGCAGGAGGTCCCCACACACGGGCCACGGGCGTGGCGGGGTCCCAGTCGGCCGATGTGTCTGGGTCACTGCCCAATGGCAGGGCCAGCCCAGGGGTCCCTCTGACCTTTGGAACTGACATGGGAGGGTCCAAGCCAGAGGTGGCCTCTGGGGTGCTCCGCCCGGTGGGCCCCCCGCAGGATGGGAGGGCCTCTGTGGGGACCTGTCGGCGGGCCTGCTGTGGTAGGAACCCCACCCAGGGAGGTATCTCCAAGTCCTGCCCCTCCCCACCCTGCCCCCCACACTGCAGGACATCAGCACCTGAGGGCCTTGCTGGGTGCCTTCTCGGCCGCCCAGTCCAGCCCTGTGTCCCCCCCCGCCCCCCGCCCCCCCCCCAGGCCTAGCTGGGGCCTCCTTCTGGGTACAAGGAGTGGGGCTGCGCCTCTCCTCTCCACCCCGCCCACGGCTGGAGGGACCAGTGGGTCACTAAGCAGCACCTGGGGGCGGGGCCTGGGAGCTTGGGGGCGGGGCCTGGGAGCCTGGGGGCTGGGCAGGTGCCCGCCTCCCCTGTGAGTGGGCGGGGCCAGTGACAGTAGGGTGCCTGCCCACTGAAGGTCAGGGCAGGCAGCTTCCTGACAGGAAGGGGTGCGGCAGGGGCCAGAGGCCAAGTCAGTCAGCTCACCCCTTGAGCCCCAGGTCAGGGAGATGGGATCCCACCCCAGGACCCTCCTCCTCCCAGGGTGGGGGCCCCCTCCGCTGCGGATGCCCTGGCCCTCGGGTGGGCCCCCGATCCCCCTCCGTTTCCACACCCACCAGGCCCAGTCAGTGCGGGGACAGGTGACCCCCCCCCCCCAGGAGGCCCTCACTCCTTCCCCACGCAGCCACCTGGCCAGCATCTGGGCCTGGTCCCCAGGAACGGCTCTCCTATGGGGACCAGGCCAGAGGGAGGGCAGTGGTCAGTGCTAAGAGGCAGGCCCTGCCCTGACTGTCCAGCCGGCCTGACTGCTGGGAACACTGGGGGCATGGAGAGGGGGGTCAGTTGTGTAATCTAAGCTCGACGCTCAGGCCTTGCCAAGTCTGCCTGGAAAGCCAGCGGCCTGGAAGTCACGTGCCGGAGGCCCAGGCCGACGCCCCATCAGAGGCCTCCGTGGAGAGGGAGGGGCCCACCGAAGTGCCCAGGGCCAGCCACTTGGCTGTGCCTCACCCCCTCGGCCACAGCCCGGCGTCAGGGACAGACAGGGGCTCTGGGGGCAGGTGCCAGGCTTGGCTGCCCTCTTCCCAGCCACAGTACCCGTGGCTGCAGCTTACCAGGGCAGGCGACGGCCCCTCGGCCCTGCTGTCCAGCCTCCACGCCCGCCTCGGGGGCCCGGCCCATCCCTCTGTGTCTCCTCTCTGTGCTGCGGTTGCTCGCACCGGGGTCCGGGCCCACGGGGTCTGCATGCTTGCAGGCGTGGGAGGGCGCAGGCCCTGCAGGGTCACTTCCCTTTCCCGAGAAGCTCTGACACTGAAAGCCGCCGAGGTTTTGTTGCAGGGACTGTCGGAGAGAAGGAGGGCAGCGGGTCAGCTTCTGATCTGTCCCAGCCTCTCTCCTCCTGAAAGCTGGGTGAGGAGGCCAGGAGGGCGGCCAGCTGGGAGCGAGCCACTCCGAGGTCAGGCCCCACAGGTGATGACGCGACGCTGCCGGCAGGGCAGGAACCAGAGCGGAGGAGATGCGAGCTGGCCGGCCGCCGGGCATTTGAGCCGAGGCCGCGTGCCACGCAGAATTCGGTTCTTTCCTCTGGGATTTCTGGGTTCTGCGCAGCCCCCCGGAAAGTCCTGCAGCCATAGATGCCGTGCAGAACCTGAGCCAGTGGTTCTAAAGGAGCCTTGATCCCTGGCTGGTGTGGTTCAGTGGATAGAGCATCAGCCTGGGGACTGAAGGGTCCCGGGTTCGATTCTGGTTAAGGGCACCTGCCTGGGTTGCAGGCTCGATCCCCAGTAGGGGGGCATGCAGGAGGCAGCCCATCCATGATTCTCTCTCATCATTGATGTTTCTATCTCTCTCTCCCTCTCCCTTCCTCTCCAAAACCAATAAAAATATTTTTAAAAATAAATAAAGACGCCTTGATATGAAACTGCCTGAGATACAGGAAGACTAGTGGAGACGGGGCCAGCCCAGGGCATGGGCAGAGGGGAGGGGACGATGCCAGCCTGGCCCGGAGCAGCCTGGCCGAGGGCAGGACAGGCTTTTGGGGTCGTGACCTCACGCAGTGTCCAGGCAGCCTGTCCCCTGTGCTGCAGCCCCACGCTGTCCACCAGCAGCGCAGCCCACGGGCCACTGGGCTCCTGCCCACGGGCACAGCCCCATCCTGGCCCAGAGACCCTGGTAGAGGCGCCCCTCTCGTGGCCCCAGGCCCAGGCTTGGCAGATGGGGCTGGTTCTGGGGACCCCAACGCTCAGTACGAGGGGCACAGCCCTTGGTGCCGCCACGGAGATTGGAGGCCGGCCCACCCTGGCCCCACAGGCCCAGGTGCACGCTCAGTCGCTTGACCCCGCCTGCCCGAGGAGGGGGTGTGCGGTCCTGGAGGTGCCCAAAGGGGCGGGGGCGGCGGGGAGAGGCCCCTGGATGGACCCAGGGCCTCAGGAACTGGTGTGCAGCCTTCCTGCCCTGGGGAGGGGGGGATTTTGTGGTCTGGGGGAGGGGATCTTGGGGGGCAAGTCCACCACTCAGACCCTGACAGAGCTCCAGGTCTGTGTCCCGAGGCAAGAGGTGGGGGGAGCCCTGCCTCCTTCGTCCCCTCAGAACCCCGAGCCGAGGGGCCCAGTGGTGCCCGGCAGTCAGCCTGCCTCTGGGACCCGGGACTGTGCCCCGAGATCTGGGAAGGCCCCCTCAGTGCGCGGCATCCTCGGCCTGTCGCCTGTGGCCTGCACCTGTGCCCACGGCTGGGGTCCTGGATGCAGCCCCCCGAGTCCTCAGCCTGGCCCTCCCGCTTCCCAATACGTGGACACAGCCATGGGGACAAGTCATTCTCTGCCTCTCTGGCCTCAGTTTCCTCGAGGACATCCTGGGCAAGGGCTTGCCTGGCGGAGCCGGGGACCAGGCAGGCAGCAGTGCCCGGTGTCCCCGGGGGAGAGGGGTGCTGTGGGCCCAGGCCGGGGCAGAGTGGAGGCGGGTGCGGGGCCGAGTGGAGAGAGCTGCTCCCTCGGCGTCTCCCCTCCATCTCCTCCCTCTGCCTGTGGGGCGGGCTGGCTCTGTCCAGCAGAGTCCCCCCCGGGGATAGGTACTGGCCTCCCCGAGCCCCTGCGGGACCTGGGCCCAGCCTCTGGCCCCGACACACCCAGGCCTGGCCTCCTCCCACCCCCAGCGAACCCCCTCCCTGCTCACCTGTTCCTCCCATCAGAGCCAGGGGGCCTGCAACCCACCGGCCGGGGAGGAGGTGTCGCCCACGGCCTCAGCTTCTGCCTCTCTTGAACCCGTCAGTGGTCACCCCAGGCCTGTCCATCCACAGCCTGAGCAGCCAGTGCCGCCCCCTCCCAGGTGCACTGCGGGGTCCCTGGGCCAAGAAGCCTGGGGTGGCCTGGCAGGGCCCAGGGGGCAGTGATTCCCAAGCTCCCTGGCAGAGCCCCCTGCTTTAGGACAGACGGGCACATGCTGTCCTCGGCCCTCAGGCCTGTGGTGAGATGGCTGCTGGCCTCCGGCAAGCCACTCAGTCTCCATGCCTCTACCGCCCGTGTGAGGGGCAGGCTCCTGAGCTGACAGACGCGGGGAAGAACTCAGAACAAGGCCAGCCAAGGCTCAGGGCTTTGCAGTCGGCTGTGCCCACCTGACTGCACCTCCGGGAATGCAACCCCCTCTGTGCCAGGCCGGCCTCCCACCAGGCTCCCAGCACTTGGTGACTAAGTGTGGGGCGCCTTGGCCGTCCCAGGGCCTGACTCAGGATCCCCCACAGAGACGAGCTCAGTGAGTGGTTGGTTATTGGATGTGCAGTGGGTGGACGGATGGATGGACAGATGGATCATGGACTGTGGAGGCCAGGTAGGTGGGTGCCCGGGACCAGCCCAGCACCCTCGGCTGGCAAGTGGGGAGCCAGGATCCTGGTGACGTGTGGGTGGCTGTCACGGGGGGGGGGGGGGGGGGGGGGGGCAGGGGGGCTCCAAAGGCTGCCACTGCTGTCCTCAGCCTCCCCTGGTATCCCACTCCTGGGAGCAGCCGGGTGAGCCAGGAGAGGGGCCGACGGCCTGGGTGCACACCCAGCAGCAGGCTGGCCAGGCTGGGCCGTGGGAACGGGCGCGCCATCTCCCCTCCATCCACTCAGCTCCCCGGCATCTGCCGGGAATTCCTGGGCCCAGTGGCTCCTCCCGGGGGCGCACCAGGCCCCCCAAGGCCATGCCAGGAGCCACACACTAGCCCTGCCTGCCCGCTTTACTTCCCCAAACTCCCTGCCCTGCTCTCGCGTGCAGCCTCCGGATACTCCTCCATCCAGTCCCACTTGGAGAGCAAACACAGGGCAGCCCTGGCATGGGGATCGCCCTGGGGGTGGGGGCACATCCAGATCCTCTACCCAGCCAGCCCTTCACGCTAGGCCTGGCCCACGCTTCCCTCCTGGCCCTGGCATGACTCCCACCACCGCCTCACCCTACAGCTGAGCGCCAGGTCCAACCCCACCATCACGCCCCACTCACCTGCTCTCTGCACCTAGGCCTTGCCGCCCCGTCCCCCTGGCCAACTCCTGTTCACCCTTCAGACCTTCCAGTGGCCGGAGGGGCGTGATCCCTCCCCACACTCTGCCTGCGTGGCCTGAGCGAGGGCCTTTCCCTCTTCCCACCCGGCTGACCTCCGGCTGACCTCCTGGAGGAGGCCAGAGGTTCTCGGGGCCAACCCCTAACATGGCCGCTGACCAGGGGTGGCAATGTCACCCCCACACCCACCCCAGGCCTGCCTGGCTCCCTGCCCCTCCCACAGGCCCGACGGCTCAGCCTGGCAATGCCACCCCCTCAGCTGCAACCGGGGCAGGAACACCCGGGGTCTCCTGGTCTGGGAGGGAGAACCTAGCCTAGGCACCCCCCAATGCTGCCACCTCCTCATAGGAATGGGGAGGGGGTTCCCAGGGACCAGAGGCCCCTTCACCCACCCAACCTCCCAACCCAATAAACACGGGACATCTGTTATATACAAAACAATTTAATTGAAATGCTTGTATAAAAAATATGATTTCCAGGCATCTTGCTTTTAAACGGAAAGAACCCCCATCCTGATGCTGGTGCACCAGGACCACAGAAACAACTACTAAAATAAATTAAAGGCTTGAGACTCTGTCCCCCCCCCCCCCCCCCCCCCCCCCGCTTCCAGAGCCAACAAGCAGACTGTACAAGGTCAATAATTTAAAACCCACTCCCAGGGGTGCAGAGCCCCAGGTGGCGGGTCACCCACTCCCCTTAAATTAGCCACTGTACAAGTCCGTCCTCCGACAGAGGCAGGTGGGGTCGGACTGGGGTCCACACAGCCACCGCCCCGCCCCAGGGGCCCAGCAGAGTGGGCGGCTGAGGAGGACCCCCGACAAATAAATTAAACAATAAATAGCCCTCCGCGGGGTCACCATAAATAGACGCTCGCAGGCTTGCCAGTGCACACAGACGGGCCGTGTGGGCAGCAGAGGCCTGCGCATTGCATTGCTTGTGCACAGACGCCCGCAGACACTGAGGGGGGGCGGGTGCGGGAGGTGGGCACGAGGACCCTGTGCCGTGAGACGAAGCCTCGGGACACGCGTGCTCCTGGTCCAGCCCGGTCAGGGGGGAGGCGCAGGGGGCCCGGCCGCCGCCCGGAGCACAGGACAGGGACAGTCTCGGGGTCCAGCACCCGCCCGGACAGACGGACCTCGCCTCAGGCCGAGGTCTTTGGACAGACAGCTTGAGAAAACCCAGTCCCGTGAGAGCAGCGTTCGGAAAGGCACTCAAAGCAAAGGAACAGGCCCAGTGCCAAAGGTAAAGGTCACCAGGGGTCAGAGGTCACCGCTGTCTCCAGCAGACAGCCCTGGAGGACAAGCCCTACAGAGCGGGGCTGGGGCAGGTGGTCCCTTTGGCCCCCACAACCAGGCGCAGTCCCTCCTCACAAGCTCTCGCTGCTCGAGGTGGTGCTGGCCCCGTCGTCCGGGTCCAGGGCGCAGAGCCGGAGGTCACAGGTCTCGGGGGTGCCCCCGTCCGCCCTCAGCATCCAGGGGTGGGTGGAGATCTGGTCCAGCGAGGGCCGCTCCGAGGGCCGCAGGGACAGGCACCACTGGATGAGCTGCTGGCACTCTGTGGGGAGGAGGGGGGTCAGCAAGGGGCCAGCTCCTGGGTCTGTCACCGCCGCCCCAGGCCCCCCCACACACACCTGGGGAGACCCTCCTGCGGAAGAAGAGGCGGCCCCGCAGGATCTCCTCGTCCTGCTCGAAGGGGATGTCCCCGCACACCATGTCATAGAGCAGCACCCCCAGGGACCAGACGGTGGCCGAGCGCCCGTGGTAGCGGTGGTAGCGGATCCACTCGGGAGGGCTGTACACGCGAGTGCCTGCGGAACACGCGGGGTCAGGACGCCCACCCCAGGCGACGCTGGCGCCAAGCCCCGCGCTGCGCTGCGCTCCGCTCCGCCAGCCGCGTCGGCGCCCGGGAGAGGGAGCCGGCGCCCGGGAGAGGGAGCCGGGAGAGGGAGCCGGCGCCCCGGGAGAGGGAGCCGGCGCCCGGGAGAGGGAGCCGGCGCCCTGGAAAAACCCCGCAGGCAGGCGGGGCCTCCGGGCTGGCGGCGGCGGCGGAGCCGGTCACGTGGGCGCCGGCTCGGGTTTCACAACAAACAGATGTGAGGTGAGGAAGGGGGAGGGCTGGGGACTGCGGAGCGGAGGCGGGAGAGGGGAGGAGGCGTGGGCGGGCGGGGAGCCCCGGCTTCCCCGCGCACCGCAATGCGGGGATTTCTGCCGGCACCCCCGCTCCCCAGGCACGCACGCACGCACGCAGCGCCCGCCCGCATGAAGGGGGAGCCCACGCAGCGCCGGCTGCAATCGCCGCGGGGCCCCGGCACTCCCCACGCAGACACACACGCAGACTCACGACCCCCACAGCCCCCCCCGCCCGTGCGCCCCAACACGGCCAGAGGGAGCCGTCTCGAGCCCACCTCTCCCCCCGCCACGAACCAAACCAAACCAAACCGGCTCGGGATCCCCGCCTGGGTCCTGCGTGCAAATGTGTCCGAGGCCGCGGCCCAGCCTCACCAGCCCCCACCGCCCCGCGGACGTTACCGGCCGTTGGAACGCCCCGCGCCCGCCCGAGCGCGCTCAGTCACCGTCGAAATCCGTGTAGACCGTGTCCTTGAGCAGCGCGCCCGAGCCGAAGTCGATGAGCTTGAGCTCCCCGGAGCGCAGGTCCACCAGCAGGTTCTCGTCCTTGATGTCGCGGTGCACCACCCCGCACGCGTGGCAGTGGCGCACGGCCGCCAGCACCTGCGCGAAGAAGCGGCGCGCCAGCGGCTCGTCCAGGGCGCCGCGCTCCGTGATGAAGTCGAACAGGTCCTGGGCCGGCTCGGGCCGCTCCAGCACCAGCAGGAAGCCGTCGGGCCGCTCGCACCAGTCCAGCAGGCGGATGACCCCGCGCGCGCCCGCCGCGCCCACCTTCCGCAGCAGCACCACCTCGAGGGGCACGGGCACGCCGCCCTGGGGGACACGGCGGTCAGCGCGCCGCCCCCGGCCCCGCCGACGGCCCGCCCGCCCGCCCGCCCGCCCGGGCCCCGCACTTACGACGCTGCCCCACTCGGTCACCCGCTCCTTCACCACGTGCTTCAGGGCCACCTGGGGGGAGGCGGGGGTTAGGCCGGCCGGCTGCGACGCCGCGCGCGGGGCGGAAAACCCGGGTCCGCCCGGCGGCCCGACTCACCGGGAGCCCGTCGGCGATGCGGGTGCCCGCGTAGACCGTGCCGAATCCGCCGCTGCCCAGCACGGCGCCCACCTGGTATACTTTCTCGAAACTCTCCTTGTCCGCCTTGGCTGCGGGGACCGCGAGGGCGGCGTTGGTGCGACCTGACGCGCCCCGAACCCCGGTCCCCCAGGCCCCGGCACCTCCGACCCCCAGCGCCCCGGTCGGGCCCCCAGCGTACCCGGCTGCAGGATCTTCACCGGGAGGTGGTCCGCGCCGCCCGGCCCGCAGAGGTGCGCCAGAGACCCGAACTTGGAGAGCAACATCGCGGGCGGCGGGGGGCGCGGGCTCTGCGCCGCCTCTCGCTGGGCTCGGCTCCCCGCGCGGCTACGGACGCGGGAGGGCGGCCTCCCCCCGCCGCGCGGACCCCGAGCCCCAGGCGGCGGGCGAGCGCGGGTGGGCGGGCGTCGCGGGAGCACCGGTCCTTGGAGCAGCGGCCGAGACGCGCGCGGGCGAGGCCGTCACGCGGCGCACTGGCCCGGCGAGCTGCGTGGACCTCGCGGACGCGCAGCAGACTAAGCGGCTCGCACGCCCCGCCGCCTAGCCCCGGGCTTTTGGGCCGCGGACGCGCGTATCCCTCCGCGGGGGCGGGGCGAGCGAGACACCGCCCTCCTCCGCCGGGGTCCCCGCGGCGGGCCGCCCCCGAGAACCCGCTGGAGCCGCTGCGGGGGCGGCGGGGAGAGGCCGGGCGACACCTCCCGGGGCCGGCGAGGCGCGGCGGGCGGGGGCCGCGGCGATCCGTCGGGACTAACTCGCCGTAGTAGATCGCGGAGGCGCACGGCGTGGCGCGTCCTGCCTCGCGCTCACACACAGGCTCTGCGCACGCGCAGCTCCCGCGCGGGCGGTGCCCAGGCGCGCAGGGAGGGGCCGCGGGAGCCAATGGGAGCCTCTGTTTTCAAAGGGCACCGCGGCCCCGGCCAATAGTGGCGCGGGGGAGGGGCGGGGCTTCTCGTGGGTCCACCCAGGCTGCGCCGGGAAGGTCACCAGCGACACGCACGCCTTCGCGCCCGGGAGGCTGGGTCGTCCGTTGCTGCGAGCGGACGGGGGTTCGGGAGGCGCCTCCCGCGCTGCTCCAGGCCCGTGCGTGTGCGTCGCCCGCAGTCCGCGCGGGGAGGCGGCGGCGCGCCCTCCGGAACCGGCTTGGTGGCAGCGCCCCAGGACCCTGCCCACCCCGGGGGCGCACTCTGACCCGGGCTAGACCCCAAGCCCGAGGTCCTTCCCTCGTCTTCCTGGGACCTTAGCCCTGCTGCCGCCGCGCCTGTGCGCCCTCCTCGGTCTGCACCCACCTGGCCGCCCCCAGGCCCAGGGGCTGGCCATCGCGCCCACAGCCCACCCTGACCACTGCAGTCAGCGCCCGAGCCCGCCGGGTCCACACGAACCCGCCTACACGACACTCGCCTGGTTGCGCGCCAAGGTCACTGTCCTGAGCAGCTCAGGACTCGGTGTGGGCAGCCCTGTGCCGCCCTGGTGTCGGAGCCGGGACGACCACGGCCTCTGGAGAGGGCTGAGGGTTGGGGGAGCCAGAAGGCCAAGGGATTGTCCTTTTGGTCTCACGGGTGCTCCCCGCGGCCCCCGGGGGGACCCCCCAGTGTGCACAGGGCCGGCCCACACGCTCCCTCCGCACTCCAGCCTCCCCCGCGTGCACAGCTCTTAGATTCTTCCTGGAGCAGCACCTGTCCAGCACCCTCCTGCCCTGTGGGTCCCGGACCTAAGGGAGCTCCGCTGCAGAGTGTGGGTCCGCGGAGAGGGGCTGAGGGCCCCGGGGCCTCCCCAGTGGCCCCAGCCCAACTGGCCTCTGGCCTTGGAGTCCCCCTTCGGAAGCCAGCACCCCCATGAACCCCTCCAGCTTGACCTGAAGACCTCGAGTCTCCCCCCCCCCCCTCCGCTCAGCAGTGGGCACTCACTCAGCGGCTGGGAGGGGCAGTGTGCATGCCCCGCTCCTCTGCCCTGCTCCCTCCCAGCTCGGCGGGGGGTCTCCTAAGTGGAAGGGCCCGGGCCTGGGACCGCAGGACAGCAGGAGGCAGCCTCTCTCCTGGGGTGAATTTCTTAGAGCCTTCCTCTCCCCCAGACACAGTTGTGTGTGTTGTAGACACGCTGTTGTCTGCGTCTGTGCTTGTGTGTGTGTGAGCGTGTGTGAGCGTGTGTGAGCATGAGCATCCTGCACCAGCTGTGAGCTCCATGACGGGTCAGAGTCGGCCTGTGTCCTCCAGGGGCCGTCCCTTCAGGCTCCTCCGGCCCAAGGAGGGGGCTGGGCAGGGGACCTGGCATCTATCTGCTTGTGCAGCCACAGGGGCCTCATGTCCACGATATTGGGGCCCTGGTGCCCCAGACAACCCTGCCCAGTGGGCAGGACTCAGGCAGGATGCTGTCCGCCTCACCGGGCCCCTACCCTGCAGGGGGGCAGGACCTAGGCCTGGAGGGGTTCACCCAGCTGCAGAGCCCAGCTGGGGGCGGAGCCAAGTCTGAGACCCAAGAGCCTTTTGCTCTTCTGCCCTGGGCGTGGCCCTTGGTGAGTGGCCACCGGCCACCCCTGCCCTGCAGGCCTGAGCCACACGCCCGGCCACGTCTTTCGCCGTACCGGACGCCTGTCGTCTGTTTTTTCCTGGTTCCTGGAAGGCCCATCCGGTGGGCCTTAAAAATAGTTCAGGAAGGCCTGGCCCCGGAGCTCCTCCATGGCAGCAGGCGGCAGGGAGAGGCCACTGGGACGGAGGCACTGTGCCCACCCCTCTGCTCTGCCTCCTCCACCCTCCCCTGGACCACCCGACCCAGCCCCACTGACAAGAGGGCTGAGCTCTGTCCCTTGGCCTCCACCACCCCAAGGTGCCCCCACAGTGGCAGCGCCCCAGGACCCTACCCACCCCGGGGTCGCAGTCCTGACCGGGGCTAGCCTTCCTCAAGTTCCCCTCCTCCAAGGCGGATGCTTCCCAAGGAGGGGAGCAGGCTGGATCCCACCAGAGGCTACACCCCATCCCCCATGCGGGTGAGGACGGGCCGTGGAGAGGCTGTGGAAGGGGACCCCAGAAACGGCCTGCCGCTGCCCTGCACAGCCAGCCCCCCCTGTCCTGCGGGGGGAGGAGCGGCACTGTCCCCATGGTGACGGGCTGGGCTGGCCTCCCTGGGTTAGGGAGGAAGAGGAGAGTGGACAAAAGGGCCCAGGCCACTCACACTGTCTCCCACAGCCACACGCGCACACACACACACACACACACACACACACAGACACACACACACACAGACCAGGCAGCGCGGGACTGCTGTCCCGGGAGCTGGGAGGACCTGGCTGGCTGAGGGAGCAGAGAGGGCTGAGAGGGGGGAGTAGGGAAGGGTGCCAGGGGACAATGGGCCGGCTCTCCCAGCCCTCTCCAGCCATAGGCCTTGGCCATGGGTGGGGCAGCTGGGGGGCCTGGGTTGAGGGGCATCCGGTCAGAGCAGAGTGGGTACCTTTGGGACATGAGGCACAGCTGGAAAGGGGCCGATGGAGGAGGCACGGGGACAGGGGCATAGGACAGGCTTGAGGAGGGCTGCATGGGGCAGGCAGAACCCCTGGAAACCGAGGGGCCTGGGCACATGGGGAGCAGGCCTCCGAGTATGTACCCCCTGTACTCACAATGCCCCAGCTCTATGCACACGTTTGTGTGTGTTGGCCTGTGTGTGCATGCAGGGTGTGTGTGTGTGTGTGATGTGTGTGTGCATGTGTGTGATGGTCTATGTGTGTATCTGCAGTGTGTGTTCACGTGTGTGATGATCTATGTGTGTGTGTGTGTGTGTGTGTGTGTGTGTGTGTGTGCTGGTGTGTGTACCTCTGAGTGTGCACACGTGTGTGCCACCCTGCACCCCCTCTGGCCTCCACTCCCATTGCAGGAAGCCCTGATCCGCCTGAAGCCGTGCCCCCGCCTCCCCCCACCCCCCGGCCTCCGCACCCGCATCGCAGCCTCTCACCCGCCAGGAGGGCAGCCAGCAGGGCCAGGCCAGGGTTTTGCAATGCTCCCCACAGGCGGCCGGGCAGGGCCTGGGCTGGGTGGGGTGTGTCCGTGGGAGCTGGTGGACGGAGCCTGCGTGAACTCTGCCCTGGGCCAGGCCAGGCCACACTGGGGCACCGTGTCTGCACTGGCCTGCTCCCCGGCAACGTTGCTGGGGCCTCAGACCTCTGTCTCCCCCTCCCCATCCCTCCCCTGCAGTGCCTCGTCCACCCTCCCCCGGACCACCCGACCCACCTCAGTGCCAGCCCGTCCCCCTGCCACTGACTGACCCATGCCCCGCCTGGGCCTCCCTGTCTGTGGGGACGCTCTGGTCACCGCTGTGCAGGGCCCGGAGGAGGGGCCGGTGAGGTGTCTCCCAGCACACAGTAGGTGCCTGTTAGATGCAGCCATGGGGGCTCTGGCTGTTGCGGGCACAGGGTCCAGGGGTGAGGGATGAGGAGGAGGCCCTCGAGGGGGAGGAGCCCCCGCCCCCAGGTGGCCTGGGGGAAGGAGCCCACGGTGCCCTCCTGTTAACTCGGGGCCCGGACCCCGGGGCTGGGTGACCACTGGCCTGGCAGCAACCGCACACTCTGCACCGGGAGCGGGGACCACTCTCGGCCCCTGGCAGGGAGGACGAGGGCCAGGCTGGACGGGCTGTGCCCGCCCCTCTACTCTGGCTCCCCGCGTGCTGGTGAAGACAGGACACGGGGCCGTGGAAAGGCTCCCCGAGGAGCTGGGAGCCGGGCAGGGCCTGTGTTTGCCTCTGACTTGCATGCAGGGTTCCAGGAACCCGGGGGCAGTGGATCCAGCTCAGCAGAATCTGGACGCCGTGGGGCACTTGGCACCTGCGGCTGCCAGGGGCCAGGGTTTGGGGTCCGAGCTGCGCAGCTGGAGCCAGCCAGGAGGTCTCCTCTCTGTAGGGGCGCTCTGGCCCGGCCAGCGTGGCTCCGTGGTTGAGCTTTGACCTATGAACCAGGAGGTCACGGTTCAATACCCGGTCAGGGCACAGGCCCAGGTTGTGGGCTCCATCCCCAGTTTGGGGCGTGCAGGAGGCAGCCGATCATGATTCTCATCATTGATGTTTCTATCTCTCTCTCTCTCTCCCTTCCTCTCTGAAATCAATAAAAATATATTTTTAAAAATAAAAAAAAAAAAGTACGAAGAGCCGCTCTGTGCCGGCACTGCGGGGGCTCCAACGCTCTCGCTCAGCCCCACAGCTGACCTCGGCCACGCCCAGACCACAGGGCCATGGAGGAGCCACCCCTTAGAGACGGGCCCCGGAAGAGGCACCGATGGCCTCGGAGAGGCAAGAGGCGCCTTCAGTGAGCACGGCACCCCTGCCTGGGCTCAGCTCCCTGGGTGCCCCGTCCATCCCTCAGGGGAGCTGTGGGTGTTGGGGGCACAGCCTCGGGGAGAGCACAGCTGTGGTGGACAGGAGAGGATCACCGCCAGGCAGGAGCCCCACTCCGGACAGGACAGCCGGGTAGGAGAGAAGCCAGGCAGATGGGAGGCGGCTTCAGGTCAGGCTCGATCTGTCCCCGCCCGCAGCCCCAGGCAGCACCCACAGAGCTCAGAGCCCACATGCCCTCGAGGGTCCCCTCCTCTGATGGTTCAGAACGGAGAGCCAGGGTGGGGGAGGGGCCCCACTCCTGAGCGAGGGGGAGGGGCCTGTATGGCACCCAGCACCCGGAGGCGGCACTGGCACGTGAGCTCCCTGGGCCCTGCCCCACGCGCCCTCTCCTGTCCTGTCTGCTGGGAGCCAGCAGCCTGGGGGCAGGGGGCAGATCCTGGCAGCCAGGCCTGGACAGGGAGCCCAGCCAGGGTGGGACACGTCCCCCCCTCCCCCCCCAGCCCTGGGAGGCCGAGCTGCCCCAGCTGCACCACCTCCCACACCCCTCGCTGCGGCTTTGGACAGGAGGACCAGGTCCGGCTTCTGGGAGCGTCCCCAGCACCCACTTGGGCATTGAGATCCCAGGATGCAGCAGGGCAGAGCCGGGTGGGGGCCGCCAGCCCAGGAGCAGTGACCACCGGGGGTGTCCGTATTCCGCGGCTACTGGCCCGACCTGTGTGGGAGAGGGGGAAGGCTGGGGACCCCAACCACACCCCGCTGCAGGCCTTTCCCGCCTCAGCCTGTTGTCCTAGGGGAACCCCTGAAGGAGGAGGAGTTGGGGGATGCTGGCCAGCCCCCACCACCCCGAGTTTAGGCTCCAACACGGACCGGGCAGTCTCAAGGGCCCCCTGGGACCTGGGGCGGCCTGCCCTCTCGCTGTGCCTGCTGGTTTTCCTCAGGTGCCCTGACCCCGGGGTGTGGCGTGACCAGGAAAGCGCCCCTGCTCAGCAGTGGCCGGGCTAGTTCCAGCCTCGGGGCTACCCCCATCCTGGGGAGTGAGAGTGGGCCCCCGCCCCCCCCCCCCGGCCAGGCCAGAAGCCACATGGACTCCAACCAGGAGGTGCCCCAGCTCCTGGCGAAGTGCTCCCTGCTCGCTCCCCAGGGCCCCCAAGCAGGACGGGATGCTGAGGGCTCCCTGCAGGAGGTGGCAGTGGCGTGGGAGTTCCAGGTGCCAGGAGCTGAGAGGACACCCAGAACCCCCGGGGGCTGGCCAGCCCTGCCCAGGGCCCAGGCAGCGACACCAGCGCGCTCACCTTTGAGCAGGTGAGCGCTCGGGTGCGTGCAGAGGCAGCCAGCTGGCCACGAGGATGGCAGGGGGTGCGCTCACACAGTGGGCACCTCTGGTCCCTCGTGCCGCTCCTCCCACCAGGTCAGGCCTCCTGGCTCGCAGCCCTGGCTCCCCTCCCCCAAGGGCAAGGCGGACCTTCTCCCAGCCCCTCTGGGAGAAAGGGACCGTGGCTGCCGCTGGGTGTGGCCGAGGGCTGGAGACGGCGTCTGGCCAGCCTGCCCACCGTCCAGGTGGGGAGCTGAGGCCAGCCCCAGTGGGGTTGGGGGCAGGCCCAAGGGCCACCTGGGACCCAGGGCCAGACCATGTCAGCGCAGCAGGGGCCAACTCCCCAGAGGAGCTGGGAGAGCAGGCTGGGCTGGGTGTGGGCGGGGCGGGGCCACACCTGAGGGAGGGGCGTGGGGGCAGGGCATGCACACACACACACACACACACACACACACACACACACGCACACGCACACGCACACGCGCACGCGCACAGCATTGCATTCCTGGTGGGGCTGCGGGTGGTGGTGCTGCCGTTGTGGGCAGAGCCGCTGAGTCACCCCCAAGGACGGAGGAATGAGAACTATGGCAGGAACTCAGTCTTTTGCCTCTGGCATCTCGAGGCTCCCCACCCCCAGCACCTTCCCTGCCCAGACCCCTCCTGCTTCCTGCCCCTGGACGAGCCTGACCCGGAGGTGGAGAGCGTCAGGGTCCTGCAGGCGGGCCCTGTGCTGGAGGCCACCCTCCTGTCCACTGGGCCCCGGGCCCCAGGGGCAGCGTCCCCACAGCAGCCCTGGAGCTGGCCCCACAGCCTGAGTGGGGGTGCCCAGCTGCTGGGACAACCTGGCGCAGAGCGGCCCACCTGGGCCATCCACCCCCTCACCCCTCTCTGGGCCTGGCCGGGCTCAGGGCAGGGCCCAGGTGAGCTGTGCTGGGAGGCAGGGCTCCGTTGCCCCTGGTTCCCCCGGATCCCCGGATCGGCCGCACAGCAATGCGGGGCCCTGGGATCCGGGCGGGGCGTCCTCCCATTTGCGCCAGGTTGGTCTGCAGCCACTCCCAGCACGGCTGGTGGCGATGCCCACGCAGGCCCTCTGCCCACCCCCCCCCCCCCCCGTCGCTGGGTCTGGCCCCACCCTGCGTGGGTTCCCACAGAGGCTCCCCGGCTGGCGGCCTGGGCAGGAGGGAGCGCTGACTCGTGGTTTCTGGGACGCAGCGTCGGGGTTTCGACCTGGCCCTGGAGTCCCTTCCTCCCTCCCTGGCAGGCGAGTCAGCTCCTCTGTGACCTGGGACTGAGGTTGCCACATGCCCACCACACTGACCCTGGAATCAGTCCTGCCCCACCTGTATGGCCCCCAGCCCCAGCCCTCAGCCCACAGCCCCCAGCCTCAGCCCCAGCCCCAGCCCTCAGCCCACAGCCCCAGCCCCAGCCCTCAGCCTACAGCCCCCAGCCCTCAGCCCACAGCCCCAGGCCCCCAGCCCCAGCCCTCAGCCTCAGCCCCCAGCCCCCAGCCCCCAGCCACAGCCCAGCCCCAGCCTCAGCCCCAGCCCCAGCCCTCAGCCCCCAGTCCCAGCCCAGCCTCCCTCAGCCCCAGCCCAGCCCAGCCTCAGCCCCAGCCCAAGCCTCAGCCCCAGCCACAGCCCCAGCCTCAGCCCTCAGCCCCCAGCCCCAGCCCAAGCCCAGCCTCAGCCTCAGCCTCAGCCCCAGCCCCAGCCCCCAGCCCCAGCCCCAGCCCCCAGCCCCAGCCAGCCCCCAGCCCCAGCCCAGCCTCAGCCCCCCAGCCCCCAGCCACAGCCACAGCCCTCAGCCCCAGCCCCAGCCCCAGCCCCAGCCTCAGCCCTCAGCCCCCAGCCCCAGCCCCAGCCCCAGCCTCAGCCTCAGCCCCAGCCCCAGCCCAAGCCTCAGCCTCAGCCCCAGCCCCAGCCCCAGCCCCAGCCCCAGCCCCAGCCCCCACACCCAGCCTCAGCCCCAGCCTCAGCCTCAGCCCCAGCCTCAGCCCTCAGCCCCCAGCCCTCAGCCTCAGCCCCAGCCTCAGCCTCAGCCCCAGCCTCAGCCCTCAGCCCCCAGCCTCAGCCTCAGCCCCAGCCTCAGCCCTCAGCCCCCAGCCCTCAGCCTCAGCCCCAGCCCCAGCCCCCAGCCCTCAGCCCACAGCCCCCAGCCCTCAGCCCCAGCCCCAGCCCCAGCCACAGCCACAGCCCTCAGCCCCAGCCCCAGCCCCAGCCCCAGCCCCCCCTCAGCCCCCAGCCCCAGCCCCAGCCTCAGCCTCAGCCCCAGCCCCAGCCCAAGCCTCAGCCTCAGCCCCAGCCACAGCCCCAGCCTCAGCCCTCAGCCCCAGCCCCAGCCCCAGCCCAGCCTCAGCCCAGCCCCAGCCTCAGCCCCAGCCCCAGCCTCAGCCTCCCCAGCCCCAGCCACAGCCTCAGCCTCAGCCCCAGCCTCAGCCTCAGCCCTCAGCCTCAGCCCTCAGCCCCAGCCTCAGCCTCAGCCCCACCCTCAGCCTCAGCCCCAGCCTCAGCCTCAGCCCCAGCCCTCAGCCCCCAGCCACAGCCCCAGCCTCAGCCCCAGCCTCAGCCCTCAGCCCCCAGCCCTCAGCCTCAGCCCCAGCCTCAGCCTCAGCCCCCAGCCCTCAGCCTCAGCCCCAGCCCCAGCCCCAGCCCCAGCCCCAGGCTCAGACCCAGCCCCAGGCTCAGCCCCAGCCTCAGCCCCAGCCCCAGCCTCAGCCCAGCCCCAGCCTCAGCCTCAGCCCAGCCTCAGCCCAGCCCCAGCCTCAGCCCCAGCCCCAGCCTCAGCCACAGCCTCAGCCTCAGCCACACCCTCAGCCTCAGCCTCAGCCCCAGCCACAGCCACAGCCTCAGCCTCAGCCACAGCCACAGCCACAGCCACAGCCACAGCCCCCCAGCCCCAGCCCTAGCCTCAGCCACAGCCCCAGCCTCAGCCCCAGCCACAGCCCCAGCCTCAGCCTCAGCCCCAGCCTCAGCCCCAGCCACAGCCTCAGCCTCAGCCACAGCCACAGCCTCAGCCACAGCCACAGCCTCAGCTCCAGTCCCAGCCCCCCAGCCACAGCCTCAGCCTCAGCCCCCAGCTTCAGCCCCAGCCACAGCCCCCCAGCCCTCAGGCTCGGGCACTTCCAGGCCTCCCCCCCACCGACCCCCATCCTCTGTACCCTCTTCTAGAGTCTGGAGCAGCTCTGAACACCCCCTGCTCAGAACCCGCCCTGGGTCCCGCCCTGGGTCCCTCTCGCCTAGAGAGGAAATGCAGAGCTGTGGGCCTCAGTTTTCTCAATTGCAAAAATGGGTCCTCGGGGAGCACTAGGACTCCGGGGAGCACTAGGACTCTGGGGAGCACTAGGACTCCGGGGAGCACTAGGATTCCGGGGGAAGGTGTGGGTGGCGGGGAGGTGCCTGCGTGCTGGGCAGGTGGTGGGCACCGGAGGGGGGCCTGCTCCTGCTTCCCCATCCCAGCAACAGTGCCCTCTACCAGCCTCTTCACCTCCAGATGTGAACACGCACTGGGCCGGGGCCCGGGCCGGGGCAGGGCTGGCTGGACTGGCCTTGGGGTCAGGCCTGGGGTACCCTTCCAGGTCCTGGGTCCTAGCCACTGGCACCCCTCCTAAGGCATCTGCTAAGGCCCTGCACACTACCCCTGCTCCCACGCGGGGTTCTGAGGGCAGAGATGGGGCAGGGGGCCTGTCCCTTGATCCTCATTTACAGATGGGGAAACTGAGGCTCGGGAATGCCAAGTGGCCACAGGCTCCAGCTGCCAGCCCAGGTTGGGCAGTGCTGCCCATCACACAGGCCAGGAAGCCGGGGCTGGGGTTTGCTAACGGGGGCTGAGGTGGAGATGGGGGGCGTGTGGTGGCCCAGAGCCCAAGACCAGGAAGCTGGGCGCCCCCATAAACCGGCCCTGTGCCCGTTCCCCAGTAAGGCACCATCAGGACAGAAGTTGGGGTGTCTCATGGGGAGAACTGAGGGTCAGGAGAGTGGAGAGTGGAAGCTGGGATACAGGGACTGCAGGCTAGGCCAAGGTGCCTGGAGCAGGCGGTCTCGGCAGAGGTGGGCCTGCTGGGGCGGCACCAAGTGGGCAGGAAGGAGCCCACTCAGGGGGTAGGCGGGGGGGGCAGGCTGCACAGGGCGAGGGGTCCCCTCCTGAAGCCCCAGCTGCCGGGGCCCGGGGCTCCCCGCAGAGGTGACAGCTGTCTGCCTGGCGTGGAGCCTCTGAGTGTGTGTGGCCGGGAGGTGGGAGCAGCGGGCCCGCCTGGCCAGGCTGCCGGGCTGAAGGTAGGTGGGCAGAGCCGGGCAGGACCTCGGAGCTGGGCCTCGGCCTGAGGAGAGGACCGTGAGGGCCGCAGGTCTGCCAGCCCCACCCCGTGACCCAGCCTCCCGGGCTCGGCCACGGTCCCTGCTCTGCCAACCCCCTCTGGGCCGGCGCCTCAGGGTGCTGTCCATGACGCAGGCTGTGACCTCTGCCGCGCCTGCCTCCTGGCGAGGTCCCAGGCCTCATGCACACGTGTACACACACACACACACACACACACACACACACACACACACACACACGGTCAGACCGGTTCTACTCAGCAGGCTTCAGGCCTGTGTAGGGCCCCTACCCCGGGCCCAGCCTCAGTTTCCCCACCTGAGGCCCTTTCGGGGCTGGGCTCAGGAGGAGCCTCAGAGCCGGGGGAGGGAGGAGCAGGAGGAGGCCTAGGGACCCTCCAATGCAGCGGCCGCCTCCCTCCCCTGCACGTGGGCCCTTGTCCTCGTCCCTCAGCCCATAGGTCCCCAAAGGGGCTGCCGAAGACCCCGCAGCCAGGTGCCCGCAGCCAGGTGCCGGCAGAAACCGATTCCTCGGTTACTTAGCTGGTCAGATGACTCACCCATCAACCACCCAGCCCAGCCCAGCGCCCGCGTTTCGCCCTGCTCCCCGCGTCCCTGTGGCTGATGGTGACACCCGCCCGTTGGGCTGACCCTGTCCCCGGGCACCGGGCGAGCTCTGAGCAGGGGGTGTTCAGAGCTGCTCCAGACTCTAGAAGAGGGTACAGAGGATGGGGGTGGGGTGTGCTGGAAGTGCCCGAGCCTGGGGGCTGGGGCTGGGGCTGGGGCTCCAGGCTGGATGCTGTGGGCCTCTGTGTGGGAGCTGGAGTGTGTGCGTCTGTGTGGGCAGCCATTGTGTGACACAGGCTGGGGGTGTGCCCACAGGTGCCCGTGTGAGGATGGTGAGTGAGGATCGTGTGGGCCACAGGGGTGCTGAGTCATGACTGGGAGGCCCATGCAGAGCCGTGGACCTTGGCCAGCGGCCTGTGTCCTGCTTGACCAGCAGGCCTGAGCACCGTCTCCCAGCAGGATGCGTGTGGCCGGCCCGCGCCCGCCTCTCTGCTGGGAGGTCCAGTAGCCAGGACACCAGACAGCTGCTCTCTCGTGGCCGGGGACCGACCTCCCCACAGGCCTGGCCCCCGGCCAGTGTGGCTGGGCCCCCACCACTGGACAGCGGAGCCGCCCCGCGAGCAGTGCCCAGCCCTGGGCCTGACAGCCGGTGCTCAGGGCCGGCACCTGCCCCCAGGACGCTCGACCCCTCAAGCTATTCCGGGCGCGGAACACTCTGCCAGTCCCCCTCCAATGGGAGGCCTGCCCCCTGCAGCCCAGGGGCCTCTTCTCTCCAGACCCCTCCTGCCCTACCTGGAGGGACACCTGCTCTGGCCAATGGAGCAGGAAGGCCCAGGTGGGGCGTGGAGAAACCCTGACCCTGCAGCGCTGGGAAGGGACCAGGCCTGAGGGCGGCAGGGGCACGGGTGGCAGGGGCGGCAGGGGCCAGGACGGCGGCAGGCTGGGGAGACCCGGGCGTGGGGTGTGGAGGAGGGGCAGTGGGTGACACAGGTGAGGGGCCAGGCAAGGGGCAAGATGGTCGGAGAGCAGGGGCGTGGATGGGTTGGGGGTGTGGAGGGGGGTGTGAGGCGTGGCATCGTGGTGGGGGCTGTGGATGAGGGTCCCTGGGTGGGGTGGGGTGGGGTGGGTCCAAGTCAGGGGCAGGGTCACCTGGGGACACAATGGGCCCTTGTCCGGCTGCCAGGCGCCCTGAGCAAACACACGCCCTGCACGGCTGCACAGCGTGTCCTGGGCCTGGCAGGTCGGGCGCTGGGCCAGGGCAGAGCAGGCCCTGCCTGGGGCTACGGGTCCACCTTGTGTGCCCGGCTGGGCTCCCGCCCGCCGTGGCCGCTCCGCAGGCGGGAGCCTTTCTCAGGACAGCCATGGGCTCCACCACGCGGCCGTGTCCGGGGGCCTGGCCATCCGGCCCACAAGGCGACCAGACACGGAGCCGAACACCCCAGCCGGGAGCCTGCTCAGGCAGCAGGGGCTCAGCTGGACACCCAGGCCGTGCCCTGAACCGGCAGGGCCAGTGGACAGACTGGCCCTGGGGGTGGGGTGGGCACAGGGCTCCAGGCCTTGGAGGCAGCGGGAGAGAGGCCTGGGCCGCCCCACCCCACCCAGGGAGGTGCAGGAGCCCCGAGCGGCCAAGGCTGAAGGGCCTCGGAGGGTGGGGGAGGGTGGGCCGGGCCTGGAGGTGGCAGCCGGGGTCCAGGCCCAGGTCAGTCCGCTCTGCAGCTGGGCACCTCCGCAGGAAGGGGCTCTCTCAGCTGCCACCCGCTGCGGGGGAGGGGCTGCATGACCGGTTGGGGTTCGATTCCGGGTCAAGGGCACATGCCCAGCGGGGCACAGGCTGGAACCCAGCCCAGCCTTGGACAGGGAGCAGCACCTTCTCTGGAGGCGTGGGACCCCGGAAGGGGCCATTTGCATAACAAATGGGTTCCCTGGAAGGCAGTGCCCTCCAAGCCTGCGTGTGGGTGCCAGGGTGTGCACGTGCAGGTCTGTGGGCACGCGGGCCTGACCCCGCCCTGCAGGGCACATGCACCCATCTGCACCAGGCTGTGCAGCCACCCCGTGCAAGGCCATCCGCAGGCTGGGCCCCCACACCTGGGCCCCACACCTGGCCCCCACACCTGGGCCCCACACCTGGGCCCCCACACCTGGGCCCCCACACCTGGGCCCCACACTTGGGCCCCACACCTGGGCCCCCACACCTGGGCCCCTCAGCTGCAGGGAGGCCCTATGCCATCCGCCATCCGGGCCTCAGAGAGTTTCCTGGTCTGTTAGTGAGACGTCACCCAGCCAGAGCGGTCCCTGCCCAGCGCCCCCAGGTCCTCGCGCCCCGGAGGTGGTTCTGTTGGTCAGCGACTGGCCAGGCCTGCCCTCAGGGCCACCGCCCATCCTGAGCCTGCGGGGCTGCGGGCAGGTCAGGGGGATTCTGAGACCTCCGGATGCTCAGTCCCCAGCTTCTGGGATGGGGGAGGCGGCAGACCCGGCCAGGCTGGAAAAGGAGGGGGCAGGCAGGACCTGGGAGACAAAGCCGGGGATGGGGGACGGTGAGCTGGATGGGATGTCACTGGGAGGGGTCTGGCTGCAGGGGCGTGGTCAGAAGGGCAGGATGGTGGTGGGGGGGAGGCGGGGGAGGACCTGTGGGAGGTGGAGGACTCGCTGAGTTCTGGGAGGAGGGCTTGGCACGAGGGCAGTGCCCTGCCGCCTCCCGGAAGGGACATGACTGTGGTCCTCGCTGGGGGGCCCTCAGACCAGCACCACCCAATGTAGGTGGCACGGGAAATTGACAGCAGCAAAAAGCAGGTGAAATGCCTGTTAATGACTGATCGTACCTAACTGAAATCTCCAAAATAAGATCATTTCAACCTGCAGGCCATACACAGCATCGGTGGGACCATTCTCACTGGCTCTGCTGCCCCTGTGCACAGGGCAGGGTGGGAGAGGAGAGGTCGCTCCCAGGGACCAGGGGGAGGCTGGGTTCTGCAGGCCGGGGTCCCATGGAGGCCCCTCTCTCCTGGGGACACAGCAAGGCGCTCACGCCGAGCTGCGCAAGAGCAACGGTCAGCAGAGTGGCCAGCCCTGACCCGCGGGATGCGCTCGCCCAGGCCCCAGCGAGGCCAGGAGTGGATGGGACCGTTAAGGCCAGACCCCCAGGGCTTGGGTCAGGGATGGGTCCCTGGGCTGGGCACCGAGGGCAGGGGCCCTTATTCATGGAGAAAACCTTCCTCTTGACTTGCCTGTGGGTCCTTCCCCAAGACCTGGGCCAGGGCCCGAGGGTCACAGGCGGGGACGCCCCGAGAGTGAGGTGGCCGAGGCCCCGGGCCCCTCCAGCCACAGCCCCACGCTCCCCGTCCCCCGTGGTAGCTGTTTCGGGGGTTCTGCTCTGGGGTGGGGGCTTGGTTTTTGGGAAAGTGATTTCCAGGCAAATTGTTCAAAGCTCCTGAGGTTGTGTGAAGGGCTCCCCTCCCCCCACCCTGCACCCCTCCAGGCACCAGGGCCTGGCCTCCTGGTCTCCCTGCGCCCCCTCTTCACCTGCACCTGGGTGACAGCAGGAGCTGGGACCCCACTCAGGGGCTGCCTCCCCTCCCCTCCCCTCTCCTCCCTCCCCTCCCCTCCCCTCTCCTCCCCCCTCCCTCCCCTCCCCTCCCCTCCCCTCCCCTCCCCTCCCCTCTCCTCCCCTCCTCCCTCCCCTCCCCTCCCCTCTCCACCCTCCCCTCCCGCTGCGCAGCCAGCCCAGACCTGGGCAGGACTGAGTCTGGGTCTGGGGTTCCCGTGGGCGAGGCCTGTGCGCTGCCTGCTGCGAGTCCGGGGCAGAGGGCCCAGGGGCTGCCCCTCGGCACCCGGCCGCACTGGGCAGGACTCAGAGGCCCCTGGCAGGGTCAGCGCAGCTCTGTCCTCAGCGGCCGTGCCGCCCAGACCCACCGGCTGCCTGTGGCTGCGAGGAGCTCGTGCACACGCCTCTCCCCCACGGGTGCCTGATCGCTGGGGAGGGTGGGCTGGGCTCCAGGCACAGGGTCAGCAGCCAGCTGAGGGGCGGCGGGCGCCAAATTCTCCCAGTTCTCCGCTTGCTCCTTCATCCACTCACTTGTTTTTTGTTTGTTTTGTGTTTTTTTAGAGGGTTTGGTTAGATTTTTTTTTTTTAATTCTCACCTGAGGATATATTTCCATTGATTTTTAGGGATCATGGAAGAGAGGGAAAGACAAAGAGAAACATCGATATGAGAGAAACACACCGATTGGTTGCCTCCTGCACGCGCCCTGACCAGGGCCCGGTCCAGGGAGGAGCCTGCAACCAAGGTACGTGCCCTTGACCGGAATCAAACCTGGGATTCTTCGGTCCACAGGCTGACACTCTATCCACTGAGCCAAACTGGCCAGGGCTGTTTTGTGGGGTTTGGTGTTTTTTTAAAAAAATATATTCCATTGATTTTTTACAGAGAGGAAGGGAGAGGGATAGAGAGTTAGATACATCAATGAGAGAGAAACATCAATCAGCTCCCTCCTGCACACCTCCTACTGGGGATGTGCCCACAGCCAAGGTACATGCCCTTGACCGGAATCGAACCCGGGACCCTTCAGTCCGCAGGCTGACGCTCTATGCACTGAGCCAAACTGGCTGGGGCTGTTTTGTGGGTTTTTAAATATATATATATTTGTATTGATTTCAGAGAGGAAAGGAGAGGGAGAGAGAGAAATATCAATGATGAGAGCGAATCATTGCTCAGCTGCCTCCTGCTCGCCCCCTACTGGGGATGGAGCCCGCAACCCGGACTTGTGCCCTTGACCGGGAATCAAACCCGGGACCCTTCAGTTGCAGGTGGATGCTCTAGCCACTGAGCCACACCAGCCAGGGCCATTCATTCCCTGTTGCTTCAACTCGCTCATCCTTCCTTCACTGGGTCACCCATCATCTGATTAGTTCTTTCGTGAGAGCCCGCCCACTCAGGGCCAGGCCCACGGTCCAGGGAGGGAGGGCCCGCGGCGGCTGGACAGACAGACAGGCGGGTTTATTCATTTACTCACCACAGGACAGTGGACGTCTTCCTCGGGAGTGATGGGTCTGCAGCGCCCCGAATGGCTGGACTGATGGATGGATGGACACAGGACCCGTGGACGCCTGGTTTGGGGTTCGGGCTGAGGCATCCCTTAAGCAGTCACCCGACCCAGGCCCTGGGTGCCAGCTTCCTGGCTCGGACACATCCTGCTGGCCAAGTGGCACCTCCAGCGGGACCTCAGCGGGCTGCGCTGTCCCCTTGCCCACGGGGACGTGCCCACGGTAGCACGCGGAGGCCTGGATCCACACCACGGGCAACGAGTCCTACAGGGGGCCCCGCCCCGAACCCGCCGTCCCACCCAGTCCGTGGAGCCACCCCACCCAGTCCCTCTGCAAACACCACATTCAAAGGCACGTAGAACTGCACCACCGCTCGCCCTCCTCGCCACTCACGCCCCTCGCGCCCTCCAAGGCGGGTCTTCCCGCGAGCCCCACGCTCGCTGCTCAGCCGAGGGATCCCTCAGCCTCGGAGATTCGCACCCTCCACGCAGAGCCCACGGGCTCCCACCCACAGGAGAAGCCACGCCCACCCACAGGCCTCACCCACCCTCGGAGGGCTCCTCCTCACGCCCTGAGACCCTGACCTCCCACACGCAGGCCAGTGCCGCGGGGCCTTAGAGTGGCCATCCTCTTGCCTCTGCCCAGTGCCCTGTACTACGGGGCCCCTCCCTCGCGCTGCCTGGGCCCCCGGCCCCCAGCACTCCCCAGAGGCCAAGGCGGGCAGCAGCAGGCAGGCAGGTGAGGGCCAGGGGTCTCCTGGGGGAACCCTCCAGCCCTTGAGGCCCCGTCTTCCCTGTCCCAGGGCCCGTCCTGATGGTGCAGACCTGGGTGTCGGGCCATGGACGTCACTGGTGTCCAGCTGCCATTGAGCCTGGAGGGTTACTCTCCAGGCCTCAGCCCTAGCCCTGGCCTGAGCCAGCTCGGCCCTTCTCCTGTTGGCTGACCTCAGACAGCAGAGTAGAAAGCCCAGGACAGCGGGGAGGGGTCTCCTGGCCACCACCAGCCTGAGGAAGGCGCGGTCCCGGGATGTGGGGAGCAGGTGTCAGCTGTCCAGGCCTGGACAGAGCCCCCTCCCCAACACCATCACATCTTCCCCACCCCCAGCAACCCAGCTGGTGGACAGGTATGGACAGGTATGGACAGGTGAGCAGACGGGCGGCGGCTGAATGACACGCAGGTCAGAGTGACCTGTCAGGGACCAGGATCCAGGGCCCGCTGAACCTTCTGACCCCATCCTAGGCCATCCTGTGCCCGCCCCGCACACGCCCCCCTACACCCCGAAGGACTGAGGTCACAGGGGAACTGACTCTGGCCCGGGGAGCCACACAGGGCACCGGCAGGTGGCGGCCAGAGGAACCCTGGGCAGGGGAGGGAAATGCCACCAGCCCCCATGCGGCCAGCTGCATCCCGTGCCAGGCACCCCGCAGCTCTTCCCAGCAGCCCAGGCAGGGTGGCCCCGCAGCCAGCTTGGAGCCAGGGCCCGAAACAGGGTGGCGGGAGCGAAGGGAGCCTCCTCCACGGCCCGCAGCAGATGGGCGGGGGGGCTCTTACCCCGCACACAGGGCCAGGGCGACTGCTGACCATTGGAGCCCGTGTGTCTGCTTGGGGTTTGTGTGTGTGTGTGACTGCACACGTGTGTACATGCGAGCATGTGTGTGTGTGTGTGTGTGTGTGTGAGCACACACACATGCACACTTGGCTACACGGTGGCGGGTTAGCTAGCGAGCAGTGTGAGGGCCACAGGCTGGACGCTGGCCTGGGTAGCAGTGACATGACCACAGGTGCGAGACCCTCCCTGGCCCTCAGGCAGGAAGGGGAGCGGAGGGCAAGGCATGGGGGTGGGAGAGGCAGTAGGCTGTCTCTGCCTCCCTGCTGAGCCCGCTCTGCCCCTCACCCGCCTGGCACTGCCCTCTCTGTGCTCCCTGCGTCTCGGGTCCCAGGCCTGGCTGTGACTGATAGAGCCCCCCACCCACGTGTTTCCTGGCTGTGGCCGGCCCGCAGCGGGGGTGGGGGCTGGTCTGTCTGTGGATTTCTGGGCTCCAGGCCTGGCCAGGTTGGCAAGAGGCAGGGCCTGCAGGTGCGTGCAGGTGTTCGTCCCCATGTGACCAGGGGTCCACGGGCCGGCCTCCAGGGGACCCCGTGGCAGGGGTTCAGCACGGACCGTGGCTTCGCCCCAAAGCTGGAAGCCTGGGCCCATGGTCAGAGGGACACAGAGGCCAGTGGATGGACACAGGCGGCTGGCGGCAGAAGCTGCTGAGAATGGGCGGAAGCTGGCGGGCGGGCGGCCCCGTGGGTCCTGGAAATCCTTGCTTCCTGTTTTCCCAACAAAAGGCCTCTGTCCCCCCAGGAAGGCCACTGGCCAGCCGCGCAGACTCGCCTTTTCCGCCTTCTCCATAAACAGGGCTGTTTTCCTCTTTTGCTCTTGGCACCAGAACAGCCTCTCCACGCCCCCAGCCCGGCCCGGGCACCACAGCCTGGAGGTCCCGAGGGCAAGCGGGGGGCAGGACGTCAGGGCTGCCTGCCCAGGGGCCGCCAGCCCAGCCCTGGGGTCCCCAGAGCCAGAGTGGGCAAGGCTGTGCTGAGCGGTGCCCCTTGGGCCTTGGCCGGGCCCCGTGACCCTCAGGCCTGACCGGCAGCGCCCAGGGCAGGGCCAGGACGGAGTCTGCTCAGAGGCCGTCTCCCGGGAGTGGGCAGAGGGGTCAGGGCCTCCCTCGGGTGGCTCTCCCACCAGGATGGCAAGGGGGTCCCCCTGGTGTTCAATCAGACAGACACAGAGGGGATCTCCGGGGTGCCAGGGACTGGCCCCCAGGTGACCCCCCACTGCAGGGACCCCAGGGCGTAGACAAGTGTGCCTGAACCCCGGGGAGGGCGGCGGCCAGGCCGGACCCCGCAGAGGAGGAAGTGAGGGGCACAGGCCTGAGGCCACGAGGGACCAGCATGGAGATGGAGCAGCGGCCCTCTGAGCCCTGGCCCTGAGGGGGCCGTGAGGGTGCGGCCGGGCTCCGCGGAGGGCAGCTGGGCTGTGTGTGCGCCGCCCTCCGTGCCTGGCGAGGAGCGAGCAGGGTTGGGCCCGGTGCCCGGCGTGCGCAGCTGAGTGGGCCAGTGTGCGGGCGTGTGTGGGTGATTGTGTGCCCGGCAGCAGGCGCCTGCAGCCTGTGCGAGGGGCTGGGGGGCTATTTATAGCGGCTCCCTGACACCGGAGCTATTAATAGTGAGGGTGCAGGGTGAATGGACAAACGTCTCTTAATGGGGGAGGGGGAGCGTTCTCGCCGAGACGCCCGAGGCTGGTACCCAGCCCTCACCCTGGCAGCCAGACAAGGGCCACTGTTCTCTGGTCGGCAGCGGAGGCAGGGTTTGGGGTCCACCTAGGGCAGCAGGCTAGGGAGTCTCAAGCGGGTGCCCCCCAACTCTCCCAGCCACTCTTTACCCTAAGGCAGGCTAGCAGGTGGGGCCCAGGAGCAGGGTGTCACGGTCAGCCGCCCACCCCTGGTTCTCAGGTGGCGGCCCAGGGAGGGGTGGGGGCGTGGGGACCTCCAGTCCTCACCCCAACCGTGTGCTCCTTGGGGAGCACCCCATTTCTAGTCTGAGATCAGAAGTGAACTGACTGAGGGTCCTGGCAGCCAGGACAGCGGGGTGACCCAGCAGTAAATGGGGCTCAGCTGGGCCGCACCCAGGATGGTGTGGAGGGTGTGGGTAGGCCGTCCCCCACTGACTGCCCTTCAATCCCTGGGGGTACCCAGCTGGGGGTACCCAAACCAGCGCCACCCCAGGGTGCAGGTGAGATGGGGGCACCCTCCAGGTCTTCACTCCTTCCTGCTCCCCAGATCCACCGGGAGGGGGTGCTCCCCGCCTGCCCTAAGCCTGGGAGGTCCCATCTGGTGCCTTGGGGGGGGGCTGAGTCGCAGACCCACCCAGCAGGGCTGCCTCCCTAGGGAGGAGGCTGCGGGCCGAGCCTGGCAGACCAGCCCTAACGCTGCTCCCCCCTCCCCCACCCAGACCCCCAGGGGCAGAGCCTGAGGTCCCCAGTGGGGGGCGGGGCAGGAAGGGGCAGTGAGCCTCAGGCGCCAGGCTGGGCAGGGAGGTGCTGGACACCTTCATCCAGGCCCCAGGGAGAATGTGGGGACGCCAGGGAGAATGTGGGGACCCCGCGGAGAATGTGGGGGCCCCGTGGAGAATGGGGGCCCCGTGGAGAATGGGGGCCCCGTGGAGAATGGGGGGCCCCGTGGAGAATGGGGGGCCCCGTGGAGAATGGGGGGCCCCGTGGAGAATGGGGGGCCCCGTGGAGAATGGGGGCCCCGTGGAGAATGGGGGGGCCCGTGGAGAATGGGGGGCCCCGTGGAGAATGGGGGGCCCCGTGGAGAATGGGGGGGCCCCGTGGAGAATGGGGGGCCCCGTGGAGAATGGGGGCCCCGTGGAGAATGGGGGCCCCGTGGAGAATGGGGGGCCCGTGGAGAATGGGGGGCCCGTGGAGAATGGGGGGCCCCGTGGAGAATGGGGGGCCCGTGGAGAATGGGGGGCCGTGGAGAATGGGGGGGGGCCGTGGAGAATGGGGGCCCGTGGAGAATGGGGGGCCCGTGGAGAATGGGGGGGCCGTGGAGAATGGGGGGCCCGTGGAGAATGGGGGGCCCGTGGAGAATGGGGGGCCCCGTGGAGAATGGGGGGCCCGTGGAGAATGGGGGGGCCGTGGAGAATGGGGGGGCCGTGGAGAATGGGGGCCCGTGGAGAATGGGGGGCCCCGTGGAGAATGGGGGGCCCGTGGAGAATGGGGGCCCGTGGAGAATGGGGGGCCCGTGGAGAATGGGGGGCACCCGTCGCACATGAGGCAGGGCCCCCCCAGCTCCCAGCCCTAAATGGGCTTCTCGCTCGCCGCCTCCGCCGCGGGGCCGCTCCTTCGGGACCCGCGCCAGCTCCCGTGACGTCACGAGTGCGCAAGCCCCGCCTCACCCGCCGCCCGCGCTTTCCAGGAAGGTCAGCCCGCGGTCGGCCGCGCGCCGCGAAGGAAGCCGGGCTTTACCGTCAGCGTCATCGCCGCGTCACTCCTGCTCCCGGGAACGGGGTTCCCAGCGCCCCGACGCGCGGGCGGGGGGGAGGGCGCGGGCGGGCGGGGGGGGGGGTGCGGGCGGGGGGGTGCGGGGAGGGAGGGTGCGGGCGGGGAGGGTACGGGGGGGAGGGGCGGGGGGGGGGGGGGGGGGGGTGCGGGGGGGGGGTGCGGGCGGGGAGGGTGGGGGGGGGGGCGGGCGGGGGGGGGTGCGGGGGGGGAGGGTGAGGGGCGGGGGGGGGGGGGGGGGGGGCGGGGAGGGTGCGGGCGGGGGGGAGGGGGGGGGGGGGGGGGGGGGGGGGGGGCGGGGGGGGGGTGCGGGGGGGGGGGGGCGGGGGGGGGGGGGGGGGGGGGGGGGGGGGGGGCGGGGGGGGGGGGGGGGGGGGGGGGGGGGGGGGGGGGGGGGGGGGGGGGGGGGGGGGGGGGGGGGGGGGGGGGGGTGGGGGGGGGGGGGGGGGGGGGCGGGGGGGGGGGGGGGGGGGGGGGGGGGGGGGGGGGGGGGGGGGGGGGGGGGGGGGGGGGGGGGGGGGGGGGGGGGGGGGGGGGGGGGGGGGGGGGGGGGGGGGGGGGGGGGGGGGGGGGGGGGGGGGGGGGGGGGGGGGGGGGGGGGGGGGGGGGGGGGGGGGGGGGGGGGGGGGGGGGGGGGGGGGGGGGGGGGGGGGGGGGGGGGGGGGGGGGGGGCGGGGGGGGGGGGGGGGTGGGGGGGGGGGGGGGGGGGGGGGGGGGGGGGGGGGGGGGGGGGGGGGGCGGGCGGGCGGGGGGGGTGGGGGGGGGGGGGGGGGTGCGGGGGGGGGGGGGGGGGGGGGGGGGGGGGGGGGGGGGGGGGGGTGCGGGGGGGGGGGGGGGGGCGGGCGGCGGGGAGGGTGCGGGGGGGGTGCGGGCGGGGCGGGGGGGGCGTGGATCTCGAGGGGCAGCGGGGCGGGACCCTCCAGACCACAGGCCGCCCCGCCCCCCGCGGCCGCTCCCGCGAGGAACCCGGGCCGAGGTCCGGCGCCGCCCTTCCCGGCAGGGCTGCGCCTCGCTTCCCGCCCGCGGGCCGGGCCCTCCCCGCGCGGCCGCCGAGCTTGGGGGCGAGGGCGCGGGGCGGTGTCAATCCTCCCTCCGCCGCGGGGGCCGGGGCCGGGGCGGGGGCGCCGGGGCGGGGGCGGGGAGCGGAGTGCGCGGGCCGCGCGAGAGGAGGGGACCCAGTGCGGCGGGGGCTGGGGTGTCAGGCTAGGGCTCCCCGGTCCGCACCCTCCGCGTCGCTGAGCCCCCGAGGAGCTAAGGGGGTCGGTGCAGGGGTGCCCGCTCCCACGCCCCCGGTCCGGAGCGAGGACACCGAGGCCCACGGGCGACCCCTACGAGGGCGGAGGCTCTGCAGCCTGCGGCTGGGGCGCTGCCCAGACCCCTGGGGCGCCCGCCTTCTTGCTGGAGAGGAATGTGGGCAGATGCCCTTCCCGCCCTCGGCCCCGCGGGGGGTGGCCACAGAGACCCTGGCCCTGGTGGGGGGGCAGCCAGTGACGTCACCTGGAAACCTCTCCAGCAGCAGCTCCCCGGAATTGGAAGGGGGGGTCTCTGAAAGGTGGGCACCCCACCCTGCACGCAGCGCCCCCAGGACAGGCTGGCCCTCGCCCCACACGGGTGTGGAGCCAGCCAGCCTGGCGTCTGGGATGATCCCGGCCACAATGAGGGCTTTGAGGGGCCCCCGTGCGGGGGCAGGTGGCCTGAATGGCAGCCTGTCCGGGCAGAGGCCCAGGCGGACCCACCCAACCACAGTGTGAGCCTTCTGCCCCGACGCTGCCCACAGGACCCAGGGCTCCGTGCCACCCACCCCAACCCTGCCGGCCCTGCTGCGGTCCCACCTGGGCGGGCGCACTCGCCGGCTGTGGAATGCCCTGACCCCCGGGTGCGCCCCAGGCCAGCCGGCCTCCAGGGCCCTGACCCCACGGGTCGGCAAGGATCAGGAGTGGGGAGTGGGCAGTGTAGGAGGGCATGAGGGCCGACCTGTGGGGGTCAGGAAGGCTGGGGTGCGTGCGTGGGCTGAGGAGGGCCCAGGAGCTGGCTCTTCAGGAGCTAGGCAGCAGGGCAGGGGGAAGTGAGGGGCCAGGGAGGGGTCACCCACAGAGGGTGGCCCTGGGCCTGGGAGCCGCTGGGGTGGGGGAGGCCCAGGGCTGCAGGGGGCAGGAGTGGGGTGGCAAGGGAGCATCCAGCTGTGTGGCCAGGCCGGGGTGGGCTCCGCTCTCAGCGGGGGAAGGAGAGGGGTGGGTGGGGGTGGACTAGGGCCTGTGGGCAGGGCAGGACCTGCCTCCCACCGCTGGGACCTCACCTGCAGCCTCTGCAGGGATCCAGCCCCTCGTCTCCGTGTGGACATTTCTGGGTGACCCCGGGGGGTCAGCTGAGGACCCACTGCCCGTCTGGGAGCCAACCCAACAGGCCGGGCCAGGGCAGGTGGCAAAGGCGGAGACAGAGGGGCCGCCCTGCCCGGTGGGCAGTCGGGCATCACAGCTGGCACTGGGGGGGGGGGCCCAGAGAAGGCGCCCTAGCTGAGCAGGGTCTGGGGTGCAGGATGAGGATGCCTCGGGGCAGAAGGGGGGCAGCTGCTCTGGGAAAGGGTAACGGGTTTGGGGAGAGGCCGGGAGGGTTGGTTATCAGAGGCGCCAGCTCCCGAGAAGGTGGAGCCCCCAGCCCCGGTGCTGGCTGGAGGGAATGGGCCGAAGGGGGTGACTAACCCGGGGCGTGGGGCCCCACAGCGATCCTCCCCCCTGAAGACAACAGTGCCTCACCCTTCAGGACCCCCATCTCCCTCCTCGAGGGACCTGCTGGCCCAGGGCAGGGGGACTGTGCCCCAAAGGGGCCTCAGGACGCACCGCAGGGCAGGGCAGGTGGGGGAGCCGTGGGTGGAGCCGTTGCTGAGGTCACAGCGCCAGGGCCTAGAAGCACGGACGCTGAAGGAGGAGAATGTCACAGCAGCCCGCGGCGTGGACGGTGTGGACGAGGGGCTGGCGGTCTGGGTGGTCCTGGGGAGGCCGCCGGAGGCCCAGCGGCACCAGGAGGCCCAGCAGCACCAGGAGGCCCAGCGGCAGGAGGCGCTGGGGAGGCACCAGGTCGTGGGAAGCTGGCAGAGGCTCCTGCAGGCCCTGGTGGCAGAGGCCATCGCAGAACTGAGTGACGGGCGCTGGCACCTGGCGTCAGGGGCCAGGCAGACGCAGCTCTCAAGAGCAGTGAGGTTCAGCCGGCCAGGGCCGGAGGCCCCGGGTTGCGGGGAGCAGAACACAGGGTGGGGGAGGTGGGGGAGGTGGCGAGGAGGCTCTGAGGAGAAGAGAGCCCCATGCGTGACCAGGAGGCCCTCCCCGGTATCCAGGCCTGAAGCAGGTTTCAGGCCCAGCCTCAGCAGCCCTCCCCGCCCGGCCCCCCCAAGGGATGGGGTCCCCCTGAACCTGGGCAGCACCTGCAGCACCCTCCCCTCCCCTCCCACCTACTGCTGCGGGACCTGGGCCCAGGCTCGCAGTTCCTGCGGAGGGGCTGCCCGAGTGATTCCGCAGCGCCACCTGTGGCCATGTCGCCCTCTGGCCCAGGAGCCTGGAGGGTCAGGTGGTGTGGTCCCCACTGCCCCCCAGGCCCCAGAGCTGGACGGGAGGCTGCAAGGCCAGCTGGGGTCGCTGCCAGAGGGGGGATTCCCCTGCATCACCCCCCAGGCAGGGCCAGACCCCACACGAGGGCCCCAACATTCCGGCCCCCCGAACCCACGTCCCTGCACCGCAGCCCACGGACCCTCAACCACCATGGTCCCAGGGCCCTGCCTGCGCCCCTCACCCCTGGCCTAGCCTGGCGAGGTCCTGCTGGGGTCAGGTCCACCCCCACCCCCACCATAGGCCAGGTGTCCCTCCCTCCGCATCCAGAGGACAAGCCTGAGGCTGGGGTCTCTCCAAGGAGCCGTGTCCCCTCTGAGGACCGAGGACAGGTGGGGCCTCAGAGGATGTGACTTGGAGAGGGGCCAGGGCAGTGCTCTGCGGGGGCAGCTGAGCAGAGCCCAGGGGATGGAGGGAGGGGGGAGGGGCCAGGAGGCCCCTCGTCGGGGACCCAGAGCAGAGCCAGTAAGGGCCATCCTGGCCGTGTGCCTCCCCAGGCCCCACAGGTCCAAGAGGTGGTCTCGTGTGGGCAGTGGCCCAGCAGGAGGCCAGGGCTGCTGCCCATAGGGGCCCAGACACGGGGCCAGGAGGGGGGCGCCAGCTGCAGGGACACGGGCCCCCTCTCCACTGCCCAGTTCCTCAGGACACACCCGTGGCACTCGTGCGGGGAGGGGACACCTGTGCCCACAGGTCAGGGTGGGAGGGGGCGGCTCTCTGGGTGACTGGGCCATGCATGGGGAGTCAGCGCCACCCAGTGGCCATAGATCCAGTCCTGTGGCTCCCCCAAAGCCTGCAATTCCCAGGGTTCCGGCTGGAAAGGGGGGCGGGGGTCAGTTCTGCTCCCTAGGCCATGAGGCCCGCCTGGGGGTTGGCTGACCAGAGACTGTCCAGCATGGCCTGGCCCTCCCTGGGAGCTGGCCTGGGCCGCTGCCTCCTCCCCTCCTGCCTGTCCCCCTCCAGGGAGTCGCCTGTCCCACCCTCCTCCCCAGGGCACTCGGCCTCCATGTCCACCCGCCTGCCAGCGCCAGGCCCGCCACCCCCGGGCACCCTTGCCTGCCCCAGCACTCACCTGGCTCTCCCTCCTCCAGCCCCGCCCTGCCCACAGGCTTCCACCCCCTCCAGGGTCGCCAGGGACCCACAGCCGGACCCCCGCTCCCCTCCACACCCTTGGCCATCACTCCTCTGGGGTGACCTCTCCTACCACCCGCTCTGCCCTGTGGGCCGACCCAGCCACGCCCCTGGCTGGCACCACGGTGTCGACAGTGAATGCCCGTGTGGGCTCCCAGTCAGTCCCCTGCCGAACCCACCAGACTCCAGGTCCCTCTAGGAGCTCAGGGTCCCCAGCCTGGGGCTGGAAGCTCCGTGTCCCCCACACAGACAGACACGCAGGGCACGGAGCTGAGACGCGGAGATGGGGAGAGCCAGAGGCAAGCTGCCCGAGGGGTCAGGCGGCCCCTGCGTGAGCCAGACTGCTTCACTCGGGGTGTCCGAGCCAGGGGGCCAGAGCAGAGGCCGCGGTCCGCCTGCCCCACTGACCTGAGAACACGGCGGGGGGGCAGGTGTCTCCTGAGCCAGCCTCCCCATCCCACAGCCTGCCTTCCTCAGGAGTTCTGAGAACCCCAATGCTGGCTGCCCCGCCCAAGGGCCCCTACTCTCTGGATCCCTCAACCACTCACTCTAGGGGGCCCACAGATTGGCCCCTGACAGCACCCGATTAAGATTTTGGTTGAACTTGAGGGTGAGGTGGGCGCCTGGGGAGGGGGGCATGGGACCCCGAGGCTGCAGGGCTGCTCCTGCCTGTGCCCCGCAGGCCTCAGCAGTCACGGCTCCCGCAGGACAGGTGCAGCCGCACGGCCAACGCCAGCCACAGCGCCACTTCCCAATGAGACAAACCCACACATGTTCTAGGCCTACCTTCAGTGGTTAATTTTATTATAAAGAACGGTATCAAAATAGACAAATCTGTTTAAGAAGAACCAAAAATGCAGCTTTTTAAAGGGCCAGTGAGCATCAACCGTTTTGAAGGCAGCTTCTCCCAGGGCCTGGAGACGGGGCGAGGCTCAGGGCGGGCGGGCGTGCGCCCAGGACGTCGGCCTAAATAACTTAAGGGGGTCTGGCTTCCGCGGGCTCCTCACAGGTCTTCGCGGGAGGGCGGCTGCGTGGGGGTCTCCTCTGCGACTTCTGTCAGGAAACAAACAGGTTCTGGGTAAAACCCATCAACAGGCGGGGGGGGGGGGGGGGGGGGGGGGGGGCGGGGAGGGGCTGGGACCCCGTGCTATGCTGCCTGCGCTCGCTCC
Source organism: Ia io (assembly GCA_025583905.1). Classification (NCBI taxonomy): domain Eukaryota; kingdom Metazoa; phylum Chordata; class Mammalia; order Chiroptera; family Vespertilionidae; genus Ia; species Ia io. The sequence goes on along the minus strand of JAJQQW010000007.1, from coordinate 111,775,024 downwards.
TGCGTCCTGCCTGGGACTCGGGCAGAGTCCGTCACAGCGATTCAGGCTGGACACCCCACCAGCGTCCCTGTGGACACTGCTTCTTCACCCCCATCTGCTTCTAGGGCTTCATAGACGTCCCGGGAGGAACTGTGCCCCCAAAAGATGGTGCCGTCCAAACCCCCTGCCGCCCCCACACACACAGCTGCAGCCGAGGACCACAGCCTAGGGTTTCAGAGGGAGCAGAGCCCGGGTCTGACTTCCAGTCCAGGACTGCCACCCAGGAGCCCTGAGGAGTCTGCAGACCTTCTGCTCCTCCTCTCCTCCCCAGGCCCCACCCCTCCTCCCCAGGCCCAACCCCTCCTCCTCAGGCTCCACCCCTCCTCACCAGGCCCCGCCCCTCCTCCCCAGATCCCACCCCTCCTCCCCAGACCCCTTCCCTCCTCCCCAGGTCCCGCCCCTCCTCTCCAGGCCCTGCCCCTCCTCTCCAGGCCCCTCTCCTCCTCCTCAGGCCCCACCCCTCCTCCCCGGACCCCGCCCCACCTCCCCAGATCCCACCCCTCCTCCCCAGATCCCACCCCACCTCCTCAGGCCCCACCCCTCCTCCCTGGATCCCGCCCCTCCTCCCCAGGCCCCCGCCCCTCCTCCCCAGGCCCCACCCCTCCTCCCCAGATCCCACCCCTCCTCCCCAGGTCCCGCCCCTCCTCTCCAGGCCCCTCTCCTCCTCCCCAGGCCCCACCCCTCCTCCCCAGCCCATCTGTCTCTGCAGCATCTCCTGACCTTCATGGTTCAGGGCTTCACTTGGCATCTCCCACCTCTTGTCTGTGCAGGGAACTCTGTCCCCACAGAGAAGCCCCCTCGTCTGCCAGGAACCCCAGCTGCCACCGCCAAGGACTGCTTTCCGTGTGAATTTAACTGGGGAGCTCCGTGCAGGGCCCATGACCCCCAGGGCAGAGGGCAGTGGGCCAGCTGCATGGAGACCTCCCCACACTCACCCTCCCCCGCTGGCTGCGGTGCCTGCACACAAGCGTCTTCCGTCTCCTCGAAGCCTTCGGGGCACACGCACACGTAGCTGCCAGGCGTGTTGTAGCAGTTCTCGTGTTTCCTCAGACAGGGTTTCTCGGGCAGCGAGCACTCGTCCACGTCTGAAAGCAAGTCCCCGCATAGGCCAGTGCACACACGCATGGATGCACCGCAGGTGACGGGGTTCGTCACACACACGCACACGCACACACGCATGGACGCACCGCAGGTGATGGGGTTCGTCACACACATGCACACGCACACACGCATGGACACACCGCAGGTGACGGGGTTCGTCACATATACGCACACACACGCATGGACGCACCGCAAGTGACGGGGTTCATCACATACACACACACACACGCATGGACGCACCGCAGGTGACGGGGTTCATCACAAACACACACACACACACACACACACACACACACACATGCACCGCAGGTGACAGGGGTCACACACACACACACACACACAGAAACGCCAGCCAGAGGGAGCGGCGGGGAGAGAAGTATCGCGCAGCTCCAGGATGGGGCTCTCCGGGAGAAAAGCAGAGGCGAGCGCCCAGGGGAGCTGCAGGCAGGAGCCCAGAACCCGAGGCCCCGCAGTGCAGCCTCGGGGATGCCCCCCGGGAGCTGACAGCCAACGTGGGTGTGAGGCTGGACAGAGCACGAGGGGAGGGCCGCAGCCGGTCACCAGCCGTGTGGGCACCTGGGCAGCCCTGGCGTCCCCGCCCTCCGCCTCTGCCTCTCCGGAGACCCGGGGCTGCAGGGAGCCTGAGCCGGTCCCGTCCCCCGGGCACGTGGCCGTTCCAGCGGGTCCCTCAGCCGGGCTCCCGTGGCCCCGCGGACAGCGCGCTGACCTGCACACTGGCCGCTCTCCTTCGTGTAGCCGGCGATGCACTCCTTGCATTGTCCCGGGCCCTTCCCCGTGCAGCCCGCACAGGTGGGGTCACATTCTAGAAACAAGAGAGACCGTGACAGCAGCAGCCCAGCCTCCGGGGGCAGCCGGGGTCTGAAACCCCAGAGTCCGAGAACAGGTGCCCCGCATCCGTCGTGCGGGGGCTGACAGGGCGCTCCGCACACCCCACCTGTCTCCCGGCAAAGGACGGACGAGGGGATCTATGCCGCGATGTGCCTGGAGCTAAGGCCCAAAGGACGGGAACGCGGGGACCTGGGGGGGCAGCTTTCTCCACACAACCTCGAGCTCGGGACCCTCTCGACGCGCCTGCTGGGAGCCCCGCATGGGCAGCCAGGGCCGTGACGGTCCCGTCAGACAGGAAGGGCTCGTGCTGTCCAGACAGGGACAGGCAGCCTCCCGCTGGCACGGCCGTCGGCCCCTGAGGCCCTAAAACCCACGTCCCTGACCGAGCAATTTGGAAAGCGACCCCAGAGCAGGGAAGAACGTGAGAACTACCGACAGGGTCTACAGCTGACAACTGTGCAGTAACGGCCCACATCGCAGCCGAGGCAGGGGGTGACGCGGAGACGGTCACTACCGCAGCCCATGCCCCGACAGGAGGCCGCGTAGACACGCGAGGCTCCCCCTCTGTGGAATGTCTTCTAGAACTTTCCTGACAGCCCATTCGCACGTTCTGGGTTTTCTGCAGCAAATACCTGCGACCTGGACTGCCCCCCGGGGCTTGTAAAGGAGGAAGAGCACAGGGGAGCGTTCAGAGGGAGGGGCCGGGCCACACCTTCGCACTGGAAGGAGCCGCCGACGTTCTGGCAGAACTGCTGCGCGCTGCAGGGGGGCGTCTCGGCCACACACTCGTCCACATCTGCAACCAACATCCCTGTGAGCGAGCGGCCTGCCCCGCGGGACCCAGAGCTGGTTCCCCAGCACGACATCCAGGGCCAGCCCGGGGAAGAGAGTGGCCGCTGGGAGGGGACAGGGACCACGTGCCACCAGGCAGGGTCACTGAGGGACTGGTGCTTGGTGAGCACCTTCCTCACGGCCTCGCACAAGCCCTGCAGCCAGGCCGGGCTCGGGGAGGGGATCACATGCGCCCCTACCCTGCATTGGACATGGGCACACGGCCTGGTTGGCTTAAGGCCACACAGCTCCGAGGGCTGGGGCGGGAACGCCAGTGATACTGGTAGGAGCCTGCAGGACGGGGCGGGGGGAGGCTGGGGGCCTGCAGGATGGGGGTGGGACCTGCAGGGCTGGGGGAGGAGCCTGCAGCAGGGTAGGGGGGGACCTGAAGGCGGGAACCTGCAGGTGGCGGGGGGGGGGGGGGGGGGGGGGGGGGGGTGGAGCCTGTGCTCGGGCGAGCTGGAGCCAAAGGAAAGGGTGGCCACAGGCTGGGCGGCGGGCAGCGGGAGACATGCCCGCGGCAAGCAGAGCCAGGGCAGGGGCGTCAGGAAGGCGCAGCCTCCTCTGCAGCCCGTGGACGGGCCAGGCAGACGCCCCACGGCGAGGGCGGCCCTCAGTGGTTCAGGGACAGAAGTGCGAGGGGAGGCCTGGGCCTGGCGGCCCGCTGCACCCGCAGAGCCCAGGTGCCCCGCATCAGCACCCCACTCGCCGCCCACGTCTGCCTCTTATGAACCAGGCCTGAGCCGCAGGACCCGGGGCCATCCGACGGCAGGACGGCTGGGGGCCCCTTCCCAGCCAGAGCACAGGCTGTGGGGCTGAAGGAATCCACACGAGGGCTCCTGTCTGCACCCAGCCCGCAGCCAACACACCGCGTGCGAGTCCAGGCCTCCAGCCGGACCCTGAGAGGGCGTGTGGGAGATCAGAGCCACCGTGCCCCCAAGTCCCCACGGGAGTGTCACAGGCAGCCCCCCGGGGAAGGGACGGCAGCCCCCGGGCGGTGGGAGGGCAGCCCCCCCAGGGAAGGGACAGCAGACCCCAGGCGGTGGGAGGGCAGCCCCCGGGGAAGGGACGGCAGCCCCGGGCGGTGGGAGGGCAGCCCCTCCAGGGAAGGGACAGCAGACCCCGGGCGGTGGGAGAACAGCCCCTGGGCAGTGGGAGGGCAGACCCCAGGCAGTGGGAGGGCAGACCCTGGGCAGTGGGAGGGCAGACCCCGGGCGGTGGGAGGGCAGACCCCCGGGGAAGGGACAGCAGACCCCGGGCGGTGGGAGGGCAGACCCTGGGCAGTGGGAGGGCAGACCCCGGGCGGTGGGAGGGCAGACCCTGGGCAGTGGGAGGGCAGACCCCCGGGGAAGGGACAGCAGACCCCGGGCGGTGGGACGGCAGACCCCGGGCGGTGGGAGGGCAGGATGGGGAGGAGGAGCCAGCGGGCCAGCAGCCTCACCCACGCAGGCGCCATCCTCCGGGGCCCAGCCCACTTGGCACTGGGTACAGTCTCTGCTGCTCGGGCCCGTGCACAGCTTGCAGGACTCGTCGCAGGCTGGAAGGCAGAGGGGGCGCCGTCAGTAGGGGACCAGCGTGGCTTCCTGCACGTCGGGTCTCCCTCCGAGGAGAACACGCGCTGACATGCCGCCAGCCACGGACTTGCAGCCCTCCCCCAGCAGCCAGTCAGCGTGCCGCCGAGGAGGGCGCCCGCCCACGGCACCGAGTGGTCAGGGGGCCGATCACAGCGGAGAGGGTCTGTCTGCCTGTAAAGTCACTGAGGGGGAGCCCAGGTGATGGCCCTGAAGGCCAGGTTGGAAGACCCACCTCCAACACCGGGGTGAGCAGGATGGCGTGTCCTCGTGGAGGGACCTAGGACCAGGAGGTCCTCCGTGCGGCCCCCACTCCCTCCCGCCCCGTCTCCTCAGTGACATGGGTGGGGCTCGGCCTGAGTGAGAAGCAGGCACCCGGGCCTCTGCACCCCACACCACATGCACCTGGGACACTCAGCAGGGATCTGGCAGTCCTGCAGGAGGGCGCAGGGGGGCAGGCCCTGCACTAGAACATGCCAGGCGCCCGCCCGGTCATGAGAAAAGACCCTGTGGGTGTCACAGAACTGCCACCCCGAGCTGTTCCCTAGGGGCCAGGAAGAAAGGGACACATCTCCCCGGGGGTTGTTTAGGGACAGGAAGTGTGACCACCCGGCGCCTTGGTCTTGTCCCTTCCCTGTCCCTGCACGCCTGGGCGGGAGACTCGTAGGCCTGTCCCCACCTCCGCGGGGCCGCGGTACCTGTGCAGACGCTGTGCGTCTCGTTCCGCAGCGTGCTGAAGTAGCCGTCCACGCAGTCGGTGCACAGGGCCCCGCGGTAGCCCGGGTGGCACTGGCAGGACCCGTCGCCCTCCCTGCTGCCGTCTCCGCTACAGCGCCCGTTCCCGCTGCAGGGCCTCTCGGACCCGCCCTGGCACGCTGTGGGGACAGAGCCATCAGGTGCACACAGGAGGCAGCCAGGGCCCGTTCTCACAGAGCCAGCACCATGTCGCTCACTCGGTGCAGCCTTCTGCCAAAACCCAATCCCGGCTTTACCCCTGGAACCGGCACGCCGCCTGAGGACCGCGGGCCTGCGAGCGCGGAGAGGGCGTCGGGGCAGCCTCACCTGAGGCTCAGACCGAGGATGCTCACACCGTGGGGCGTGGAGCTGATGGACAGCAAGACTGTCCGGAGGTGGCCACACGCCACCAGAAAGCGGGAAAGGCAGGCAGGAGGCGGCTTCGGTCAGTGAGAGGGCCTGACCGTGAAAACTGCGCCACGCTGTCCGGCGGCCACGGGAGTGACTTGGGTGATGCCCAACCGCAGGGGGCTTAGCCCTGACCCACCCCGAGGCACAGCCACCCGCTGGCCGCAGCCCCACAGATGGGCCTTTGCTGTGAGGAGAGGTGGCCAGGGCCACGGAGCCGCCTCCCACATGCGGGCCGGCACCAGGCAGGGCGTTAGCAGGAACCCTCAGGTGGGCTCGGAGGAGGCAGCGCCCCAGGTCCTGCCCCTGGGGAATCGACGCAGGTAACGGGATCTCGCCAGGAAACGTACCGAGGCAGTCGGGGCCATAAGTTCCCGGAGAGCAGCAAACTTTCAGCGTTTTCACACAAAACCACTCAAATAAGTCAGGGTGCTCCTTCTTCCTAGGGAGTTAAAAGTGTTCGTTAAACCTCACACACGCGTGTCTTAGAGCAAAGCCGCAGGTCACCGCCGTACACGTTCCCAGCCTCTTGCAACCCGGAGGGCCCAGGCGTGCACACCCTCCCCCGTCTTCGCTGGGTCACTGCCCGAAGGGCATCGCAGACGGCCGAGGGTGGGAAGAAGCCGGTGTGTGGACGCCCTCTGACCGGCTTCTGTAACTTTCCTGAGGGTGACATTACTTCAAAGTCACGCCTGAAAAGAAAGCATTTGTGGTGGCTCCGTGACCGCGGAGCGGCGGACACTCACAGCCGCAGCCACCAGGCCTCCAGCTGCTCCTCGTGCTCCTCCACCAGGCGGTTGCACTCGAAGTCGCTGCTCCCACACAGGCCCTCCACGATCTCCATCAGGCGGACCTCGCTGCAAGGAAGTGGTCAGCACCGGTCAGCCCGGCACCCGGTCAGCCCACCATCTGGTCAGCCCCAGCACCCGGTCAGCCCAGCACCCAGTAAGCCAGCACCTGGTCAGCCCCAGCACCCGGTCAGCCCCAGCACCGGTCAGCCCCAGCACCCGGTCAGCCCCAGCACCGGTCAGCCCCAGCACCCGGTCAGCCCAGCACCCGGTCAGCCCCAGCACCCGGTCAGCCCAGCACCCGGTCAGCCCCAGCACCGGTCAGCCCCAGCACCCGGTCAGCCCCAGCACCGGTCAGCCCCAGCACCCGGTCAGCCCCAGCACCGGTCAGCCCAGCACCCGGTCAGCCCTCCTCCAGGGAGGTGCTGTGGAGCCATGCGTGGGGCCACGCAGAGGACTGAACTGGATGTCGGGGTGGGTGTCAGGGAAGCCTATCTTCAGGGTGATGGGCAGAGTCAGGGGGGTCCCCAGGGGAAACCCTGAAGCTGGTGGGTGGAGCTCTGGACAGAGGGGACGCGGGCGGCTGACAGCTCGTGGGATGGACTCTGTCCCTGCGTCTCGGAGAGGCCAGCGTGTCTGTTGTGTGGACGGGGAGCCAAGGGGCCAGCTACGGCCAGCGGTCAGCCCAGGCCAGAGCACAGGTGACCACGCTGCAGGGACCCCCGTATTGCCGCCGGGTGGGGCCGTGCTCCAGGACAGCAGTGCTGGGAGCGGGGCACCCACCTGGACTCATACTTGGACAGCGACTTCTCCTCCCAGGCCGTGTTCCCGCCGCCGAAGTTCTTCTTCGCCGTGTCCACCATTCCCTGCGGGCGGACGGGGGGCATGGGCTCGGGCTCCCCGTCCCTGCTGGGGTGATACGTGCACCTCGGGGGAACGAGGGGGAACGAGGGCCACCTCGGGAGTGAGCCGGGGCCAGCTTGGGGGTAACCTGCGCCCATATGGGGTGTCCCCGGCCCATGACGGGGTGTCCCGGTCCATACGGGGTGTCCCCGGCCCATGACGGGGTGTCCCGGTCCATACGGGGTGTCCCCGGCCCATGACGGGGTGTCCCGGTCCATACGGGGTGTCCCCGGCCCATGACGGGGTGTCCCGGTCCATACGGGGTGTCCCCGGCCCATGACGGGGTGTCCCGGTCCATACGGGGTGTCCCCGGCCCATGACGGGGTGTCCCCGGCCCATGACGGGGTGTCCCGGTCCATACGGGGTGTCCCCGGCCCATGACGGGGTGTCCCGGTCCATACGGGGTGTCCCCGGCCCATGACGGGGTGTCCCGGTCCATACGGGGTGTCCCGGTCCATACGGGGTGTCCCCGGCCCATGACGGGGTGTCCCCGGCCCATGACGGGGTGTCCCGGTCCATACGGGGTGTCCCCGGCCCATGACGGGGTGTCCCGGTCCATACGGGGTGTCCCCGGCCCATGACGGGGTGTCCCGGTCCATACGGGGTGTCCCCGGCCCATGACGGGTGTCCCGGTCCATACGGGGTGGCCTGGTCCGGTCCCGCGGGCGGCCCACCTGGTTGAACTTGTCCACCAGCTCCCGGCAGCGCTTGCAGGGCGTCGGCTTCGGGGAGGCCTCGCGGGGCAGCCCCAGCAGCAGCCCCAGCAGCAGCCCCAGCGCGGCCCGGGCCGGGGGGCGCATGGCGGCCGAGCGGCACCGGCCGAGTCGGGAAACGGCGCGCGCTCCGGCCTCCGCGCCCACCGGCTCCGCGCCCGCGGTTCCCGGGGCTACTTGACGGCGCCGGGCGGGGCCCCGCCCCCGCCAGCCCTCGCGACGCCATTGGTCGGGAGAACCCGCCCCGTCCCCATGTGGCCCAATCAGGGCTCGCCACGAGGTGGCCAATAGGGAGGCCCCGGGTCAGCGTCCGCGGGGACCGCCCCCGGCGCCATCTTTACTCCGGGCGATCGGGGCGCCCGCGGCGCCGGCCGGGCCCTGGCGGCCATGTTAGGGTCGGGCAAGGGCTCCCGCGCCCCGCTTCCCGGCGTCCGCCGCCCCCGTTGCAGCCGCGGGAGCCGAGACGGCCGCGCCGCCGCGGGCGGGGCCTCGGGTGGGCGGCGGGGTGCCGAGCCGAAGCTCCCGCGGCCTTTCCGCGCGTGTCCACGTGGGCCGCCGCCGCCTCCCCTCCTCCCCTCTGGCCGGGCCCCGTACCCGCACGCCCCCGGCGCCCCGAGCGCGGCCGGCTTCGGCCAGGTCTTTGCGGTGACGCGTTGTGAGGCCGACGGACGCTGCGGCCCCGAAGCCCACGCCCTGCAGGGGGCGCCGCCCCGGAGCGCCGCGCGGAGGGCCCCCGAGGGCCCCCGAGGGGCGCCCAGGATGGCGGGGAAGAGGCCGCGGGACTCGGGCCGGCAGCGCCGGCTGCTGGGGCTGCTGGTCGCCGTGGCCGCCGCGCACCTGGCCGCCTGCCCCTACACGAAGGTGGAGGAGAGCTTCAGCCTGCAGGCCGCGCACGACCTGCTCTACCACCGGCTGGCCGTGGAGCAGGTGAGGACGCGCCTGCGCCCCGCGGCCGCGGCCCGGCGCCCCGCCGCGGCTGACCTTGCCTCCCCCGCAGTACGACCACCTGGAGTTCCCGGGCGTGGTCCCCAGGACGTTCCTCGGGCCGCTGGCCCTCGCCGCGCTGTCCAGCCCCGCGGTCTGCGCGCTCTCTCTGCTGGGCACGTCCAAGTTCTACTCCCAGCTGGCAGGTGAGGGCTGTGGCGGGGTCTGCCGCCCGCCGGCCGGGGGCCGCCCGCTCCGTGTGCACCGGGGGCCTGGCTGCCTCGGCCGCTCAGCAGGCGCTTCCGAGCACCGGTCGAGGTCGGACGTCAGCCCTTTCTGGGGTGCGACCCGGGACCGGGAACCCAGCCGAGCGCCCCTCGCGACTGTGAAATGAGGGTGTCTGCACCTTCCCGCCCGCAGGAGGGAGGCTGCGGGTGCAGAGCCCTCTGGGTTTCCCTCTGCACCGAGCTCTGCAGCCTCGCTTCCAGCCAGGAGCACCGTCGTTCCAGTTCAGTGGGTTTTGGTTGCGTCCAAACCCAGACGGTGTTCACATTCCCGCACGGACGCCAGCACGTCCTCTCTGCGCATTTGTCTGGCCTGACGGCGAGCTGTGACCCAGCCAGATCCCGGGGAGCAGCCGCTCGGCTCTCGGAAGGCAGCCTAGGCGGCCGCAGTCTGCAGTCACACCGGCCGCTGGACATGCGGCTGGTCGCGGGGGCGCCGGGGAGCCCCAGGCGGGAGGGTGGGGACCTGTCTGAGCAGGTGGCGCTGGAGGTGTCCTGGCCAGGTGAGGGCTTCTGGTGCCAGTTTCGGGCTGGGCACCCTGGTACAGACCCTGCCTGCCCTGCCCACGTCTCACAGTCACAGTGAAGCGTTGGGGCCGGGCCATCCGTCCCCCACACGCAGTCATTTTTAACACCAAAGACCCTCCCCTCCCCTCAGGATTGTTGCCCTGTCAGCGGGTCACCGACCGACCGCTGCAAGTTAGCATCAAAGACGGGGTGGCCGGTCGCACACCTGTCGCTCTGTGTTTAGTCAGAGCCGTCCTTGGACTCGGGGTGATCTTCGGACTCTGGACTTGGCAAAAGGAAGTGCGACGGCATTTCGGGGCCACGGCGGCCACCATGTTCTGCTGGATGACGGCCACGCAGTTCCACCTGATGTTCTACTGCACGCGGACGCTCCCCAACGTGCTGGCGCTGCCCGTGGGTACGTAGTTGACGCCCGTCAGGCCCCGCGATGGCTCCCATGCCTCTCGCCGGGTTCGGGGCACACCTACCAGGTGACAGGTGAGTGTCCATCGAGGAGCACCTGCCAGGCGATCGCTGCTCCCTGTGGGCATCGGAGAAACGCCCGTGACAGGACAGCCAGGAGGGCAGTGGTGTCCGCTCTCAGCTGGGTGGAGGTGCACTTCCAGGAGAGGGCGCACCTGGGACGGCTCCCTGTGCAGGGACTCGGGGCAGATGGCGGCTCGCTCTGGGTGTTCTGGTGGCGCCCCAGGCAGATTGGGGGGCCACAGGGAGGCCATGGATGGCGTGGGTTTGGGGGTCTGTGCTGACCCGGTAGGGCGTGGCCTGGCCCTGGGGAAGGGTCCTCTGCTGGACATGGCAGGGGAGGTGGTGAGCAGGGTGCCGTTCCCCGTGAACGGTGGCAGAGCCAGCAGGACGTGCTGAGTGTAGCAGGACTGAAGTGGAGGACGGGAGGACGGCCGCGGTGGGCACTGCACACGGAGCCCCAGGCTCTGGAGATCCCCCGGGTCCGGGCTGGGTGACGGTGCAGGATGCGGGGCGGGGCGGGGCGGTCCTGGGGGCCCGGCCTGCGTGGCTCTCCCACGAGGGTAAAGGTGCGTCTTGCGTTCACAGTGCTGCTGGCCCTGGCGGCCTGGCTGCAGCAGCGGTGGGCCCGCTTCATCTGGCTCTCGGCGCTGGCCATCCTGGTCTTCCGGGCCGAGCTGAGCCTGCTCCTGGGCCTCGTGCTGCTGCTGCTGCTCTGCACCCGGCGGCTGTCGGTGGCCAGGGCCCTGCGCTGCGCCGTGCCTGCCGGCCTGCTCTGCCTCGGTGAGTGGGAGTGCCGCCTCCGCCTGCAGGTAGCACTTGCTCTCATCTCAGAAATGAGGAAGAGTTGGGAGGGTTGGGTTTTTGTCACTAAACAAAATTCATTTGAAACCTAAGCAGCATCAGAAAGTTCTTGCCACGCTGCCTGAGCGTCCCCAAAGGCACTCCCCTCCTCCTGCTACGCCCAGGTCATGTGACCACAGGAAGATGCCCTGGGGGACCGAGGCCCCACACGCCAGTTCCTTCCTGTGAAGCTGATGGCTCGTGGGGACGTGGGCCTGGGACCTGGGACACGGCTGCCCTCCCCCCAGCAGCCTGTCGCAGGCTGAGCCCAGCTGTCCTCTCCTGAGGAGCCCGTTGCTTTGCCAGGACTGACGGTGGCTGTGGACTCCTGTTTTTGGCGCTACCTTGTATGGCCGGAAGGAACTGTGCTCTGGTATAACACCGTCCAGAACAAAAGTTCCAACTGGGGCGTATCCTTTACCTGTCGCTGTGGGACGGCCCGCGGGGCAGGGTGCCGGCGGCCAGGGCCTCGCTCAGGCCAGGCGAGGAGCTGTCTCACCCTACGGGGCACCTGAGGGGGGTGTGGTAGCGTCTATAGCACCAGGACCGGCACCTTCACCCTGTCCACCCAGGAGACCCCGCAGCGCGGGGCTGGGGTCTGCTCCGGTCCTGCCCACCCTGTGGAAACAGCGCCTGCGTTCGGAGCCCCAGCTTCCCCCTCAGTCCCGTGGCTCTGCTTTCTGGTGCTTCGTTGTGGGATTTAAACCCGAAGAAAGAACAGTGGGCCGAGTCCCCAGCGCACCCATCACCCAAGACAGTGGTTTCCACAGAGAAAAAGGATGGGGAGGGAAAAGCCCTGCACAGCCTGGTGACCGTTCCCTGGATGTGGTGCTGCTGCCCAGGCCCAGGTCCTGGCCTCTGTCCCCGAGTGAAGGGGACCACATGGTGACCTGAGGCCCAAGGGTCCAGGGCACCCTGGACAGAGACACCTGTCAGGGCTGTGTCTTCCCTGTGCTCCTGGCCTGAACCCGACTGACGGGATGCATGACCATCACTGACATGTGGCCTCCTTGACCCTCCCACGCAGACCTCACCCCTGCTGTGGTACTTCTACTCGGCCCTGCCGCGGGGCCTGGGCAGCAGCCTGCTGTTCGTGCCCCTGGGCCTTGTGGACAGAAGGGCCTTGGCATTGCTCCTGCCGGCACTGGGGTTCGTGGCCCTGTACTCGCTACTCCCCCATAAGGAGCTGCGTTTCATCATCTACACCTTCCCCCTGCTGAACGCCGTGGCCGCCCGGGGCTGTGCCTACCTGTGAGTGCTGGCTCCCCTGCCCACGGGCTACTGAGGCTCAAAGGGGACGGTTTGCAAGGGAAACAGGGCGGCCCTACTGACTCCAATGCAGCGGCCTTTGGGCCAACCCGGGTCAGGATGGGCCACGCACTGGCCAGTGGCACTGCTTGGTCCGTCTCTGTCCCATTAACCCGACGCGTGTCCCAGGCCTGTCTGCATGGCTGTGCTAAGCTCCAGGCTCAGTCACTCGGGGCAGCAGGAGAGAGTGGCCTGGAGGGAGGGTGTGAGGCGGGGTCAGGTGAAGAAGGGCTGCTCAGAGCGGCAGGCTGGCTCGCCGTGGGGCTGAGAAAGGGGCCCTCGTTCATCAGCTCCCAGCCAGCCACTTGTGAGCGTGGAGTCCTCCCGTGAAGCCCTGCAGTAGCGGGGAGGGTGCCAGGCACTAACTCACCCTCCCCGACCAATAGTCCGGCGTGGGGGCAGCAGAGCAGGTGGGTGGGGACTTGAGAGAGGGACAAGCTGTGTGTCTGGCAGGAGGCAGCGGTGCACTGGGGCTTCCCTCCCCCGACAGAGACATAGCAGTTACTCCTGGACATGGGTCCCGGGGACCAGGGTGAAGGTTTGGGTGGTAGGTTTGCATCTCAAAAGGCAGAAATAGGACTCAGACTCTCAAGCTCTGCAGTTACTGCCCGTGAGCAGCCCAGGGCCCCCACCCTCCCCCCAGGCTGGGCTGGAGCACAGTGAAGACTGGCGGCGGTGACATCGCTCACACCGAGGCTCTGCAGTCCCGCTCGGCCAGCGCTGGATTGGGAAGGGCTCAGCAGGGCCTGAGAGGAGTCAGGTCAAGGGTCCCCTGAGTTGACAGAAGCCAGCACCCTCTGACGGCCCAGGCGACAGTATTCTCTCCGCGGCTCATGTCTCTTGTGGCCTCTGCCCCGCCACGTCTGCCAGCTCCCTTAAAAGCCACACCGCATTCAGTGTTTGGCCTCGGGGCTGTGCTCGAATCTAAGTCATAACTCGGGGTGTTTCACATTCTAATGTCAATTTTAGATTGTCATTTTGGGTGGAATTTCAGAGAAAAACTGCAAGGTAGCTGACCCAGTTTAGTAATTTATATACCTACCTGGGGGTGAACCTCGTTAGGAATCAGCGGAGGGGACCAGCAGGTTCACATTTGTGGTGACATTTCTCCCACCCGTTGCTGTCACTCACTCCACGAAACGACTACTCTTCTGCAGGCTGAACAACTGCAAGAAGTCCTGGCTGTACAGAGTAGGCTCCCTCCTTGTGCTCGGGCACCTCGTGCTGAACGCCGCCCACTCGGCCACGGCTCTGTACGTGTCCCACTTCAACTACCCTGGCGGCGTGGCCATGCAGCGGCTGCACGAGCTGGTGCCCCCACAGACAGGTAGGTGCTTGGCTGTGCGGGACCCGCTGCAGCTCGGGCAGAGGCGCCCAACCCAGTTCTAACCACACGCACGGTTTTCCCCAGACGTTGTCTTGCACATCGATGTGGCTGCTGCACAGACGGGCGTGTCTCGGTTCTTGGAGGTCAACAGCGGCTGGAGGTCTGTTCCGGCCATGGGTGACTGCTGGTGGAGACGCCGGTGGTGGGGCTGGCATGGAGCCATGGCCCAGGTGCACGCGTTCTGTCTTGCAGATATGAGAAGAGGGAGGATGTGCAGCCCGGGTCGGAGCACATGCTGGCCTACACGCACCTGCTCATGGAGGCGGCCCCTGGGCACCTAGCCCTCTACAGGGACACACACCGGGTGCTGGCCAGTGTCGTGGGCACCACGGGGGTGAGTCTGAACCTGACCACACTGCCACCCTTCAGCGTCAACCTGCAGACAAAGCTGGTGCTTCTGGAGAGACGGCTCAGGCCCTCCTGAGGGAACGCCCAGCGCCCGACAAGAACAGCACAGGCACAGCCACACACACGCCGTGCCTCCTACCTGGGCCCAGAAGGCTGGCCGAAGCCACCCCACCACCCCTGAGGCAGGGACCCCACGTGGGCACTGCACACGGAGCAGCCTGGGCACAGCCAGCTACCCTGGGAAACTGCTTTGTGGGGGCAGCCACATCTGCTGCCCGGGGGCCTGAGCACCTAACAAGTGCAGCCTTTGGGAAGGTCACATGTCTGTAGCTGTGAAGTCGGAGCCTCCGCACCTGCTGGATGGAGTACCCCCACCTGAATCCCATCGTCCCAGGGACGCAGTTCCATTGCGAGGATATTTCAGACACACACGTTCAAGTGGAATGAGAATTAAAGTTTGTACATCTTTTCTTCTTGCAGTTTTATATGTGATGTTTCCAGAGAATGCCCTCACCTAGGTTTTATATTTTATTATTATTTTTAATATATATATATATTTTCTTATTTCAGAGAGGAAGGGAGAGGAAGAGGGAGATAGAAACATCAATGATGAGAGAGAATCATTGATTGGCTGCCTCCTGCACGCCCCCTACTGGGAATCAAGCCTGCAACCTGGGCATGTGCCCTTGACTGGAATCGAACCTGGGATCCTTCAGTCCGTAGGCTGACGCTCTATCCACTGAGCCAAACCAGCTAGGGCTACGTTTTATTTTTATGTGATGAACTAGTGGCCCGGTGCATGGATTCTTGCACATTGAAAGGAAATTGATTAGAAGAAATATTTTAATATCGTTACTCACCCTTTCTCGATAATAAAAGTGTCAACCAAATTCACGATCAACGATGACAGATCGAAACACGTTTGCAATTGGCGCTAGTGTGAGCTTTATGTGTATCGCACGTGCGCGAGTCAACTTAGCCTTTTATAGATATAGAATAAACTTGCTTAATTAGACCTGCTTTCTGATGTAGCTAAACTTTTTCCAGCCCAGTGAAGCACTCTTTTAGGTAATTGTTAGCAACACATTAGTAAATATCAACATGAAGCAGATTATTATTGTAGATCAGGGAGAACAAATATTTAACTGCAGTAGTGTTTGACTATATTCTGCACAGTGAGAAAACCTGAAGTCATTTTCAAGGTCCACCATTTCTTCTTTTCAGTCGGGTCAAGTTTCTAAGCTTTCTAAATCTCTGTTTTCTGGCTAATGAAAATAGGATTCTATTGAGTCTCCTATCTACCTACTCCAGGACTTCTGTGAGGGTCAAATGAGATGAGGCACGGGAAAACGCTTCACAGACATTTGGTTACAGTGTAAAATGTTTGTACCTGGCTATAAAGCAAGCCCCTGGCTTGAAGAAACTGCAAGGAGGCTAGTCGCTAGGGAGAGGAACCCAGGCGTTTCTATGTGACATCATTACGCATTGCTCACGACCACTGTTTCTGGGCTGGGCTGGGGGCCGCATTTTGCGCCATGGCAGCGTTGGCTGCGATTTGGTGGGCTGTTGCTCTGGGGTGGTGGGGCCTGTGTCCCACTTGGGGGAAGCCAAGTGTTGCTTTGTCGGCACCAAGTCCGCGATGCCGTTTCTCTGTAAATGGCCAGTGCACGTCACAGCAGCTCCTGCGTTGAGCGTCTGCCCCCTGGTGCTCAGTGAATGTCATAGCGACCGGTCAGGCGGTCAGACACTTAGCATATTAGCCTTTTATATATAGATCAGGCACATTTATACTTTACTGAACCACATTTATTTAGCCAAAGTGTGTCTGACACTGAAGTTAATACAAAGAATAGGGTGTCACTGCACATGTATGCACACATACCACATGCACACACATGCAACTCAAGTGCATAAAGACAAGCTATTGTCTGAGCATTCGAGAGTGAGTTGCCTATCGCATGGCCTGGACCCCCGAATACCCTAATGCAGTGGTCCGCAAACTCATTAGTCAACAGAGCCAAATATCAACAGTACGATTGAAATTTCTTTTGAGAGCCAAATTCTTTAAACTTAAACTTCTAACGCCACTTCAACATAGACTCGCCCAGGCCGTGGTATTTTGTGGAAGAGCCACACTCAAGGGGCCAAAGGGCCGCATGTGGCTCGCGAGCCACAGTTTGCTGACCACGGCCCTAGTGTGTCCAGGAAAGACACTGCAGTCACTGTTGGCTCCACAGCAACTGACTGGCAGCCTGCAGACCCTTCAGACCAGGCCTCCTGCAGCTGTGCCACATGTGGCGCCCGCCAATCATGCGGCCAGCAGGCTGCAGGGCCTCCACCTCTGCCAGATAGCACTGGGCACTGTGTGTGTGTGTGAGTTCTTGCCTGCCCCCATTTACCAGTTTGTCATCAGTACTTGTTATTTATCTATGATTGGCATTTATCACTCATTGATAATTTCTCAGCATTCAAATATTTGTCAATTATTGGCATGTGTGTCTGAGTTGCTGCTGGGTCTGATGGTCTGAGAGTCACCCCATCTATTTGTGTTCAGATTGTGCAGGATTCACTCCACGGGCTGTCAGGCTGTCACATGCCCCATCATGGTAACTTCTGGAGCACTGTCCTTCTTGGCATAACGTGTGCACTCTCGCTCTTCTAGGCCTCTGTCCACACCCTGGAACCAGCCATTTCTCTGAGGGCACCTTTTGGCAGGAAATGGTTTTACAAACCAAGATCTGGTACAAAATGTGCTCACTGCGATCAGGTCTGTTTCTCGGACCCTTCTGTGGACGGAGCTGGGCAGGCCAGGGTGCTGTACGCGCGCGTGCGCCCGTGTGAACGAGAAATGGTGTGTGCCGACACCTCCAATGCCCCCAGTACATGGGCTTGCCTTTGTCTTCCCCAGCCCACAGCTGTCCCGGCTCCCACCGTGAGACCCTGACCCCCGCAACAGCAGGTGTTTGTTCAGCAGGGTAACCAGCTTTGGAATCGCTTTGCCATACGACTGCAGAAACAAACCCGTGGAACAGAGATCCGCTCTTTGCAACCTTCACTCTGGTACCCGTGACGGGTTCACGGTCAAACTCTGTCCTTGGATTAGTCCCCTGGATGGTGGTGTGCTTCTCATTTTATTTATCGGTGGGTTCACGCTTTCTGTTTGCTTTAGTCTTGGGGTCTGACTTCCCATTCTTTCCAGTCAGTCAGCCGTGGCCAAGGTCTGTGCAGGGATGTCACTCCCTCCATTTCTTGTCATTAATGCCCTGGTTTCCTTGGCTGCCCTGGGCTTCTGTGGAGGTAAGCAAAACCTCCCTTTCTTAATGCAGGGTGGCATCCTGCACCTGCTCTCCTGCAGTCACTCTGCCTGTCCCTGGGGGGCCTTTGTGATTGAGGCACCCTGTCACCCTGTGTATGTGGACGCCCATTTTTTCAATCTCCTAAGTGGGCATTTAGGTGGTTGCCAATATTTTCAAACTTCAAGTGATGCTGCTTCAACTACCCATATGTATTTGTACTTTCATATGGTTTACAGGGCATTCTCAAGGTAAGTTCCTAGAGGTGAGGTACTGGATCATGGTCAGTGCGTGTTAGCTTGGCTCAGTCTTGCCAAATTCCTCTTCGCGGAGCAGCCTGAGACTGAAAGGGTCGATTAAGCCTCATCAAGCTGCCAGTCTGTGAGGTGAGTGGTGCTGTCTCACAGTAGATATGCTCTTCCTCCCCTGGGGGTTGTAGTTGGTATCTTACAGCTTTAAGGGCTTTCTTTTCGGTAAATTGTTCACATCTCTTGTCCATTCTCCTTTGGATTTTTGGTCATTTTCCTTTTACATTCCACAATTCTTCAGTTAGTGGGTGTTCACCCATTATTACAGTGTATGTTGAAGTAATCTCCCCATTTGTCTTGACTCTGCAGATGTTCTCAGCTTGAGGTTTTCATGTTTATGAGTCCTTTTTCCGGCATCATAGTTGGGAGGTACCCCCACTGGAGTTCAGCCTCATCTTGTCTCCATGCTTCTGTAGATTCTTTTTCACATGTAGACCTCTCACTCGTTTGGATTTTGATTTTGTACAGTGAGGAGTAGGGCTAATTTTATCTTTTCCACATGGTGTGTACTTAATAAAGGTCCATCTTTGCTTCAAAGATTTGAAGTCAGAAACTGAACTACATTAAGATTTGACAATCCTATATAATAAAAGCCTAATATGCTAAGTGTCTGGTTGTCCATTCAACCAATCAAAACATACTATGCTAATGTTATGCTAAGGCTGCTCAACCACTCGCTATGACATGCACCGACCACCAGGGGACAGTTGACCAGTCGCTATGATGTGCACTGACCACCAGGGAGCAGATGCTCCGACTGGTAAGTTAGCTTCCTACTGGGGTCCAGCCGATCAGGACTGAGACGGGCCGGACATGCCCTGGAGCCCTCCCACAGTCCCTCCCTGGCTGGCCAAACTCCTGTGTCCCTCCCTGGCCCCGATTATGCACCGGTGGGGTCCCTCACCCTCTCGCAATCTGGGACCCTTCGGGGGATGTCAGAAAACCAGTTTGAGCCCGATCCCACAGGCCAGGCCGAGGGACCCACTGGTGCACGCATTCATGTATCATGCCTCCAGTTACAAATAAAACTCCTTTATCTGTGTGCAGGTTTTTGTGTGCATGTCAGTGTCCAGTTCCTTTGGGTAAATACCAAGGAGAATGATTGCTGATTATAAGGTGAAAATGTGTTTAGTTTTGTAAGAAACTGTCTCGCAGAGTAGACGCACTGTCACATTTCCACCAGCAGTGAGTGTTCGTTCCTCTGCTCCACATCCTCACCAGCATCTGGTGCTGTCAGTGTTTGCTCCTATCTCGTCAATCTGTTTGGTGCCCTGTGGTACCTTGTTTTTTCTTGAAAGCCAGACAAGATACACCCAAGTGGAAGGAGCTGATGTAAATAGATCTTAGTGACGTGGTGGTGAGGTGGGGGGAGGGAATGTTGTCTGGTCCTAAGATTATTTTTTAATTTATTGATAATGGAGAGAAGAAGGGAGAGAGGGAGAACGAAACATTGATTTGTTCCACTTATTTATTCATTCACTGGTTGCTTCCTGCATGTGCCCTGACGGAGATCAAATCCACAACCTTGGCATTCTAACCTTTATCATCCTAAGAAAAAGCCAGAGTGCTCCAACAGTAGAAAATGGCAAAGTTTAATTTCAGGAACTGAGTTCCCCATTCAGAAATATACCAAAACATATTCAATGCAAAGTGAGATTAATAACAGGTACAGTATTTTGAGGAAACAACTTTTCTAAAATGGCACAGGCGATGAGTGACTTATTTCACCCAGCATATTTATTTGGTGTGAAATAAGAAAATGAACCTTTTCTAGATGTTGAAGCAAAAATTCTGAAGACATATTATTGTTAAAAGAATCTGACAACTGACACTTCATTCTGATGTCCCTGGGATTCTAATATACCCGTGATAGCTGAATCTTCTGTATTATAAGAAAAATCTAAACACCTAAGGCTATTCTTACAACTATAACATAACATTCTTCCCTGTTAATAGACCACCTCTTCTACAAAGAATTTTACACGTGATTTGATCAAACTGGGGGGCACTACACACATTTCAAAAGGCAGCTTCAAAGTGTAGAGACACTAAGTCAGAGGCTTGAAGGTTCAATCACCAGAACTGCTGTAAACGCGTCATGTGGTCCACTGGCAGGACAACAGGCAGCAAGGATCATGTTACAAATAATCAGGATGTCCCCAAGTTAACACCATGTGCAACCTCAACACAACAGAACATGGGGAAGTTCTTACCAACCAATGTAACTGACATTCCATGATACTTTAGTTTTGTCTTCAAATGCCACATCTCTGTTGTAGCGAACAGTATTTTCCAGAATATTTTCAGCATTCCTCACATACATATAGGGTTGCAGGTAAAAACCACTCAGAATGGCTTCTACTCCACCTATTTCCAGATTTTATTTGACAGCCACAAAGGCTGTTTTGTTGCACCTAAAGCAATTTTTAACTAAAATACAGTACCTGATTTGTTTTTACATAATTAAATTAAAAGCTACAGAATAAAATTGTTTACATCTATTCTGTCTTCTAGTAAAATGAGTTACTAACCCCTGCTTTTTATTTTGATAGTTTATTAAAGCTGGGGACAGGGAAACATGGAAGGATTTGGAGAGAAGGAGCAATAGGAAGAGAGACTCGGTGGGGCTTCGGTGGCTCACTGGGAAGTCAGAGAAAGGTGGTGGTCTTGGAGACAGGCTCAGGGTGCCAGCCAACCTGGATTCGCTGCTGCTGCCCACCACTCTCCTACTTAAAAGTCTCATGGGGTCCCTTAGAGTTTAGGAGATGCACACCTGAGAGGGGTGAAGAGGAAGAAGGGAAAGGCATGGGAGTGCTCCCAGGAGAAGAAAAAGGTCAACTCCCAGTTTTTAAAAAACTTTATAGTTGTGGGTTAAAATCTAATCATCCTGTTTCATAATTAACAAGACAGGCTATTTCTAGTGGCTTCGAAAAATACTGCGGTACCTGGCTTGAAGGACTAGGAGTAAGGCACATATAGACATTACGGTGAGACTGCAAGAGAAACTCAGTGTGGACCTGACAGTGCCTGGTCTGATGTCCTCCTTGGCACCGACTAGTGCCAACCAACTGCCCGTGACAAACAGCTGGTGCCTAAAGAGCAACATCTGTACCCTGGTGGCTCCATTGTGATTTTAACACTGAAAGTATACTAACGGAAGATTCACTTTCAAAAAGATAAGTTTTTCAAAATGTTCCATCATGAGCCTGGACTGGCCAAAGCTACCGTTCTCAGTGGGTGTGCTGAACAGCCTTTCTGAAGGGACAATGCTCGGGGGACAACCCAAAAACCTGACGGCCAGGGCTGAGAGTCCCGGCCAGGCAGACTTCTTCAGGTTCCAGTAGGTAAGTGGGTCACAGCTGTGTTCAAGCACCTCCTCCTCCAGGTAAGACAGCACCATGGCCTCAGGAACCTTCATCTTCTCTCTTGGGCCTTTCTTTTTTATCTTGGCCATGAGTGACCACAGGCTCTCATCCCCACTGCAGTCTCTCGATGGGGAGCCTGGAGCACACCCATTGGAGACAGGTGTGTCCTCTGAGGTAGAATTCAGCATTTCTAGTTCCCTGATTAAATCCTGCTTGTACTGCTCCGCCTCCTCCTCGGAGAACAGGGAGGCTTTGTAACGAGGGTCCAACAGTGTGGCAAAGATGTACCTGGGATCGTGGAGGGTGGCGGACAGTCGGCTCACCATGGCTTCCTTCAGAGACTTCAGCATGGTGTCGATGCCCATGGTCTCCTCAAACAGCATCTCGACTTTTCTGTTCAGAATGTGGATCATGGGGATGACCTGGCTGAGGGTAGACATGTGGCTGCTCATCTCCCGACTCGCAGCGTCAAAGGGCTTCAGCGCATGACACACAGACTTCATGACCTCCCCACTGGTCGCAACTGATCAGTTCTCTGAAGTTACACTCGATGGACATCTCGTTAATGGCTCTCTTCTGCTCAATGAGCCGTTCGAGCATATGGAACGACGTGTTCCATTTGGACGGGACGTCCTGAATAAGATGGTGGGGCGGCAATTCATACTCCTTCTGCAGCTCTGCCAGTTTCTCTTTTGCTGCATGTGAGCGCAGCACCCGCTCACATATCTTCCGAGCAATGCTGAGTAAATTCTGCACCATTCTCTGGCTTTTAATGGCCTCGTTGACAATGAGGTTCACCGTGTGACTGAAGCACTGCACGCTGGAGTGCTCCCCTTCATTCAGCGTCTTTCCTATGCTGGGATTGTCAGTCACTGTAATGCCAACCTGAAGGCCAGTGGATGTCACCCAGGCCTCCCACCAACATTCCAGCTGCCTCTGAATGCTGTTGCCGCTATAGTCGCAGTCAATCTGTGACACGTCTAACAGTGCTGAGCAGTGGTGGTCCTCACAGTGCAACCAGACTGAAGACTTGAAGGTGATCCAGTGAGCAGTGAGTGTCAGGTACTCCCGGGTCTGGTTACTCATCCATATTCCAGACGTGAAGTGGACCACACCACTCTCAGCCTCCTTAAGGTGTGACATGATGATCTGTTTCACATTATCGTACATTCCGGGGATAGCTGTCCTGGAAAAGTAGGAAGGGGAGGGCAAAGAGTACTGAGGTTTCAAGTATTCGAGCAGCCGATTAAAGCCAACATTATCAACAAAAGAATATGGCTGAAGGTCAAGTGCAATCATTTCAGCTATGAGACTTGTTATCTTTTTGGCAACTGGATGAGAATCATAAAACTTCTCATCAGTGTCGTCAAAGGAGGAAGCTCCTGACAATTCTGCACTCAGGGGCACGCTGACGCCTGGAGAAGACGGCAGCATGGTCTTGGGCACGTCGGTCTTCAGCACGCTGCCGTGGAACCTTTGCAGATGCCTCAGAAGACAGCTGGTGCCCAGGTTAGTCGGCTTCTTGCCCCTGCTTATTGTCCGGCCACAGTGCAAGCACACGACTTTAGTGGGGTCTGCAGAGCAGACAGAAAAGTGATTCCACAGCTTGGAGGTCTTTTTGCTGTGAACGGGAAACAGAACTGGACTGCTTTTGGTAACCACCGTTGGAAGGTCAGTTAATTTGGAGGAAGTTTCTGTGGATGCCAAGGTGTTGTATGGAGGATTTGCCAAACTAGCCCCCAGGAAGCCCTTTTGGTTCCCAACGACTTCTGGGTGGCGCCTGTAGAGATGTCTCATCAGACAGCTGGTGCCCACGTCACCCTTCTTTCCTCGACTGATGACACAGCCGCAGTGTCTGCACACCGCCTTCAGACTGTCCATGGGGGCGAGGGAAAAGTGATGCCAGACCTCCGACTTCAGTCTCTTCATCACCTTTTGATTCTGTTGGAATACAGCACCAGACTCGACCATGTGAGGGCTCGACCCATCACCCTGCTGCTTCTCAGGGGAGGACACCGAGGCCTCGCCCACATCATCAGAGAATGACAGCACTGATGCATCTTCCATTGGCGAATCCCCAGGCTTCAGACGTGCTTGCAGGTGCTCAGTCAGCTGGAGCGGGGAGGACGTCGAGGGGAACTCTTGTACCTCGTTGCCTGGTGATGAGGACACAGGGCTTGGATTTCCCTCCTGAGGTATGAGGGTGGGCAGCAAAGTGGTGGGTGTAGAGTAGGGTGGTGTAATAGCTGCAGCCCTGCTCTTCTCCTGCAGCACGATGGCGCGGTGTGCCCGCCACATGTGCCGGTTGAGGCAGCTGGTACCCAGGTCCTTCCCGTTTTTCCCTCTGCTAAACTCACTCATGCAGTGAATGCACACAGCCTTGGAGCTGTCCAGAGGGGACAGGTAGAAGTGCTTCCAGACCGCAGACCACCTTCGCGATCCAGAGGTGCTCTTTGGAAGTGGAAGGCTCTTTTCTGGCCCACTCTCTGCAGAGTCATCATGCTGGGGAGTGGGGAGGGGTTGGGCGGGCTCCACCATGGCTTCTTCCTGCCTGTACTTCTCAGAGATGGACACATCAGAGGAGACCTCTTCAGAAGATAGGACAGATCCAGATTCCTCTGCCACTTGCTCAGAAGACGGGGTCTTGGAGGCTATTTTCTGGACAAGTTTGATGGGTGACAGTACGGTGCCCAGGTCTCCAAGGGGTGTGGGCTGAGGAGGGAATACCAGTGAAGGGGAGGAGAGGGAGGCCAGGGTAGACACACTGCCTTCCTCCTGGATGAGTGCTGTGGGGTGCGCCCTCCTCACGTGCCGCATGAGACAGCTCGTGCTCAGGTCCTTCTCATTTTTGCCGCGGCTGAACTCTTTCATGCAGTAAACACACACTGCCTTCGTTGTGTCCTGAGGAGAGATGAAGAAATGTTTCCAGGCCGGAGACTTCTTCCTGGAGTTCATGCTGCGGCTGGACAGGAGGCTCTGCGTCACAGCTTCCATGGCAACATCGTACAGCGTGCTGCTGTACTGTGAGAACAGGGCCCCATAGTCGTCCTCGTGTTCGGCAAGAAAATACTTCCCCGGGGGCTTACAGCTGTAGCTTGCTTCTCTGATCTCTGCCTGTTCATCACCACTGCCAGCTGCTTTCCTGTCCTCTTGTTCAATCTTCAAGTCCACTCTTTCCAAACTGTGATTCGGAATTCCATCATCTTCCTCTTCTATTTTAAAATTTATTTTATCAGACACAAAGTCACCATCCCCTTTGTGGGGATGGGTTTCCTGGTTGTTCTCCATGACTCATCATAACTATTCTGGCTGTGTCATCCTGTTGCTATCTCAGGTTGGTAAGAAAATGATCCAAGTTCTCAATTTGCCCCCAGACGTACATTATCTTCAGTGTTTTCAAAATAATTATATTTTTCAGGATGTTCATGAATATGGCTAATCGTACATTTTACTGGAAAACAGAAGACGTAACTCAGGAGCACATCATCTCAGGGCGCAGACCACGCTTTCCAGGAGTTGTATAAAGTACTTCTTGGTGCAGGTGCAAATTCATGCTGTGCAGACCTGCTTGTTGCCTTGGAAACAGGATCTCCGCCATCTTGATGGTCCTGCATTATCTACAAAAGATGAAATCAGGTCAAGCACTTAACTGATTTACACATTTCAACCTTGTAGTGCCAGGGACCTATCAGCCTCTATTTGCATAGTAAAAACAAATTCTATAATGGTAAATTAAAATAGAAAAGCTCGTTCTTTGACTTTTTTACAATTCACTTACACAATGAAAATAAACCCAGACTGGAAAATAAGTTAAAAAATAAAGATAGAAATTTAAATTCTAATCGCCTATTATTAAAGGATTGGGGCAACACAGAAAAAACCCTGCATGGTATACAGAGGTTGGTTGAGGCTAAAATTGATGCCTGTATCCGCCACCCATGTATTGGAGGCACCTGCTGCTACTATAATCAGCAAAGCTGAACTCTCTGAAATCAATTTCATTCCCCTTTGCTATCAGAAAGAACACATCAATTAGGAGCTAAGAAGCCTGCAGCTAATCTCTGAAACAACCAATTCACAGACTAAACACTGAATGTCATGCAGACAAGGAGGTCCCTGCTTAAAACTCATCCAATATGTTTAAATCCTATGAATTTATAATACCAAAATAAAATCAACTGGTCACCTTTGGAGGATGATAGAAAAATGATTCATTATTTTGAAAACAGATGCAGAAGTGAGCATGAAAGTGAGAATTCTCATGGGTGGGGTTTCCCATTCTCAACCTGGCAGTGCTTGATCAGACTTGGTGACTTACCAACATAAGGAGCACCTTTCAATTAATGATCTTAAATGCTTTTATAACTAAACTAGAGGCCCAGTGCATGAAAATCATGCACTGGAGGGGGGGTTCCTCTACCCAGCCTGCCCCCTCTCACAGTCCGGAAGCCCTCAGGGGCGGGAGGCGACCCAGAGATCAGGGGAAGGTGATGCCCCATCACACCTCTGCTGCTGCCACTGCCGGCAGCGCAAGCCTCAGCTGGCCCTGGTTACCTGCGCCTCAAGCAGCCCTGCGTGGCTGGGCAGCCGCCATCTGAGGCTTGCCTGCGCCTTGGCTCGGCCCTGGGTGGCTTGGGGGCTGGAGCTGAGGGAACTGGGGGACTCTGGAGGCAGGCCTGGTGGCTGGCCTGGCCTTGCCGCGCACCTGCTGCCCCGGCAGGGCTGAGGGGACTGGGCGCCGCCATCTTGTGGCTGTGGGTGCCACCATATTTGTGGGGGGGACAGTCAATTAGCATATTTTCTCCTTACTGGCTGTGGATGCCGCCATCTTTGAGGGCGGGGCAGTCAATTAGCATATTCCCTCCTTATTGGCTGTGGGTGCCCCCATCTTTGAGGGCGGGGCAATTAGCATATTCCCTCTTTATTAGATAGGATATATAGTATTCAATTTAGAAAAGTCTATTTTTCCATTTTTCATTCAAACTGAAGCACACTAAATAAAAACTACACCAAGATACCAGGTCTCACTGGATCTGACGGGCAGAGAACCAAAAGCTTGACAAACTCTGTCAGGAGGCTGTGCAGAGTCCTTGTGGGGTGCACACCGGGACCACACCATGCAGACGACCTTGCAGTTACCTATGGACCCAGCAATCCCAGTGCTAGAAACAGACCCTGACCACGGCCCTCACCGAGTACAAAACAACATCTGCCCAAGATCAATCCCCATGGCACTCCACAGCCAAAGGTCTGAAAACCACTCAAACACAATCACTACGGACTGACACTCCACAGCCAAAGGTCTGAAAACCACTCAAACACAATCACTACGGACTGACACTCCACAGCCAAAGGTCTCACACAATCACTACGGACTGACGCATTCATAGACGCATTGAAAAAATCAGCAAGACACACAAGTGTAAACGGTACTTGCAGCGTGTTATGAAAGACAGGAGGGAAAGCAAGGGCAGCTATAGGTGTGTGCATGCCTATTTATGCAGGATAAAGCAGAAACAGAAATGGCTGTCTATAAGTGTGGGAGATCGGGATGGGCCTGAGATTTCTGATCACATCTCGTATAATTTTTATTTTGAGCCATGTAATTATTTTGTACATAAAAATAAAATTTAAAAAATTCCAGCCCTAGCTGGTTTGGCTCAGGGAATAGAGTGTTGGCCTGCGAACTAAAGAGTCCTGGGTTCGATTCCGGTGAAGGGTACATGCCCGAGTTGCAGGCTCGGTCTCCAGTGGGGGGCATGCAGGAAACAGCCAATCAGTGATTCTCTCTTATCATTGATGTTTCTCTCTCTCTCTCTCCCTCTACGTTCCTCTTTGAAATAAATATATTTTTTTAAAAATTCCAAATTCAAACCAAAGAAACCTAATTGTATATCAAAGAGGCAATATAACCACATATAAAATAATATTCATCAAGGGCTTTAAAACATGGTACTTTAATTATCCATCTTAAGCAGGACAAAGGTGACTGTGAACAACACAGGTTTGAATTGCCTGGGTCCACTTATAAGTGGATTTTTTCAATAAATACCCGTAGTTCTGTTTCTAATCTGTAGTTGTGTTGATCTCCGCCATTTTATACAGGGAACCTGAGCATGGGGGGGCGGTTGGAACTGATCCCCCGTGAATACCAAGGGCCAACTAAGTTCTTGGGCACTCAAACTCCATACATGGATTTTCAACTGCATAGGGGGTTGGTGTTAATATTCTTCGCACAGCATGGGTTGCTCAGGTACATTAAAGAATAGAGCAGTGTTCACATCCAACATCAGGATTTAACTGGAACAAGTGTCAAATAAGCGCCTGTCAAGTGGGCTACAAGTCTGAGCTTTCTTCCAATGGAGATGAACTGTGTCCTTTGAAACTTTGTGAAGCTACACAGACTATCTCTAACTTGTCCTAGAGCTTTTCCCGAGAAAATGTCCATCATGACAAGCAGATATAACCTAAGGATTACAGTTGGCACATTCCTCGTGGCCATCCCAGTGGGAACCCTCCGAGTCTGCAGCCAAACTCCTAAGCAGATTCCTCTCTCAAGAAAACTTTGTTTCATAACCAAAATTAATGCGTAATTGAAATCTGGCTCACTCATGGCACTAAAAAGAAAGTCCTACCAAGCCCTACTTTTATCACTGTTACTGAGAAAACATCAAAAATTAGTGTTTCTAGAGTAAAAGTCACAAGGATGTCCTTTATTTATTTAGCAAACTGGCCTCATTAAAGTCTAAAGTGGAAATTTTTAAATGTCCTTTTTTATTTTATTTCCTAAATGTTCTTTATTGATTTCCGAGAGGAAGGGAGAGGGAGGGAGGGACATCAGTGAGGAGAGCGTCCGGGACCGCCGCCTCCGGCGAACGTGCCCCGACCGGACTCTCACCGACCGACCTCAGGTTCACAGGTTGACGCTCCACCGGGGCCCCGCCGCGGGCTGAAGAGCGTTCTGAGGCTGCGCACTTCACCTCACCAGTCGCTCCAAAACAGGTAACTCCTTCACGGGCGCGAGAACGCACGCAACGGCCGCTGCCGTGGCTCAGCGAGGCCGGCGTCTCCTGCCACCTCGGGGGTTCCGTCCACACAGCCCGCCGCCCGGGACCCGCGCCCCGGGGCGCCCGCCCGCTGTCAGCCGGGGCCGGGAGGGGCCGGGAGGGGCCGGGGAGGCGGCCCAGTCGGCGGCCCGGGCGGGGTCCAGCCACGAGAGGCCGCGTCCGCCCGCCCCCGCCCCGGCCTCTGCCCGGCGCTGACAAAACCGCGGCGGCGCGGCCCGGCCCCCAACACCGGCCCGACCCCCGGCCCGGCCCCCAACACCGGCCCGACCCCCGGCCCCGACCCTCGGCCCCGACGGCCGTGCCGGGCGCGAGCTCGCGGCTGAGGCGGAGCCGGCTCCGTCCGCGCACTCACCGCGGGCCGAGGGCTCGGGCGGCGGCTCCCACGGACGCGCGGACGGACGCGCTCCCACCCACTAGCCGCGGCTCTGTCTGCCCCGCGGCCCTCCCGCCGCCGTCGCTGACCACCACGCTGCCCTCGACGCCACGAGACGGCGCTCCCGTCCCAGGGCCCCGCGCGGCGAGGGGCGGGGCCGGGGCGGGGCCGGAACGCGCAGGCGCAGTGCGCACCAGTCGGCTGAAGCCCCGGGACTCGCAGACTAGAGGCTCCGGCTGCGGCTGCCGTGCGCGCCCAGGGCGGACTGCGCAGGCGCCAAACTCGCGCGCCGCCCGCCCCGCGCAGCCCCGCGGAGGGTGGGTTCGCACTCCAGGCCCGCCGGGCGGGCCGCACCGACCGCGCAAGCGCAGTCCCCAGGCTTCGGCGCCCACCTCGGGGTAGTCGGGAGAGGGGACTCGAGCAGTGTGAGACGCGGGTCCCATCGCGCGCACTCCCTGGGCTTCGGGTCCTCAGCTGCAGGGTCCCGAGCCCTGGCGGGGCAGGTGCGCGCAGGTGCGCCCGCCGCGGCCCTACGGCGTGCTCCCGGCTGCCGGCCCGCACCCAGCCGGCGGGCCGTGGAGCGCCTGAGCCTTGAGGACGCGACGCCCACCCGCGGGAGACCTCCCCGCGTGCCCTCCGCCGGGTGACGCAGCGCCCGGAGGCCGCTCACCTGGAAACGGCGCCCAGTGTCCTGCTTGTGGCACCGGAGCTCCGAGGGCCTGGCGGCCGCGTGCTGGGTGCACTCGGGCCTTTCCATCGAAGGCGAGAAGGTGCTCCCACGCGCGGCCTCGGTCCCTGGGACTGGGAGGGAGAGACCCCCGCGCGGCGGTGGCCGGCGCCCGCGAGGCCTGGGGCGGCGGGCTGGCTCCTGAGCAGCCCTCGGGGGAGCCCCAGCGGCGGGGCGGGGCGGCAGGTGCTGCGGCCAGGGCTCCCGCCGTCAGTGCCGGTCAGAATCTGGACGCGGGAGGTGCCGTCCCTAGTGCACCCATCTGTGCGGCCAGAGACGCTCTCCAGGCGGACCTCGGGTCAGGGACCCGCTTTTGGCCTCCCTGTTCGGACGGCAGCTTACGTTGTAGGAAATGGGTAAAGGAAGAAAAAAAGAAAACGGGATTAATGTGTTCACATTCCAAGTATCAATGTAATTAGAAGTCGTTGACTCAACAATTATTGGCCTAGTTTTGTAAAGTGAGATCACGCGCCCCTTTTGCCCAGAGCCCTCCATGGCTCTCATCCCCGCCCACCCACAGCCTGGACAGCCCCCCTCCTCTGCACCCCCCTTGGCCCACTCATTCCCCTCCCTCCAACCTCGGGAGCCTTTCCTCCATGACTGAGCCAGGCACACAAGAACTTAGCACCTCACACCTCGATAATTGACTTACTACCATAGCTCAATGGCAGAGTTTTGTTCTTTCAATTGTAAAAATTCTCCAGTTAGTAGGGTGTCTGCCCATTATTACAGTGTATGTTGAAATAATTCCCCATTTGTCTTTTGATTGCAGGTGTTCTCATCTTGAGGTTTTCGTGTTTGTGAGTCCTTCCCCGCAGCATAGCTGGGAGGTACCCCTCCTCCCCCCCCCCAGGAGTTCAGCCTCATTTTCCCTCGGTGCTTCTGTAGTTTCTTCTTCACCTGTAGACCTCTCCCTTGTTTTGGGTTTTGTTTTTGTACAGTGTAAGGAGTGGGGCTAATTTTATCTTTTCCACGTGGCTGTGTGCAGGTTTTTGTGTTCACGGAAGTGTCCAGTTCCTTTGGATGGATCCCGAGGAGCACGATTGCCGACTGTAAGGTGAGAGAATGCGTTTAGTTTTGTAAGAAATGGGCAGACTGTGTCCCAGAGAGGCCACACCACCTTGCGTTCCCACCAGCAGGGAGGGAGCGTTCCTGCCGCTGCTTCCTCACCAGCCTCTGGTGCTGTCAGTGCTCCATCTCTTCACTCTGTGTGTTGCCCTGTGCTGTGCCTTGCTTGTTTCTTGAAAGCCAGACCAGATGCACCAGATGGAAGGAGCGGCTGTAGACAGGTCTTGTGAGGTGGGGACGGGCGTGTTGTGTGGCACTGGGATTACGCTCGGCCTTGAGGAAGTCTGTGCCTCCGTGCTGGGACCTTCTCAGCAGTTTCTCCGTTTTCTTCTCCCCCTGGCTGGGACAGGTGGCTGGAGGGAGCTGGAGCTGCCGTTTCCCTTCCCCAGTCAGCTGTGCCCTGGTGTGGTAGCTTCTCCCCAGGGCAGGCCTTGTGAAGATCACAGTGCTCTGTGCCTTTTTAAAATAGATATATATTTTATGGATTTTTTTTACAGAGAGGAAGGGAGAGGGATAGAGAGGTAGACACATCGAGAGAGAAACATCTATCAGCTGCCTCCTGCACACCTCCTACTGGGGATGTGCCTGCAACCAAGGTACATGCCCTTGACCGGAATCAAACCTGGGACTTTTCAGTCCGTAGGCCGACGCTCTATCCACTGAGCCACACTGGCTAGGGCTCTGGTGCCTTTTAAAGGCCCTTTCCCCTTCTTCCTGCTGGGAATACCAGGAGACCTGCCTCTGCTATTTGCTGTGGGAACCTCATGCTCCTGCAGGATATCTTGCCATAGGGTGGGGCCCCCTATGACTGGATTTTTTGTTTTGCTGTTAATCCTCACCCGAGGATATTTTTTCCTTTTTTTTTTTTAGAGAAAGTGGAAGGGAGGGGGAGAGAGAGAGAGAAACATGGGTGTGAGAGAAACACAATGATTGGTTGCCCCCTGCACACGCCTTGACCGGGGCTAGGGATTGAGCCTGCAGTCAAGGTACTGCCCTTGACAGGAATTGAACCTGCCACCCTTCAGTTTTCAGGCTGACGCTCTAACCACTGAGCTAAACTGCCCGGGGCTCCCTGGAGTTTTTACCTCTCTGCCGAGTTCATGCTGACCCTACAGAAATTCATTACTTGTGGTTCCGGAAACCCCAGGCCTAGGTTCCCCTGGCAGTTTCTCCTGCTCATGAGTCTCTGCTTCAGGAAGCCATGATGACCTGTGTTCACATGTCTGTCTCTCCCGTCTTGGGAGCAGGGGTTTACCCTGTGTCCTCCCTTGTCTTACAGATCCCAGAGGAGCGGCATCATTTCAGTGTGTTCTACTTTTTACTTGTTAGGATGGAGTGGTGACTTGCAGGTCTCTTACATGAGGAACCCAAAACCAGAAACCAATTGGTGTGTGTTTTTTTAATGTATCAGTCCCTTAAGTCATGCAGAAAACAAAAACTGAAGTTAGAGAAACGTTGCTATGATAAGACTAGCTTTTATAATTGCCTGTGTATTTATGCTTTCTGAAGCCTTTATTTCTTCACAGCTCTTATGTCCTTTCATTTCATGCTGCAGGACTCCCCTGGGCATTTCTGGCAAGGCAGGTCTAGTGATCACAAACTCCCGTAGCTTTTGCTCACCACTTTGTCTTAATTTGTCCCTCACTTTTAAAAAATATATATATATTTATTGATTTCAGAGAGGAAGAGAGAGGGAGAGAGAGATGGAAACATCAATGATGAGAGAGAATCATTGATTGGCTGCCTCCTGCACGCCACTGGGGATCAAGCCCGCAACCCGGGCATGTGCCCTTGACCAGAATCAAACTCAGGACCCTTCAGTCCGCAGGCTAACACTCTATCCACTGAGCCAAACCAGTTAGGGCACATCCCTCACTTTTGAAGCACACTTTTGCTAGATATAAGATTCTTGGTTGACATTTCTTTTTTTTTTTTTAACGTCTTTCCAAGTATTTGCCTACTGTCTCCAAGGTTTGTGACAAGAAATCAGTGGATCACGTGATTCCTTATATGTAACTAGTCACTCTTTTGATGCTTTCCAGATTCTGTCTTTTTATAATTTGATTATATAATGTGTTTCAGTGTGGTTCTTTTTGAGATCATTTTACTTGATGCTCACTGAGCTTCTGGTATATATATTTTTTAATATATTTTTGAGCTCAGAGAGGAAGGGAGAGTGAGAGATAGAAACATCAATGATGAGAATCATTGATTGGCTGCCTCCTGCACACCCCCTGCATGCCCCCTGCTCGGGATTGAGCCCTCAACCCAAGCATGTACCCTTGATGGGAATCGAACCCGGGACCCTTCAGTCCCCAGGCTGATGCTCTATCCACTGAGCCAAACCGGCTAGGGCTAGGATATTTTTATTAATGTATTTCATCAAGTTTGGCAAGTTTTGATTATTATCTGCTCATATATTCTCTCTGCCCCTTTCTTTCTCCCTCCTTCTCTGGCGCTCCCACAGTGCATGTTGGTTTGCTTCTTGTTGTGCCAACAGGTCCCTTAGGCTCTGTTTACTTCCCTTTCATCTTTTTTCTTTCTGTTTCTTAGATGCAGTAATTTCAATTGTCCTATCTTCAAGTTTGCTGATTATTTCTTCTTTCTACTTGATTCTGCCTTTTAATCCCTCTAGTGGATTTTCCATTTCAGTTATTCTTTTCAGGTCCAAATTTCTTTTTGTTTCTTTTTAGGTTTTTATTGACATTTTCATTTCATTTATACATCATTTTTAAATTTTTTTCATATCTTTTTTTGTTCTTTAGGCATCTTTAAGATAGTTGTTTTAAAGTCTTTGTCTAATAGATCTGCCATCAGGTCTTTTTCAAGAACAGTTCCTGTTGATTTATTTTTTCTGTGAATGGGCCATATTTTCCTGTTTCTTTGTATGCATTGGGAATATTTGTTGAAAATGGACATTTGAATTTAATAATGTGATAACTCTGAAAATCAGATTCGTCCCCTTCCCCAGAGTTTGCTTTTTGTTAGTATTTTTATATTGTTATTATAGGCCATCTCTGTGTGGAGAATCCGACTGAAGCATAAACTTAATATCTACTTATGTCTTTTCTGTGTCTTTCCTTGGGCATACTCATCATTTTCTATTTTCCCCCATATATGCAGTCAGTTTTGAATACCTGGCTCCTGAAAGGAGAAAAGAGATAAGTAGAGATGGGGGGTAGAAGTGTGGGTAATAATAGTGCAACATCCTAAGTCCCCTGGAAAGCACTTCAGTGGAGGGGGAGGGGCAGGACATGGCTGCCCATCTCCTTGTCTGCACCTCCATAATCAGAAGCAGTAGTTTGCACAGATCCCTGGCCTTTGGAGGGCACGGTCATTTTTGCCCACCCCTGGCTCCTCACATGCCGTGTGCGAGCAACTCCAGGAACACATACACAGCTGCCTGGCTGGGTAT
Source organism: Ia io (assembly GCA_025583905.1). NCBI lineage: Eukaryota > Metazoa > Chordata > Mammalia > Chiroptera > Vespertilionidae > Ia > Ia io. The sequence continues at coordinate 111,741,386 of JAJQQW010000007.1, read as the reverse complement.
GGTGGGTGGGTAGCTGCTACTCTGCTAAGAGCTCCAATTGACCAAAACTAACTGCCATTCACCCTCCAAGTCCTCCCCTGGAAGCTGTGAGCCTTTAATATTCAACAGAGCTCCCAAATGTTACAGCAAAGGGCCCAGTCGGCTTTTGCATCCCGTCCTGTCCGGCACACCTGTCATGCTGTTGTCTGTATATCTCGTCTACCTTTACTCTAAACCCTAAATGATACCACTGTTTTAAACAGCCAATACTCATTCTGATTCCCCATTTCTTACCCTTCCTAGAAATGTCCCTCATTCCTCTGGCAACGTCACACGTCCATCCGGAATGGTTCGTTCCTCTTCTGCCGGCAACATACCCTTCAGGAGATACTGCAGGGAAGGTCTGCTGGTGACATATCCTTTATTTTGTTTTGTCTGACACTTCATTTCACCATCATTTTTGAAGTATCTCTGCTGGGCATGTGAGTCTGGGTTGGCATTACAGATGCCATTCCATTGTTCTAAGTTTCATTATTTTCTACTTCTTTTGGTTAATCCTCACCCTAAGATATTTTTCCCTTTTTTTTTTTTTTTTTTTTTAAGAGAGAGTGAAGGGCGATTCAGAGAGAGAAACATTGATGATGTGAGACACATCAATTGGGTGCCTCCTGCACACCCCCTAACTGGGGCCAGGGAAAGAACCTACAACCCAGATATGTGTTCTTGGTCGGAAATGGAACCCATGACCACTTTGGTGTGTGGGCCAACACTCTACCTCTGAGCCACACTGGCCAGGGCTAACTTTCATAGTTTCTGTTAAAAAAAAAAAAAAAGTACGCTGCCAGTTGAGTTGTTCCTCTGAAGTGTCTCTATTTTTCTCTGCTTTTCAGATTTCCTGTCTTTGATTTTCAGTACTTTGTGATGTGCCTAGTGTAGGTTTTTGTGTGTCGTGTGTGTGTGTGTGTGTGTGTGTGTATGTCATTTTTAATTTACCCTGACGTTCTGATATTCGTGGATTTGTCCGCTGTCAGTTTGGGAAAGCCTCGTGCACCCACTGTCTCCTTCAGGTACTGCCTGTGATGTTTTTTCCCTCCAGGACGCCCAGAACCTGTCGCCTCCCACTGTCCTGGGCCACGTCCTTTCTGTGCACTTCAATCAGAGCTTTTCTCCTGCCCGGCTTCCCATCCAGCAGTCCCCCATCTGACTGGTATGAGGTGCATCTTTTAAATTCTTAATTTGTCATCTTATTTTTCAGTTTTAGAATGTGTTTATGGATTAAAATTCTCAGGTGACGTTCTCCACTTTTATCAAATTTCTTCAATGTATTAATCAGTTAGTGTCAATGTCTGAAAACTGGAATTTGGATCAACTGTGTGTCTGTTTCTCTGACTTTCACAGTCTTTGATCCTATTTCTAGTGTTGGATAATTTCTTACTAAGAGTCAAACTGTATGTAGGTAAAATAATAGCAGCTCTGGGTCTTTTCCTTTGGGAAGAAATGGGGAATAGGGCAGGCCACCGTGATGTGCTCAAGGTCAAGGTCATGCAGCTGTTTCAGGCTTTGTGATGACTGCTCTATCCCGTGTTGTCTTCAGGGGTCTCCCCTGGAAACCTGGGGTCCTCCTGCTGACAGGCACTGCAGTCCAGTTGTCTCTGCACAGGGTGCCCACTTCACTTCTCAGCCTCTCTCCCTGCACATGAGGACCTCACAGGGCCAACACCTGTCCCTGGGGAGGCTGCAAGGACACGGCCCCTTTGGAAACTCCCTCTTCTTCAAGACCTTGGCCCTTGCAGTCCTGGTGGATGTCACCGTGGGTCTCCCCAGCCCAATGTCACCATGGACAGCTCTACCTGCCACCTCTGCACACCAGCAGATGCTCCTAGAAGGACAGTTGTGAACAGAAGACTCGCCTTCATGCAAGTATCTCCTTACTAGAATTTTGCTTCCTCAAGTCCTTGAGGTGCTCCTTGGTATCTTCAAAAAGATCGTTCTCAGAACAGTTCCTGGTCTGATACCAGCTGCTGCCTCAGTCAGAAGTGGGAGGACATTTTAACTAAGTCCAACATTTTATTAACATATAACAGCATTCATTCACTGAAAGGAGACAGTTCCCAAGACTAAGAGCTTGTTATTAGGAGTGACCAGAGAAGGGCCTCCTGCCCAGATATCACCTACAGCAGGGAAGTGAACAGCTTGGCACGCGGGTCTGAAGGAGCTATAGCGGGATGGCCAAGAGCAGCCGCATTTCCAGTTGCGTTCCTCTATAGGGGAACATCGGTATCAGGACCAGCTATGAGCAGCACCAGATAGCTGTTAGCAGTGGGCCTGTCTCCTGCAGCCTGGTCAGCAGCACAGGAACACAGGGTTTGACTGTTTCCGCAGCGTTCACAGGACCTGTTTCTACAGTCAACGTGAACGAACGCGCGAAGAACCGCTGCAAGCCCATCACTCGAGGTCCATCCCTTGGACTGTGTTCTCTGCCCTCTGAAGTGAGCAAGCTTGTCCTGTAATGGACCCAACAGTAAACATCTGGCTCTGTGGGCCTGTCTCTGTGACAACCATTAAGAAGCTGTCCGTACATGATGAACCCTCCCCTATAGTAGAAACCCAAGTTGAACCATTGGAGCATGAGTACAAAAGGCAAGTACATCAATGCTTATCCCTGACATGAGCTTGGCAACCGAAACAAATGGTGCTCAGCATGTACAGAGCATCATATGGTCCATAGGCTCCTGAGGGTCGGGGAGCCCTAGCTTGTGACTGGTGAACTGGAGGCAGAGGAGCAGTTTACAGACCTGAACGACTGAGACCATCAGTCTGGCACCAGATGTACAGACCCTTCAAGGAAACGTTTCCCATATCAAGTTCACCAGGAGCCACCCATGACCTCCACCTTGTGAGGCAGAGCTACTACCAGCCCCAGATAAAAAGCTGAGGGACTCTTCCTTCAGGAAAGCCATGAACCCAACACTGAATCTCCAGGAAATCTACTCTGGCCTTTTGGACTCACTTCCTGGATCTGGTTAGACCCAGGACAGGAAAGACTGATGACAGCCTGGATCTCAAACTGGTGACGTCTTTACACACAGTATTGCCTCGAGCACATATTTATAGGGATTCTCATGTAAGTCATGGGAAAACCACATGAGCATGATTCACTAATGTGGCCCCAATTGATGCTCCCGGGGCTTCTGGAACAGAGGCTAGACTCGGGAATTTGCGCACAGCATCTCGGGAGAGGCTACGTGGCCAAGGCAAGTACGAGGCTGCCCACGGGCTCCTCTGTTTGGGAACTGTGCCTGGCACAGCAGTCATTCTGAACACAAGTCAGCATCATCTCAGAAAAGCTGTTGTAAGGACCACTTCATCACCTCTCCTATATCCTATCTAGAACTAAGGTAAAAATTCAAGGGCTGCATGAATGAGGTTTCCATGTACATTGGCACCCAAAGGATATGACTACTTTATCATCCTAAGAAGAAAAAGCCAGCTTACTCCAACAGTAGAAAATTGCAAATAAAAAGTTTAATTTCAGAAACTGAGTTCCCCATTTATAAATATACCAAAACATAGTCAATGCAAAGTGAGATTAATAACAGGTACAGTATTTTGAGGAAACAACTTTTCTAAAAGGGCACAGGCAATGAGTGACTTGTTTCACCCAGCATATTTAATTGGTATGAAATAAGAAAAGGAATCCTTTTCTACATGTTGAAGCAAAAACTCTGAGGACATATTGTTAAAAGAATCTGACAACTGGCATTTCATTCTGATGTCCCTGGGATTCTAAAATACCCGTGATGACTGAGTCTTCCGTATTGTCAAAAAACACCAAAGGCTACTCTTACAACTGTAATATAACAGTCTTCTTCCCTGTTAATAAATCACCTCCTCTAAAAAGAATTTTACACGTGATTTTTGATCAATTTGGGGGGCACTACACACATTTCAAAATAGAAACACTATTTTGAAGTCTATAGTTTCAAAGTAGACACACTAAGAGGCTTGGAGGTTCAATCACCAGAACTGCTGTAAACGTGTTGGACAACAGGCAGCAAGGAGCACGTTATAAAGAGTCAGGATGTCTCCAATGTAACTGACCAGGTGAAACCTCAACACAAAAACAGAACATGGGGAAGTTCTTACAACCACTATGTAACTGACATTCCATGATACATTTAAGTTTAGTTTTGTCTTCAAATGCCATATCTCTGTTGTAGTGAACAGTATCTTCCACAATATTCTCTGCACTCCTCACATTATGTTAGAGATGCAGGTAAAAACCACTCAGTCAGGATGGCTTCTACTCCATCTATTTCCACATTTTATCTGACAGCCACAAAGGCTGCTTTGTTGCAATTAACGCAATTTTTAACTAAAATACAGTACCTGATTTGTTGTTCTTACATAACTGAATAAAAAGCCTGTGGAATAAAACTGTTTACATCTTCTGTCTTTCTAGTAAAACAAATAACTAACCCCCAGCTTTTAAAAACAATTACAGTTATGGATTAAAACCTAAACACCATATTTCATAATTGACAAGACAGGCTATTTCTAGTGGCTTCGAAAAAAACACACCGTGGTACCTGGCTTGAAGGACTAGGAGTAAGGCACATATAGACATTACGGTGAGACTGCAAGAAACTCAGTGTGGACCTGAGAGTGCCTGGTCTGATGTCCTCCTTGGCACCGAATGGTGCCAACCAACAGCCTGTGTCAAACAGCTGGTGCCTAAAGAGCAACAACATCTTTAGCCTGGTGGCTCCATTGTGATTTCAATACTGAAAATATATTAATGGAAGATTCACTTTCAAAAAGATAAGTTTTTCAAAATGTTCCATCATGAGCCTGGACTGGCCAAAGCTACCGTTCTCAGTGGGTGTGCTGAACAGCCTTTCTGAAGGGACAATGCTCGGGGGACAACCCAAAAACCTGACGGCCAGGGCTGAGAGTCCCGGCCAGGCAGACTTCTTCAGGTTCCAGTAGGTAAGTGGGTCACAGCTGTGTTCAAGCACCTCCTCCTCCAGGTAAGACAGCACCATGGCCTCAGGAACCTTCATCTTCTCTCTTGGGCCTTTCTTTTTTATCTTGGCCATGAGTGACCACAGGCTCTCATCCCCACTGCAGTCTCTCGATGGGGAGCCTGGAGCACACCCATTGGAGACAGGTGTGTCCTCTGAGGTAGAATTCAGCATTTCTAGTTCCCTGATTAAATCCTGCTTGTACTGCTCCGCCTCCTCCTCGGAGAACAGGGAGGCTTTGTAACGAGGGTCCAACAGTGTGGCAAAGATGTACCTGGGATCGTGGAGGGTGGCGGACAGTCGGCTCACCATGGCTTCCTTCAGAGACTTCAGCATGGTGTCGATGCCCATGGTCTCCTCAAACAGCATCTCGACTTTTCTGTTCAGAATGTGGATCATGGGGATGACCTGGCTGAGGGTAGACATGTGGCTGCTCATCTCCCGACTCGCAGCGTCAAAGGGCTTCAGCGCATGACACACAGACTTCATGACCTCCCACTGGTCGCAACTGATCAGTTCTCTGAAGTTACACTCGATGGACATCTCGTTAATGGCTCTCTTCTGCTCAATGAGCCGTTCGAGCATATGGAACGACGTGTTCCATTTGGACGGGACGTCCTGAATAAGATGGTGGGGCGGCAATTCATACTCCTTCTGCAGCTCTGCCAGTTTCTCTTTTGCTGCATGTGAGCGCAGCACCCGCTCACATATCTTCCGAGCAATGCTGAGTAAATTCTGCACCATTCTCTGGCTTTTAATGGCCTCGTTGACAATGAGGTTCACCGTGTGACTGAAGCACTGCACGCTGGAGTGCTCCCCTTCATTCAGCGTCTTTCCTATGCTGGGATTGTCAGTCACTGTAATGCCAACCTGAAGGCCAGTGGATGTCACCCAGGCCTCCCACCAACATTCCAGCTGCTTCTGAATGCTGTTGCCGCTATAGTCGCAGTCAATCTGTGACACGTCTAACAGTGCTGAGCAGTGGTGGTCCTCACAGTGAGGTCGGACCGAAGACTCGAAGGTGACCCAGTGAGCAGTGAGTGTCAGGTACTCCCGGGTCTGGTTACTCATCCATATTCCAGACGTGAAGTGGACCACACCACTCTCAGCCTCCTTAAGGTGTGACATGATGATCTGTTTCACATTATCGTACATTCCGGGGATAGCTGTCCTGGAAAAGTAGGAAGGGGAGGGCAAAGAGTACTGAGGTTTCAAGTATTCGAGCAGCCGGTTAAAGCCAACATTATCAACAAAAGAATATGGCTGAAGGTCAAGTGCAATCATTTCAGCTATGAGACTTGTTATCTTTTTGGCAACTGGATGAGAATCATAAAACTTCTCATCAGTGTCGTCAAAGGAGGAAGCTCCTGACAATTCTGCACTCAGGGGCACGCTGACGCCTGGAGAAGACGGCAGCATGGTCTTGGGCACGTCGGTCTTCAGCACGCTGCCGTGGAACCTTTGCAGGTGCCTCAGAAGACAGCTGGTGCCCAGGTTAGTCGGCTTCTTGCCCCTGCTTATCGTCCGGCCACAGTGCAAGCACACGACTTTAGTGGGGTCTGCAGAGCAGACAGAAAAGTGATTCCACAGCTTGGAGGTCTTTTTGCTGTGAACGGGAAACAGAACTGGACTGCTTTTGGTAACCACCGTTGGAAGGTCAGTTAATTTGGAGGAAGTTTCTGTGGATGCCAAGGTGTTGTATGGAGGATTTGCCAAACTAGCCCCCAGGAAGCCCTTTTGGTTCCCAACGACTTCTGGGTGGCGCCTGTAGAGATGTCTCATCAGACAGCTGGTGCCCACGTCACCCTTCTTTCCTCGACTGATGACACAGCCGCAGTGTCTGCACACCGCCTTCAGACTGTCCATGGGGGCGAGGGAAAAGTGATGCCAGACCTCCGACTTCAGTCTCTTCATCACCTTTTGATTCTGTTGGAATACAGCACCAGACTCGACCATGTGAGGGCTCGACCCATCACCCTGCTGCTTCTCAGGGGAGGACACCGAGGCCTCGCCCACATCATCAGAGGATGACAGCACTGATGCATCTTCCATCGGCGAATCCCCAGGCTTCAGACATGCTTGCAGGTGCTCAGTCAGCTGGTCAGGGGAGGACGCTGAGGGGTACTCTTGTCCCTCATTGCCTGGCGATGAGGACACCAAGGCTGGATCTCTCTCAGGAGGCAGGAGGGCAGGCAGCAGTGTTGGGGGCGTGGAGTAGGGAGGGGGCATGGATGCTCCCCTGCTCTTCTCCTGCAGCACGATGGCGCGGTGTGCCCGCCACATGTGCCGGATGAGGCAGCTGGTACCCAGGTCCTTCCCGTTTTTCCCTCTGCTAAACTCACTCATGCAGTGAATGCACACAGCCTTGGAGCTGTCCAGAGGGGACAAGTAGAAGTGCTTCCAGACCGCAGACCACCTTCGCGATCCAGAGGTGCTCTTTGGAAGTGGAAGGCTCTTTTCTGGCCCACTCTCTGCAGAGTCATCATGCTGGGGAGTGGGGAGGGGTTGGGGGGGCTCCACCAGGGCTTCTTCCTGCCTGTACTTCTCAGAGATGGACACATCAGAGGAGACCTCTTCAGAAGATAGGACAGATCCAGATTCCTCTGCCACTTGCTCAGAAGACGGGGTCTTGGAGGCTATTTTCTGGACAAGTTTGATGGGTGACAGTACGGTGCCCAGGTCTCCAAGGGGTGTGGGCTGAGGAGGGAACACCAGTGCAGGGGAGGAGAGGGAGGCCAGGGTAGACACACTGCCTTCCTCCTGGATGAGTGCTGTGGGGTGCGCCCTCCTCACGTGCCGCATGAGACAGCTTGTGCTCAGGTCCTTCTCGTTTTTGCCGCGGCTGAACTCTTTCATGCAGTAAACACACACTGCCTTTGTGCTGTCCCGAGGCGAGATGAAGAAATGTTTCCAGGCCGGAGACTTCTTCCTGGAGTTCATGCTGCGGCTGGACAGGAGGCTCTGCGTCACAGCTTCCATGGCAACATCGTACAGCGTGCTGCTGTACTGTGAGAACAGGGCCCCATAGTCGTCCTCATGGTCATGGTCGGCAGGGAAACACTTCCCCGGGGGCTTACAGCTGTAGCTTGCTTCTCTGATCTCTGCCTGTTCATCACCACTGCCAGCTGCTTTCCTGTCCTCTTGTTCAATCTTCAAGTCCACTCTTTCCAAACTGTGATTCGGAATTCCATCATCTTCCTCTTCTATTTTAAAATTTATTTTATCAGACACAAAGTCACCATCCCCTTTGGGGGGATGGGTTTCCTGGTTATTCTCCATGACTCACCATAACTATTCTGGCTGTGTCATCCTGTTGCTATCTCAGGTTGGTAAGAAAATGATCCAAGTTCTCAATTTGCCCCCAGATGTACATTATCTTCAGTGTTTTCAAAATAATTATATCTTTCGGGATGTTCATGAATATGGCTAATCGTACATTTTACTGGAAAACAGAAGACGTTAACTCAGGAGCTCATCATCTCAGGGCGCAGACCACGCTTTCCAGGAGTTGTATAAAGTACTTCTTGGTGCAGGTGCAAATTCATGCTGTGCAGACCTGCTTGTTGCCTTGGAAACAGGATCTCTGCCATCTTGATGGTCCTGCATTACCTACAAAAGATGAAATCAGGTCAAGCACTTAACTGATTTACACATTTCAACCTTGTAGTGCCAGGGACCTATCAGCCTCGATTTGCATAGTAAAAAAATTCTATAATGGTAAATTAAAATAGAAAAGCTCGGTCTTTTAACTTTTTAAAAGCCTCTTTTTCAAAATGCTCTATAACTAGAAAATAAAGGAAAAATGAAATGGCAGGAATTTAAAATCAAACAATCTATTAATAAAGGATTGGGGCAACACAGAAAAAACCCTCCATGCCATACAGAGGTTGGTTGGGCTAGAATTGATGCCTTTATCCGCCAACCATGTACTAGAGGCACCTGCTGCTCCTATAATCAGCAAAGCTGAACTCTCTGAAATCAATTTCATTCCCTTTTGCTATCAGAAAGGGCAGATCAATTAGGAGCTAAGAAGCCTGCAGCTAATCTCTGAAACAACCAATTCACAGACTAAACACTGAATGTCATGCATACAAGGAGGTCCCTGCTTAAAACTCATCCAATATGTTTAAATCTATTAGTTTATAATACCAAAATAAAGTCAACTGGCCACCTTTGGAGGTTGATAGAAAAATGATTCATTATTTTGAAAATTGATAAAGAGACAGGATTAAGCCCTGATCTTCAGTTTGAGACATGAGCATTGACATTAGATAACCAGATAGTAGGGAAGGACAGGCTTCTCTTCCTGGAATCCAGCTCATAAACCAGGCAGCCCTCAGGAACAGCCACAGCATCTCGTTTCACACCTTCTCATGGCAGAGTGCACACAGGCATGTGCTTCACTGCCTGCCGACATCCAAGAGATGCCCCCTCAGAGCCTCCACACGTAACATCACACCCCCATGAAGGAGACTCACCAGAGATCACGCCTGAATATGGTTAAGCTTCTAGAGCAACTACAGACTTGCAGGGAACCAAGGACACAGGAACACATCACACTCAACCGAGGACCATGATCAGCAAAATTTAGACTGAGGAACATGGGTCCAACCACAGGGCCTTCTCCACAAATTATGTCCACAGAGGTGAAAGAGATGATAAGAGACTTAAGTGTCATATAACCAGGCAACACTTTACTATGTGGAGGTGCACAATTCACCCATGAGACTCTGAAGAAAAGAGGGTAACTGCCATAAAAGTGAGGTCAGCAGTTACTTTTGTCAGAAAGGAGGGAGGGAGATGTGACAGACAGGACACATTGCAGAATTCTGGGGAGCCAGCAAAATATTTTTATCCTATCCTGAGGATATGCTGTTGATTTGAGAGAGAGGGGAAGGCAGAGAGAGAAACCACAGACAAGAGTATTCATCACCCTGGCCAGTGGTTCAGTGGTTAGAGCGTTGGCCCATGTACCAAAGGTGAGTGGGTTTGATTCCAGGTCAAGAGCATGTACCTGGATTTCAGATTTGCTCCCTGCCCCCTGGTCAGGGCGAGTTCAAGAGGCAACCAATTGATTTATCTCTCTCACTTCAATGTTTGTTTCCACCCCCCCCCCCCCCCCCCACACACACACACTCCCACTCTCTCTGAAAAGCAATGGAAAAACTATCCTCTGGTGAAGAACAACAACAACAAAAGAATATTCATGAAGGGCTTTTTAAAAAATATATTTTATTGATTTTTTACAGAGAGGAAGGGAGAAGGATAGAGAGTCAGAAACATTGATGAGAGAGAAACATCAATCAGCTGCCTCCTGCACACCCACTACTGGGGATGTGCCCGCAACCAAGGTACATGCCCTTGACCGGAATCAAACCTGGGACCCTTCAGTCCATAGGCCGATGCTGTATCCACTGAGCCAAACCGGTTAGGGCCATGAAGGGCTTTTAAACATGGTACTTTATTCATCCTAAGGAGGACACAGGTGACTCTAAACACAGATTTGAACTGCACAGGTCCACTTAGAAGTGGATTTTTTCAATAAATACTTCTAGTACTATTTTTGATCTGCAGTTGGGAGTCCATGAATACAAAGGGCCACTGTATGTGTTGATCTACACCATTTTACACAGGGAACCTGAGAGCATCACAGTGTGTGTGTGTCTGTGTGTGTGATCTGGAACAGACTCCCTATGGATACCAAGGGCCAACTAAGTTTTGGGGGAATCCAATGTTATCCGTGGATTTTCAACTGCCTGGGGTCATTGCTCCCAACCCCTATATTACTCACAGTCAACTGTGTATATTAAGGACAAAAAAAACTTAAAAACAAAAACACTTAAAACTTTCCTAAGTAGTTTCATTAGTAGTAGTAACATAGTATTGTAAATTAGCCATTTTATTTTATGTACATTTTAGCATAAAACAAGTAATTATGTCAATGGCATGAAGAATCAAGATTTTCAGGATAGAAAAATGGTACAAATTTTACAAATTCAAGAAATTGTTCTTGCTGGTGTTGGTCAGTGGTTAGAACATCAGCCCTTGTACCAAAGGGTCTTGGGTTCAATTCCCCGTCAAGGTCATGTACCTCGGTTGCAGGTTTGATCTCTGGTCCCAGTGGGGGCAGGTGGGAAAGCAACAAATCAATGTGTCTCTCTCACATCGTTATTTCTTTCTCTCTCCCTTCATTCCTCCCTCCCTTTCAGTCTCTCTAAGAAGCAATGGAAAAAATATCCTCAGGTGAGGATTAAAAAAAACAAAAAATCAAAGAATTTAAGTAAAACTGATTTTAAATGTGTACTAAAAATATCAGTATGAACTCATGATGTTTAAAATATGTTTCCTAGCTCTGTCCACCAGAGAGGTGCTCACAGCAGTAACAACAGATGAACATGGTGAACACATCTGACACCAGAGCTTGGTCTCTGAGCACCTTTCTGCACTAAAAGGAGCCAACGCCCCTGGGAGAAATGGCTCCGCAGGTGTGGGAAAGGAAGGGCAAGGTCCAGAAGGAAGTGCTCCCAGAGGGTGCTGAGTGGGAAGGGGATCTCAACTCATCACAGTTAAAATCAAAATCAAAAACAGACTTTAATAGATTACAATATAATGAATAAATAAATATCCATTAGCTTGCACTAATATTCAAAGAAGAAAAAGGAAGAATAAAAACATGGAGCTGAGTATTCCAGCCAATTGCTTCCTCTGAAAAGTGGTCATAAAGGGAGAGAATTCACCACATGTCCTGTCTTTTAAGGACATAAGGAATGAGGAACAGACGAAACAGAACAGCATTAGAAAGTTGGCATCAGCGCAGAGGACGGCCGCTGAGGACCGTGGGGAGCACTCAGCATCACCATGTGGAAACGTGCCACTTTTTGGGGCATATACAGGGGGCAGCCAGATTCAGAAAGAACGCAAAACAAATAGGAACAATAGATTCCAATGGCTCAAGTCAACTCCTGAAATGTAAGAAGTGCCTTAAAAATCCAAGAGCAATTAGAATATTGACAGTTGCTGACTCTGAAACTACATGTTTCGGGCAGAGAAACTCATAAGGAAACCCAGTGCAGGCAGAGAGTGAACGAGCCCCTACCCACCTTGGGGCCCATGTCACTCATCCACTCTGGTCCCCCGACCAGGCAATCCTCACACAGAGATCAGACTGAAGGGCTGCAGCCCAGCGAGTACCAAGTAAAGAGAAGGACCACCCTGCCCATGATCACTGCTCTTCACCGCCCACAGCTCACTTCCCCATCTGGGTGGTCCCTCTCCCAGAGCCCGAGGGGCTGGGGCCTGAAACAGATACACACAGTCACCCCTTGGTGCCCATGGGGGATGGGTGCCAGGACCCACCTCGGGTACCAAAATCCAAGCATGCTCATGTCCCTTACAGTAAGGGCATAGTACCGTTGACCCCCCTCCCCACCCCAGCAGTCAAAAATCACACATGACTTTTGACTCCGCCAAGTTAACTGTTACTATCCTACTGTTGACTAGAAGCCTTACCAGTAACAGAAATAGTCCACTAACACGGAGTTTATCCATGTATTTATACACTGTTTTCTTACAATAGAGAAAACGTTAAGAAAAATTATGAGCCACGCGCCCCGGGGCCCGGGTGATGCTGGGTCCCAGGTCCGGGTGAGGCCGTGCGCCCGAGTCCGGGTGAAGCTGTGCCCCTGGGTCCGGGCGAGACCAAACCAGAGGGAGTCGGACCTGCATTACCACCATTTGTCCACCATCCAGAGCTGAAAAGTCAGTGCCGACATGTACACATAAGGAACTGGTGGACATTGAAATTGGGTTTCAAAAGAACTGTTGGTCCAGAAAGAAACTCACTACAGACTGAGTCATTTGCCTGTCAGCGTAACTATTATTGCTCGTCTCACATTCGGTTCTTATAAGTATATTTCTAGTGACACATGATCTCACTCATCTAGGGGAAATGATGAACAACATAGACTGATGAACAAGAACAGATCCAGAAACAAGGAGGCATCGATCGGACTGTCGGGCCTCAGAGGGAGGGTAGGGGAAGGTGGGGGTAGGGGGGAGAGATCAACCAAAGGACTTGTGTGCATGCATACGAGCCTAACCAATGGTTAAGGACAACAGGGGGGTGGGGGCATCCATGGGGAGGGGTGTGGGATGGGAATGGGGGGATGAGGACAAATATGTGACACCTTAATCAATAAAGAGATTTAAAAAAAAAAAGAAAAATTATGAGAAAGTCCATTTATAGTATTTACTGGGGAAAAAATCCACATATAAGTGAACCCTCACAGTCGAAAGCCCTGTTGTTCAAGAATCAACCTGTAAGCTTTAAAGCATCTCTAGGTTCCTCACTACACCTAATACGATGTGAACAGTAGCTACACTGCATTGTTTAGGGGGCGGTGACAAGGAAAAGGTCTGTGCATGTTTGTGCATGTTTGGTACAGGCACAACAGCGGCATCACAGGTCCAAGTACAGAGTACACGTCGGCAGGAACGTGACTTTTTCCTAGTGTTTTCTCCACCGGTCAGCAGATGTGAATCCCCACATAGAGGGCCAACATACTTCCTTCACGAAGCCAATACTGCAGAGCAACTGCTTTGCATAGCGTTCAGTCAACCCTAATAATTTACTAAAAAATCTTTCTCCAAGGTGTAAAGAATATTCTTTGCACAGCTTGAGTTGCTTTCGAACCTCCTCATGTGCATTAAAGAACAGAGTATACAGAGTCCAACATCAGGATTTAACTGGAACAAGTGTCAAATAAGCGCCTGTCAAGTGGGCTACAAGTCTGAGCTTTCTTCCAATGGAGATGAACTGTGTCCTTTGAAACTATTTGAAGCTACATAGACTATCTCTAACTTGTCCTAGAGCTTTTCCTGAGAAAATGTCCATCATGACAAGCAGATATAACCTAAGGATTACAGTTGGCACATTCCTCGTGGACATCCCAGTGGGAACCCTCCGAGTCTGCAGCCAAACTCCTAAGCAGATTCCTCTCTCAAGAAAACTTTGTTTCATAACCAAAATTAATGCGTAATTGAAATCTGGCTCACTCATGGCACTAAAAAGAAAGTCCTACCAAGCCCTACTTTTATCACTGTTACTGAGAAAACATCAAAAATTAGTATTTCTCTAGTAAAAGTCACAAGGATGTCCTTGCTTTATTTAGCAAACTGGCCTCATTAAAGTCTAAAGTAGATTATTGAAAACTATGCACTGGATCTGATCAGCCAACTTCAAAACAAATAACTTCCCTTTTTTACAAGCAGGAGAACGCATTAAAGAGCAGCTTCTCCAAAGGCTCGGTGAAATGGGCGCTTGTTTCCAGAGATGCCCGTGTCACCCAGAATGCGAAGACAGCACAGGGGAGCCCAGGGGCTTGGCCATGGAGGTGGTGTGGTCACAGAGGAGGAGGAAAGGGGGCACAAAATGACTCTGAGTTGATTCAGGCCTGGTAAAACAGCAGCAATAGGAAAAACATTTGAAATGCTTAGCGATTTGGTTTACATATATGCATAATTTTGTTGTTTAATCCTCACCAGAGGGTACTTTTTTCCATTGACTTTTTTAGAGAGACTGGAAGGGAGGGAGAGAGGGGGAATGAAGTGGAGAGAGAGAGAGAGAGAGAGAGAGAGAGAGAGAGAGAGAGAGAGAGAGAGAGGATATCCATGTGAGAGACTCCTGGATTGGTTGCCTCCCGCATGCGCCCCAAGATCTCCCTGACCCCTGATCAGAGCTGGGGATCAACCCGGGAATCAAACCTGCGACCCTTTGGTGCCTGAGCCACACCAGCCAGCGCTGATTCCTGTGTTTATTAACTAATGTGAGTGGTCGTACCTAGAAACACACAGGACACTGGAAAGCTTCAAACGCATGTCCCCGCAATGAACTCCTCTCATCGGCTTCCTACAGTGGTCCCTTCAATGGTCGGCAAACTCATCAGTCCACAGAGCCAAATATCAACAGGACAACGATTGGAATTTCTTTGGAGAGCCACAGTTTTTAAACTTAAACTTCCTCTAACGCCACTTCTTCAAAATAGACTCGCCCAGGCCGTGGTATTTTGTGGGAGAGCCACACTCAAGGGGCCCAAGAGCCGCGGTTTGCCGACCATGGTCCTGAGACATACTCAATCAAGGCCCCTGGCTGCCCTTCCTGGAAATGCCAGTGAAAGTGAAATATTATCGGCAGAAAAGTCCCCAAAACTCAATTTGTCAGGCAACTGGCAGGGGTGACAGGGGGCAAGGTGCCTTGAAAGACACGGATCACACCTGTCTCCCGCGGGAGGAGTCGCCCCAGCCGCCCGGCCAGGGACACCCACCCACCCGCGCCCTCTCCTCGGATGACTTCCGCCCTGTGGCCCCGGCCCGGCCGGACCTGCACAAACGACACGCGCGTCCGCGCAGACCCGCGCGGGGTCACCCGTCACCGGCACCCACGGGAGCACACAGGGCGGCCCCAACTTTTGCCACCTCAGGGGTTCCGGCCACACGAGCCGCCGCCCGGGACCCGCGCCCGCCCGCTGTCAGCCGGGCCGGGCGGGGGCGGGCGGGGCTGCAGGACCGCGGCCCAGTCGGCGGCCCGGGCGGGGTCCAGGCCCCGAGAGCCCGCGTCCCCCGGCCCCAGCCCGGTCCCTGCCGGCGCACGCAGAATCGCTTCGGCGCGGCGCCGGCCTGGCCCCGCCCCCCAACCCCGGCCCCGACCCCCGGCCCGGCCCGGCCCGGCCCCCGGCCCGGCCCCGACGGCGCCACGACGGCCGTGCCGGGCGCGAGCTCGCGGCTGAGGCGGAGCCGGCTCCGTCCGCGCACTCACCGCGGGCGCAGGGCTCGGCGGCGGGTCCCGCGGTCTGCGGGCCACGGACGCGCAGGCGGACGCGCTCCCATTCATTAGCCGCGGCTTTGTCTGCCCCCGCGGCCCTCCCGCCGCCGCCGCTGCCCGCCACCCGCCCGCCCGCGACGCCGCCGGACGCTGCTCCCCTCCCAGGGCCCCGCGCGGCGCGGGGCGGGGCCGGGGGCGGGGCCGGAACGCGCAGGCGCAGTGCGCGCGGGGGACCTGCCCGGCGACAAGCTCCTGGTGCCGCTGACAGGAGGGCCCAGGGCGGACTGCGCAGGCGCAGATCCCGCGCTCCAGCCCCGCCCCTGCTGGCGTCCGGCCGGGCTACGCGGGGCAGGTCTGCGCTCCGGCCCGGTCCCTCCGGCAGGACCGACCGCGCAGGCGCAGTCTGCAATGTCCCTGCAACTGTGAGGACCGAGCCCTGGCGGGGCAGGTCGCGCGCAGGTGCGCCCGCCGCGGCCCTACGGCGTGCTCCCGGCTGCCGGCCCGCACCCAGCCGGCGGGCCGTGGAGCGCCTGAGCCTTGAGGACGCGACGCCCACCCGCGGGAGACCTCCCCGCGTGCCCTCCGCCGGGTGACGCAGCGCCCGGAGGCCGCTCACCTGGAAACGGCGCCCAGTGTCCTGCTTGTGGCACCGGAGCTCCGAGGGCCTGGCGGCCGCGTGCTGGGTGCACTCGGGCCTTTCCATCGAAGGCGAGAAGGTGCTCCCACGCGCGGCCTCGGTCCCTGGGACTGGGAGGGAGAGACCCCCGCGCGGCGGTGGCCGGCGCCCGCGAGGCCTGGGGCGGCGGGCTGGCTCCTGAGCAGCCCTCGGGGGAGCCCCAGCGGCGGGGCGGGGCGGCAGGTGCTGCGGCCAGGGCTCCCGCCGTCAGTGCCGGTCAGAATCCGGACGCGGGAGGTGCCGTCCCTAGTGCACCCATCTGTGCGGCCAGAGACGCTCTCCAGGCGGACCGCGGGTCAGGGACCCGCTTTTGGCCTCCCTGTTCGGACGGCAGCTTACGTTGTAGGAAATGGGGTGAATGTGTTCACGGTACACGTCTCCGTGTGACGATTACAAGTCGTTCGCTCACTCGCCTAGTCGGCGAGCCTCAGCGGTGAGGATCACCGGGAACACATCCGATGTTTCCCTGAAGCCTTTCCCCGGTTTCATAGCCAAGCCGGTGGGTTACAGAAAAGATGTTGGTGTGCGTAATCTTTTCTAACCTGCCGTTTTCCCTTAAAGCACCTACCTGCCTGTGTTCCCGGCCAGTCATGTGCACAGCCTGGCTCTGTGGGCGGCCCTGCTCTGCACGGCACAGGTGGACGCACGGCTCTGGGAGAGGAGCCGCTGGGTCCAGCTCTCCACCCATCATAGACAGTTCTCAGAGAAGCATAATTATTCTCATGCCTTTGCAGATCCTTCTGTTTATTTCCTCAGAAATAATTCCTGCCCTGGCCAGTGTGCTCAGTGGTTAGAGCATCTGCCTGCGCACAGGAGGGCTGTGGGTTCGATTCCAGTCAAGGGCATGTACCCGGGTTGCAGGTCTGATCCCCACCCTGGTTGGGGGGAGTGTGGGAGGCAACCAATTGAGGTGAGGCACATTGATGTTTCTCTCTCTCTCCTCTCTCCCTCTCTTCCACTCTGAAAAGCCATAGAAAAAATACCCTCTGGTGAGGAGGAGGAGTAACAAAAAAACTAAAACTAATAATAATAATAACAAAAAAAGAAATAATTCGTAGCAGTGGAAGATTTTTAATTAAAAAACATTTTTTAATATATTTTTATTGATTTCAGAGAGGAAGGGAGAGAGAGAGAGAGAGAGAGAGAGAGAGAGAGAGAGAGAGAGAAACATCAATGATGAGAGAGAATCATGGATTGGCTGCTTTCTGCACGCCCCTCACCAGGGAATTGAGCCTGCAACTCGGGCATGTGCCCCAACCAGAATCGGCCCCAGGACCCTTCAATCCACAGGCTGACACTCTATCCACTGAACCAAACCAGCCAGGCTAATTGGAAATTTTATGGAGAATCACATGCAATTCTAAGATATAGCACAGAAAGCCCCCTTGTGCGTGTTGACTACTTCCTCAGAGGTAACCTTTTATAAAACAGTAGAAGATCAGGGCCAGGACATTGACACTGATACAAGCCCCCCATCTTGTTCCCACTTCTCAGCTTTACCTGTATTCCTAGATGTATTAAATTCTGTACAATTTTGTCCTAACAGGTTTGGCTCAGTGGATAGAGCGTCAACCTGCAGACTGAAAGGTCCCAGGTTCGATTCCAGTCAAGGGCATGTACCTTGGTTGGGGGCACATCCCCAGTAGTGGGTGTGCAGGAGGCAGCTGATTGGTGTTTCTCATTGATGTTTCTAACTCTCTCTCCCTCTCCCTTCCTCTCTGTAAAAAAATCAGTAAAATATATTAAAAAAAAATAAATTCTGTACAATTTTATTACCCAAGTTGGTTCCTGCATCCAGAGTCTATAGACACTGAAGAGCCCCAATGATGATGGCTCACTGTGCCCTTCTGTAACCACACCCACCTCCCGGATGTCACTCATCCCTGGCGACCACTAACCTGCCCTCTGTCCCTGTAATGCTGTCATTTCCGTGCTCTGGAGGTGGGACCACAAAGGAAGTAGCTGTTTTGCCCAGTGTAGCTCCCTGGCGATGTGCCACGTTGTTGCACGCATCGGTAGTGTGCTCCTATGTTTCCTGAGTGGCATTCGGCGGTGTGGATGGACCGGTTTGTTCAACCACTCACAGACTGAAGATGGGTGGATTCCAGCTTCGGTCTGTGACTATGCACATACTCTGTGTGCAGGCTGTGGTGTGAACAGAAGTCTTCATGCCTCTGGGATAGGTACCCAGAGCGTAATTACTGGGCCATACAGTACTTGAGTGTTTAGTTTTTGAAGAGACCGACAAGTTGCTTTCCAGAGCAGCGGTACCATCTCCCACCTGCACTAGCAATGTGTGAGTGATCAGTTCCCCCACTTGTGGGCACAGCCTCTTATTTCATCACTAGAGGCCCGGTGCACGAAATTCGTGCATGGGGTGGGGAGGGGTGCCCTCAGCCTACCCTGCACCCTCTCTAATCCGGGATCCCTCTCACAATCCAGGACCACTGGCTCCTAACTGCTCACTGGCCTGCCTGCCTGCCTGATCACCCTAACTGCCCCGCCCCCCCGCAATGGCCTGGTCACCCCCAACTGCTCCCCCCCACCAGCCTGGTCGCCCCTCACTGCCCCCTCCTGCCGGCCTGGTCTCCCCTAACTGCCACTCCTGCCGGCCTGGTCACCCCACACAGCTGTTTGGTCGTTTGGTCGCCCCTCACTGCCCGCCCCTGCCGGCCTGGTCGCCCCACACAGCCTGCTGCTCAGTCGTTTGTTCGTCCCTCACTAACCCCCCTGCTGGCCTGGTTGCCCCATGCAGCCCTCTGTTCAGTCGTTTGGTTGCCCCTCACTAACTCCCCTGCTGGCCTGGTTGCCCCACGCAGCCCTCTGTTCAGTCATTTGGTCGTCCCTCACTAACCCCCCTGCCGGCCTGGTCGCCCCATGCAGCCTGTTCGGTCGTCCATTTGGTTGTTTCGGTTGTGACGGTCGCTTAGGCTGTTATATATGTATATAGATTATAGTAGGTGTGATAGCTCATAGTGCTTTAGTTTGCATTTCCCTAGTGGCTAATGATGTCAAAACTCTGCATCCTGCCAAAACCGGTTTGGCTCAGTGGATAGAGCTTCGGTCTGCGGACTGAAAGGTCCCAGGTTCGATTCCGGTCAAGGGCATGTACATTGGTTGCGGGCACATCCCCGGTGGGGGGTGTGCAGGAGGCAGCTGGTCGATGTATCTCTCTCATCGATGTTTCTAGCTCTCTATCCCTCTCCCTTTCTCTCTGTGAAAAATCAATAAAATATATTTTAAAAAAAAAACAACAAAAAAAAAAAAACTCTGCATCCAAATGATTGGCTAGGCCCACCCACATTATGGAGGGCAACCTGCTTTGCTCAGAGTCCACTGATTTTGTTGTAAATCACATCCAAAAAACACCCTCACTGTGCTCGCTTCGGCAGCACATATACTAAAATTGGAACAATACAGAGAAGATTAGCATGGCCCCTGCGCAAGGATGACACATAAATTCGTGAAGCGTTCCATATTTAAAAAAACAACAACAAACAAAAACAAAAACACACACACACACAAAAAAAAAACACCCTCACAGACACATGCAGAATAATGTTTGATCAATTATCTGGGCACCATGGCCCGGACAAGTTGACATGTAAAATTAACCACCACAACTCTCCCATTACTTTTTTTTATGTCTGTAGGGTCTGGAGTGATACCGCCCATTTCATTCTTTATATTGGTAATTTGTCTACTCTTTATTTTCTTGTCAGTCTCGCCTAAGGTTTGTCAGTTTTATTGATACTTTTCAAGAACCAGCTCTTTATTTCATTGATTTTTTTCTCTCGTTTTCCTGTTTCCAATTTCATTGATTTCTGCTCTTACACTATTTGTGTCCTTCTGCTTGCTTAGGGCTTATTTTTCTCTCCCCTCCCCCCAGGTTCTTAATGTGGAAGCTCAGATGATTGATTTGAGACATTTACTCTTTTCGCGGATGTGTATTTAGTGCTATAGGTTAGATTTTCCTCTCAGCCCTGCTTTTGTTGGGTCCCAGAAATTTTGACATATTGTATTTTTATTTTATTTAGTTCGATATTTTAAAAATCTGCTAGAGCCTTCCTCGTGAGCCATGACTTATTTAGAAGTGTATCCAACTATGTGGAGATTTTCCTGTGGTTTTTCTGCTTTTGATTTCTAGTTTGATTCCATTATGTTCAGAGAACATTCTCTGTATGATTGAAATCCTTTAAATTTTTTTGAGGTTTTTGTGAGCCAGGACTGAGTCTACCTTGATTAATGTTCCATGGGTGCTTGAAAAGGACATGCACTCTGCTGTTGGATGGAGTGTTTTATAAATGTTTAGATCTTGTCAAGTGAGGGTAGTATTGAGATCTTCTGTATCTTTATTGACTTTCTGTCTAGTAGTTCTATCAGTTGCTAAAGGCGGGTGTGGAATCCCCAACTATATAATCTTAGATTTGCCTATATCACCTTTCAGGTCTATCATTTTTTGCTTAATGTTTTTGAAAACTCTGTTGTATGATGCATACACGTTTAGGATCACTATGTCTTGCAGATGGATTGGCCCTTTTATCATTATGTAATGTTCCTCTTTGTTCCCAGTAATTTTCTTTGCTCTGAAGTCTACTTTACCTGATTTCAGTATATAATTAATAAAATCATATTATATATCATTTAATAAATAATAAATTATGGGCATTCCTACATTTTTATTAATGTTTGCATTTATTATATTTTTAATTATTTATTTATTTTTATTGTTTTAATTTTAAGGTTCTGTATAATAATAAACAACATATAAAGTTACAAGACAGATCACAGTCTGAAAAAAAATATTTTCAAACATATAAATTATCATGGATTAGTATACATGATATATATGCATGTGTATGTATGATATATATGTACGCCTATCATATATATTATATACTAGAGGCCCGGTGCATGAAATTTGTGCACAGGTAGAGTCCCTAGGCCTGGCCGGCCATTAGGGCCGATTGGGGCCTTCTGGCTCCCAGCCAGGGCCTTCCTTCATTCTGTGCCGCCCCCTGGTTGTCAGCACACATCATAGCGAGCGATCGAATTCCTGGTCTCCCAGTCAAACTCCAGAGAGGACACTTTGAATACTAGCCTTTTATATATATAGATATGTGTATCTCATATAACTCATTTATTTATTTATTATTTTTTATTCTTATTATTTTTTAATATTTCAAGAAAGACAACCTTTAATATAATAATGTCACATGCAATAAACACCAATTATTCAAGAAAACTATCTTAAATATAATATTACATGCAATAAACATTAATATTTCAAGAAAAAAGGATTATAAGTAAATAATAATATCAAAATTGTACTAATGTAGTATGATAGCCCAAAGGTGTAGGAAATATTAAAAATCTGCAAATAACAAGATTACTTCTATTATATTCTAAAATATTTTTTTCTTTGGCTCTATTTTTGTTCATCAGTTTATGTTGTTCATTATATTCCACAAATGAGTGAGATCATGTGATATTTATTGTTCTCCAACTGGCTTATTTCGCTTAGTATGATGCTCTCCAGTTCCAACCATGATGTTGCAAATGGTGAGAGTTCCTCTTTTTTTTACATTAGTGTAGTATTCCATTGTGTAGATGTACCACAGTTTTCTAATCCACTCATCTGCTGGTGGGCACTTGGGCAGTTTTCAAATCTTAGCTGTTGTAAATTGTGCTGCTGTGAACATAGGGGTGCATATGTCCTTTCTGATGGGTGTTTCTGATTTCTTGGGATATATTCCTAGAAGTGGGATTATTGGGTCAAATGGGAGTTCCATTTTTAATTTTTTGAGGAAACTCCATACTCTTCTCCACAGTGGCTGCACCAGTCTGCATTCCCACCAGCAGTGCACGAGGTTTCCTTATTCTCCGCATCCTCGCCAGCACTTGTTTGTTGATTTGTTGATGATAGCCATTCTGACAGGTGTGAGATGGTAACTCATTGTTGTTTTGATTTGCATCTCTCGGATGATTAGTGACTTTGAGCATGTTTTCATATGTCTCTTGGCCTTCTTTATGTCCTCTTTTGAAAAGTGTCTATTTAGGTCCTTTGTCCATTTTTTTGATTGGATTGTTTATCTTCCTTTTGTTAAGTTGTGTGAGTTCCTATTATTTTATTTTAACCTACATATGTCATTATGTATGAAGTGAGTTTCCTGTAGACAGCATACAGCATGAGTTGGGCTGTGTGTTTTTTTGTAATCCACTATGGCAATCAGTGTGTGTGTGTGTGTGTGTGTGTTTTTAATATATATATTTTGTATTGATTTCAGAGAGGAAGGGAGAGGGAGAGAGAGATAGATACAATGATGAGAGAGAATCATTGATCGGCTGCCTTCTGCACAACCTCCACAGGGGATCGAGCCCACAACCCAGGCATGTGACCTTGACTGGAACCGAACCTGGGACCCTTCAGTCCACAGGCCGAAGCTCAATCCACTGAGCCAAACAAGCTAGGGCTGGCAATCTATGTTTTAGTCAGTGTATTTAGGCCATTTACATTATATTTTTTTCATATATTAGTGCTTTAGTCTGCCATTTTATTGTTTTCTGTTTATTCCCTCTCTTTCTCATTCTTCTTCTTCTTCTTTTTTTCCCTTTCTGTGGGATACTTGAACATTATTTAAAATTCTATTTTGATTTTTTCACACTGCTTTTGAGCATAACATTTTGAATAGTTTTCTCAGTGGTTCTCTGGGTATTGCAGTTTACATACACAAGTTATCAAAGTCTACGGATTTCAGTTTAGCACTTTGAGCAAAGTGTAGAAACCTTACTTCCACTTAGTCCCCTTTCCCACCCCCATTTAAAAAATATGTATATCTAAAATATTTTCCATTTATACATTTAGTTTTATATCAGGTAGTTACAAATTTGCTTCAACAATCCAATATGATTTAAGAAAGTTGTAATAAAAAGGATAACCTATTATATTTACCCCTATTTTACCCATTCCAGCATTTTTCTTTACTATCTGAAGTTCTAAGCTTTCTGTTATATTTTCTTTTCTGTTTGAGAACTTCTTTTAGCTATTTTTTAAAAAAATATTTTTATTGATTTCAGAGAGGAAGGGAGAGAGAAGTAAAAACATCAATGATGAGAATCATTCATCAGCTGCCTCCTGCATACCCCACACTGGGATTGAGCCTGCAACCCAGGCAAGTGCTCAGACAGGGAATTGAACTGTGCATGATCTCCTGGTTCACAGGTTGACACTCTACCACTGAGCCACACCGGCTGGGTTTCCTTCAGCTATTCTTTTAGGTAGTTCGGCTAGTGACAAATTATTTTAGTTTTCTTTGTCTGTGAGTGTTTTTATTCCCACCCCCCTGATTCCTAAAGCATATTTTCACTAGATATAGAATTCATGGTCAACAGTTCCTTCCTTTCAGCACTTCAAAAATGTGTCTCTTCCTTCTGGCCTCGTGGTTTCTGATGAAAAATCCACTGTTATTCCAATTGTTTTACCCTTATAGGCAATGTGTTGCTTCTCTATGTTCATTTTCAAGATTTTTTCCTTTACATTAGTTTTCAGAAGTTTAGTTATATGCATGCCATAGATTTGAGTTTATCTTGTTTGGGATTTGCTCAGTTTCTTCAATGTGTAGGTTTATGTATTTTGCCAAATTTGAAAGTTTCTGGCATTAGTTCTTCAAATATCTTTTTCAGTTTTATAGCTTTTCTTCTCTCCTTCTAGGATCCATACAATGATACAAATGTTAATTTTCTTTTTTATAGTCCCACAGTTTCCTGAAGCTTTGTTATTTTATTTTTTCAGTTTATTTTATCTCTGTTTTTCTGATTGGGGAAATACTATTGTTCTATTTTCTAGTTCATGGAATCTTTATGCTGTCATATCAAGTGTTCTATGAGGCCACTGAGTTCTTTTAATTTTTATTTTGGTGTATTGTATTTTTCAGTTCTAGAATTTCCATTTGTCTTTTTAATAACTTGTTTCTTTGCTAAAATTTTCTGTTTTAAAATTTGTTTCCAGATAATTTGTAATTGCTTGTTGAAGCATTTTTTTGATGGTTGCTTTACAATCCCTGTCAGATAGTTTTAACATCTGATTCATCTCAGTGTTGATATCTGTTTTTTTTCTTATTCAAGTTATGAATTTCCTGGTTCTTGTTATGACAGTAATTTTATTTTAAAATAAGTTTTTGTTGATTTTTAGGGAGAGAGGAAGGGAGAAGGACAGAGAGACAGAAACACTGATGAAAGAGAAACATCGATTGGCTGCCTCCTGCATGTCCCCCACTGGGGATGGAGCCTGCAACCCAGACATGTGCCCTGATCAGAAATAGAACTGGCGACCTCTATGTGCGTGGGACAATGCTCAACCAACTGAACCACACTGGCTGGGCATTATTGGCCATTTTATATCTTTGGAGAAGTGTCTACTCAAGTCCTTTACCCATTTTTTTAAAGCTGGTTGTTTATTTTGGTTGCTGAATTGAGGGAGCTTCTAAACACAGGAGTGGCAGTATCCTTTGGGCTGTTGTGACTAGAAAAAATATAGAAGTGCTTGGTGAAGCACAGAGACTAGTCAGAATACTGAGATAACCAGGTGAGAGAGGTAGTGACTAACCCTGAGGTAGTAACAGAGGAGGTGGTGACATGGGGCTGGCTTGGACACATTTTCAAGGGGGAGACCACAGGATTTGCTGTTGCATCAGATGTGATCAGTAAGCATTCCCTTTCATTCAGGAAGCATGAAATCACCACCTACTGAGAAGGCGTAACTGCTATAACCAAGAACCACAAACTGGGTGGTTAAAAAACAAAACAGAATTTTTTTTGGTCTCATGGTCCTGGGGGGTGGAAGTCTGAGACTCAGGTGTCCCCAGGGCTGCATCCCCTCTGAAACCTGAATGGGAGGGTCTTCCTGCCTCTCCCAGCTCCTGGTGGTTGGTGGTCCTTGGCTTACAGCTGCATCCTGCCAGTCTCTGCCTCTGTTGTCACATGTCCTCCTCCTTGTGTGTCTGTGTCCAAATTCCCCTTTTCTTATCAGGACAACCGTCACGAATGACTTCATTTTATTTAATAGGTACAGACCCTATTTCCAAATGGGGTCACATTCACAGGTTCTGGGGGTTAGAATGTCCACATATCTTTTGGGGGCCACAATTCAACCCATAACAGATGGGGAAGACAGGCGAGGAGAAGTTTGGAGATGAAGGCCAGGCGCTTGGTATCTGGCATGTCAAGTGTGAGATGCCTACTAGACGTCCCAGAGGAGATGCCGAGGAGGCAGCTAGATAGGGGAGCTGTCAAAGCATAATTTTCAAGAAGTTAAAAATATGACTCTCCAGCTCTAAAGTAAGGATGTGTCAAAGATTTATTTAAATCATTCATGAGGAAACCAGTATGATGGCGAGGCTGCTTCAAAAGATTGGAGAGAGAGAGGGAAGTGTGTGTAGTAGATGAAAAAGCTTGCTTGAGTAAACTTGCTAATTTAGTTTAAGAACAAGCCACTGTTCTACAGGGCCATAAAACGGCAACCTCTCCTAACTGTAATCTTTTCTGCAGATAGAAATCATTTGTACCATTTACTGCTGGGCATTGCTTTCAGACAAGAATCACTTTACCAAGCCATTGTTTTCTACAAGTCTGCCCTCCCTGAGTTGCAAAAGAAATCACCATCAATAGGAAGTAACAAGTTGAATGGCGAATCAGAAAATCAGAAAATTTCCCTGGCAGGTCTGCTGCACAGCTCTCAGCCTCCTACCCTAAGGACCCATTGCCATCCTTCTGCCTTTTCATGTTTTGGAACATTTTTATCAGGTCCCCTCCCCCCTCCCCCCTTCATGATGATGATCTCCAAAGGTTTTTCCTGAGCACAGAAAGCTAGGCTTATTGTGTTTGGACCTGATTCATCCACACAGGTGCTGTAAGAAGTGGTAATTAACACACAGGAGCCTCTGGTTGGGCCAGCACATCTAAGCCACATGGTGTTACCCAACACAGAGGCCGGAAATTCAACTTCTGTCTGGAGATGTCATCATAAGGAATGTAGGACTGGGCCTCTGTGATGCCTGAGATTTTAACGTCTCTTGTTTGCTCTTCTCTTCCTAGGTTTCAAAACTGAACCAAACCAACCTTCTTCAGGTTCGCCTGCGGTGCATGTGAACACAGGTGTGTTTCTGTCTTCTCAAGGACCGTGGTGTCTGCCGCAGATCCTGTCTTCCTTACCAGTAAGACCAATGTGGGTCTAAGGACGTTGGTTCAGCACAGATGCCACAGTGCTTGTTCTGAAGCTGAGATGGCCATATGAAATCACATGAGATATATTCTCAAATATTACAGCAATGTAAGGCCTTGGTTGCACAATTGGTTTTTCTAATTATATGCTGGTAAAAAGGACTGGTTTTTATTGAAACTATGCCAATAACTAGATTTACACTGAGTGGCCAGATTATTATAATCTCTGAACGCATAATAATCTGGCCACTTAGTGTATATCCTATATAACAAAAGGCTAATATGCAAATTGTCCCCTTGACCAGGAGTTCGACCAACAGGCAGGCTAGCCAACCGCCCATGTCCTCTCCCCCTGGCCAGGCTGGCTGGACCCCACCCATGCACGAATTCATGCACCGGGCCTCTAATACACACACACACACACACACACACACACACACACACACACACACACACGCGCGCGCGCGCGCGCGCACACACACACACACACACACACACACACACACACACACACACACACTGAGTGGCCAGATTATTATGCGTGCAGAGATCATAATAATCTGGCCACTCAGTGTACATTAAAAGTGAAGAGTCAGGAAATAGGACATTAAAAAATAACACAGTGCACTTCTCCAGGCCTTTGTTGGGCCCAAGCTTTCAGCAGAAGATTTGATGGTGTGGGGCTGTGATGGGGTGGGGGTGTGATGTCCCCAGAACTGAACTTTTGGCTGGTGCATCTGATGCGGGGGGGGGGGGGGGGATGTGTCTGGGGACAAGTTTCTGGCTGTTATGGCCCCAACACACAGTCAACTGAGCCCCTGGTGAACTCATAGAGGCTTCTCACTGCTGAGAGTTATACAGGAAGGGGGAAGGAGAGAATGAACTCTGCTGGGTTGGAATTGGAACTATCAGTATGAACTCAAGGTTTGTTAATAGATATTGAAGGAGGTGTGTGTGTGTGTGTGTGTGTGTGTGTGTGTGTGTGTGTGTGTGTGCATACTTACACATCTCTTTCCTAGCTCTCTCTGCTGAGTGTAAATGGACTCACACTTTACATTACAGTCTTCTGTGAGCTGTCTCTCCCATTCAGTATTACTGTTTGAGATTCAGCACCTGGCTCAAAGTGTTGCAATTCATTCATTGTATGGACACACCTCATTTGATTATCCAAAATTTTTGGTAATAAGGACAGTGCTGCTTTGATGAATGTGTCCCCTGATGAACAAGTGCAGGTTTCTCTAGCCTACATCTAGGCATGAAATTTTTGCCTAGGAATCAATTTACCCCACAGCTTGGAATGGGTGTGCACATTGTGGCAGCTTGCATTTTCCCAAAGTGGCCACACCAACTTCTCCCATACCTCATGCTCCTCTTAAAATGTGATCGACACTTCTCTCCACAGGAAGTAGGGGTTGGTGTCCTCCCCATATCTTGAATCTGGACAGGCTTGTGCAGAAGTGATGCTATGTGACTTCTGGGGTAACAATATGAAAAGTGATACAGATCTGGAAGCCCAGTGTGCCACCTTGCAAAATAAATAAATAAATAAATACATACAAATAAAAAGTGATACAGGTCCCACCTGGTTCTCTTGGGATTCTTACGCTTGGAACCTGCCACCATCCCACAAGGAAGTCCCCAAGGAACCAGCTTACCAGCCACCTGAGTGCACCATCTCGGACATGGCCCCTCCAGCCATTACTGAAGATGCTCTCGCTGGCACTGCATGGAGCAGACCAGCTGAGACTGCTGAATCCTGCTGACATAGCAGATCCATGAGCAAAGGGAATGATTGTTGTTTTGAGCTGATTGAAGTTTTGGGGCGGTTTGCTATGCAGTGATAAGTGATACACATGGCGAACTTCATTCAGTAATTTCATAATATTTACCAAGATAATTGCACCACCTGACATTCTGGCCAGTAGGGTTCAGTTGACCCACCTTCTTGCCATCACTGGGTATTGCCAGACTTTAACATTTGTGCTAATTTGGTGTGGTTTCAGTTTGTCTTTATAAAATTACTAGTGAAGTTATTGGCCCTTTCCATAGTCTTCTCTGTAAGGAGTCTGATTATGTGTTGTGTTCATCATTCTATTGGCTTGTCTTTTTCTAGTGGATTTGAAATGATTCTTTTTATATTCTGGATACTAATCATTTTCAAAGTACATTTGTTGCAAATATCTTTTAACTTATAGTCTTTTGTTTTTCATTCTCTTTATGGTCTTTTGAGGAGCAGAAATTGTATGATATATGCTTTCCATTCTTTTGTTTTCAATCTCTGTGACATTTTTAGGCATATTTCTTGTAAACAGTATTTAACAGTATTTATATTTCAATTTGAGAGTCTCAGACTTTTAATAGACGGCTTTAATTCAGTCATGTCTCCCATTACTCAAACATTTGAATTTATTCCTATTATCTCATATTATGTTCCTAATTTACTACTAGAGGCCCGGTGCATGACATTTGTGCACTGGGGGGGGGGGGGGTCCCTCAGCCCGGCCTGTGCCCTCACAGTCCGGGACCCCTTGGGTGATGTCCGACTGCCGGCTTAGACCTGTGACAGTAGGACATTCCCCGAGAGGTCCTTAGTGCTGTCTCGGAGGTGGGAGTGGCTTCTGCCACTGCTGCTGTGCTCGCCAGCCGTGAGTCCAGCTTCTGGCTGAGCAGTGCTCCCCTATGGGAGTGCACAGACCACCAGGAAGCAGTTTCTGTGTTGAGCATTTGCCCCCTGGTGTTCAGTGCATGTCATAGTGACCAGTTGTTCCGCCATTCGATTTGCATATTAGCCTTTTTTTTTTTTTTAAAAAAAAGGATTATTATTGATTTTTTACAGAGAGGAAGGGGAAGGGATAGAGAGTTAGAAACATCGATGAGAGATAAACATCGATCAGCTGCCTCCTGCATACCCCCTACTGGGGATGTGCCCGCAACCAAGGCACATGCCCTTGACTGGAATCAAACCTGGGACCCTTCAGTCTGCAGGGCTGAGCCAAACCAGCCAGGACTAGCCTTTTATTTTATAGGATGCATTTATCTTTTCTTCTTTTTGTTGGCACTATCAATTTTTCATTTCAGTTTTCCCCCCAGATGTCTTGGTCTATAAATCCTGTTTCCATTTTTTTAGTGGAAACTTGGGTATTTTAATATTTTAAACCTTTTTTTGTATATTCTAATATCCTTTGACAATACAAGAACTTTAGTACACTTTTACTTCCTGCTCTCTTCTCCTTTTGTCATAGCCATGTTCAGCTCATCTGGGATTTTCTTTCAAGTTGTTGATTTTCTTTTAACAGTCTGAACTGGTTTCTTTGCTGGCATACATACCTTACTCTGAGATTCACCTTTCATTTTGCTAGGGTATATCTTCCATTAATTTTTTTAGAAACTGTGTGTGAGGTAAACTTGGATGTTTACAGGCTATGAAATATCCTGATTTTGCTGTTTCACTTCAAGGCTAGTTTCACTGGGTATGGAATTTAAGGCTCAATTCCTTTAGAATTTAGTCAATTGCTTCTTTGCCAAGGAACCATCCAGGCTTCTCCCTCCTCTCAAAAGAACTGACCATCAGGTTCAGTCTGATTAAAGATCTTTCCTCTCTGAAGGTGTCTGGGCTCAGCTCTTTATCCTTGGAATTCCAGAATGTCATTGTGACAGGCCTATGGTTGTTTTTTTAACTCCTTGGACAAACTTGCATCCTGTGAGAAGCCATTCTCCCATTTTTTCTCCTGCTCTATGGTGAAGGGCTATGTTGTCTTCCCTCTTCTCTTTATGAGACTGCCTCTTACTCGTGCTCTCTGTTGTGAGACTCTCCAGCTTGTTGGTGTGCATCAGGCTTGCAAAAGGTGGACAGGAGGATGCAGGCCCTGCTTGCTTGCTCTCCATTGCTGGCTGTCCCAGGCCCATCTGGACGCAGAGAAGCAGGCATATTTAGAGCAGAGGCGGCACTTGCAGCTCCTGTGTCTGGTGCAAATGTGCTGGGCCTGCCCCATGTTGGCCCAAGGATGTGTTTGGAGGTTGGGCCTGGCTCAGGACTGACCACTGGGTGGTGTTATCTGCAGTCCTAAGCCACCCTCCAAACCTCACTTCTCAGTTCATACACTTGGGTGCAGTGGGGCTCAAGTGCTGGTCAGCAAAAGGCCTGTGGGGCCCCATCACCCACTTAGGACGCTTGGTGGGCAGGGACAACCCACTCCCAATCTGGCATTTGGTGGAGGATCCTAAGCAGATGACCCTGCCTTGTCTGTTGTGGGGTAAGATCTGACCAGCTCAGAAGGACCCTTGGGTGTATGTGGGGATGTCCATTCTCTTCCTGAGCAGCATCCCTGATGTCACAGGCTAGGGGTCCACCTGTTGGCACCATTCCCCTGGCTGGGTCTGGGCTGTCCACACAGCCAGTTATGCACTAACAAATCCTCCAAGAAAACCAAGGAGCCCGGCCAGTGTGGCTCAGTAGTTGAGCATCGACCCATGAACCAGGAGGTCACAGTTTGATTTCTGGTCAGGGCACCTGCTGTGGTTGTGGGCTCGATCCCCAGTGAGGGGTGTGCAGGAGGCAGCCAATCAATGATTCTCATTATTGATGTTTCTATCCCTCTCTCCCTTTCCCTTCCTCTCTGAAATCAATAAAAATAAATATATATAAAAGCCTAAGGAACCGTCCAACCGGTAGCTATGACACGCACTGACCACCAGGGGGCAGACAACGCAGGAGCTGCAATGACTTGGCCGCTACAGTTCCCGGGTGACGCACCCAGAACCAAAGAGGAGGGAGCCTGATTTCAGGGGTGTCACCGGAGAACTGCCCTCTTACAATCCGGGACCCCTCGGGGGATGTCAGAGAGCTGGTTTCCATCTGACCCCTGCAGGCCAGGCCAAGGGACCCCACCATGCGCAGCCTCTAGTATTTACATAAATATAAAGAAAACCAAGGAATCATCTAGGTTTTTCCCGCCTCTCAGAACATTTTGGGACTTAATGTCAGGATGAAAACTGTCACAAAACCACTGACTTTTAGAGTTCAAACAAGGTTCAGGAACTTAATTTCCAACATGCTCAGCTTTGAGGCCTGAGCAGGGCAGAACCCTCCTAGCCCCACCCCACCAGGAGCCTCCTGACACCGTGATGGGGGGGGGGGGGATGAGTGCTCCCAGCTGCTTCTTCCCCCCCCTCCCCCCCCCCCAGGCCCAGCACCCCTCCCCCCCAGGCCGCCCTCCCCCATGCGGTGTCCACCGCCCTTCTCCGTCCACCATGGGGGGTTCCCTTCCTCTTCAGCCCGGCCCCAGGTGCCCCTGTCCAGAGTCCCCTTGCTTCAGGTCCAGCCCCCACACCCACTTCTTAGGTCTCCTCCCCGCTGGGGTCCCCCCAGGCACCCCCTCAACCAGCACCCCTCAGGACTGTCCCCTCTGCTCCTCTCCCCTGCCGGATGCCCTAGAGGCCCCAGCCCTGGAGTCTACCACTCCCTCAGGCCCCTCAGCCCCTCACCCCTCACCCCTCATTCCCGCCTCAGGCCGGCCCCTCACCCCCCATCCCCTCAGCCCAGCCCCTCAGCCCCTCAGCTCCTCATGGGGTGTCCAGCAGCCTCCTCAGGCCCCCCATCCCCTCACCCCCCATCCCCTCAGCCCCGCGGCCGGCCGCCCCTCAGCCCCTCAGCTCCTCATTCCCGCCTCAGGCCGGCCCCTCACCCCCCCAGCCCTCAGCCCCCCCTCAGCCCCCAGTCCCCTCACCCCCAAGCCCTCAGCCCCCCCAAGCCCCTCACCCCCAGCCCCCCACCCCCCCAGCCCCTCACCCCCCCCCCCCTCACCCCCCATCCCCCCAGCCCCCCATCCCCTCACCCCCCCATCCCCTCACCCCCCCCCCCCCCCCAGCCCCTCAGCCCCCCCTCAGCCCCCCCCCCCTCACCCCCCATCCCCCCATCCCCTCACCCCCCCATCCCCCCAGCCCCCCCCCCCCCACATTCCCCCCACCCCCCTCAGGCCCCATCCCCTCAGCCCCATCCCCTCAGTCCCCCCCCTCAGCCCCCCATCCCCTCACCCCCCCCCCCCTCACCCCCCCATCCCTCACCCCCAGCCCCTCAGCCCCCAGCCCCTCACCCCCCCTCCCCTCACCCCCCCCCCCCTCACCCCCTCACCCCCAGCCCCTCAGCCCCCCATCCCCCCCCCCCCCCCCCCCTCAGTCCCCATCCCCCCCCCCCCCCCCCTCACCCCCATCCCCCTCACCCCCACCCCCTCACCCCCCCCCCCTCACCCCCCCCCCCAGCCCCTCAGCCCCAGCCCCTCACCCCCCATCCCCTCACCCCCAGCCCCTCAGCCCCAGCCCCTCACCCCCCATCCCCTCACCCCCCAGCCCCTCACCCCCCATCCCCTCACCCCCCAGCCCCTCACCCCCCAGCCCCCACCCCCCAGCCCCTCACCCCCATCCCCCCAGCCCCTCACCCCCATCCCCCCCCACCCCCCATCCCCACCCCCCCGGCCCCTCACCCCCCCATCCCCTCTCCCCCCCCGGCCCCTCACCCCCATCCCCTCAGCCCCCCCCCCGCCCCTCCCCCCAGCTCCTCATTCCCCCCCCGGCCCCTCACCCCCCAGCCCCTCAGCCCCCATCCCCTCACCCCCCAGCCCCTCAGCCCCCAGCCCCTCAGCCCCCCCATCCCCTCACCCCCCCAGCCCCTCACCCCCCATCCCCTCACCCCCCCCCCCCCTCACCCCCCAGCCCCTCAGCCCCCATCCCCTCACCCCCAGCCCCTCACCCCCCCCCCCCACCCCCCCCCCTCACCCCCCCCCCCCCCCCGCCCCCCCCCCCCTCCCCCTCAGCCCCCCATCCCCTCACCCCCCAGCCCCTCACCCCCCCCCCCCCCACCCCCCACCCCCTCACCCCCCAGCCCCCCAGCCCCTCAGCCCCCAGCCCCTCACCCCCAGCCCCTCACCCCCCCCACCCCCCAGCCCCCCAGCCCCTCAGCCCCCAGCCCCTCACCCCCAGCCCCTCAGCCCCGCGGCCGGCCGCCCCCCGCCCCTCCCCCTCAGGCCCCGCCCCCGCGTCTCCCCGACGTCACGTCACGGCGGCGGGCGGGGCACGTCCCCACGCAGCGCGCCGGGCGGAGCGCTCGCCGCATTGTTTCCTCCGCTGGGGAGCGAGCGAGCCGGCCCGGGCGTCCGAGCACCCGAGCCCGCGCCGCGCCCCGCTCCCCCTCCCGCCGCCGGCCGGGCCCCCGGCTCCCGGCTGCCCGCCGCGTCGCCGCCGCCAGGAGCCCCGCCAGAAGCCCGCGCCCAGAGCGGCGGCGCCGGGCCTGCGCGGCCGTTGGCGGAGGAGCCGCGGGCGCCATTAGCGCCGCCTCGGCCGCGCCGGCCCCCGCGCCCGCCCGCCGGGCTCCCGCGGCCCCGAAGGTGAGTGGGGGGGCCAGGCTGGGTCGCCGCCGCCGCCTCGCGGGCCCGGCCGCCGGTGGGGGCCGCCGCCATGTTTGAGGCCGCGGCGGCGGCGCATTGTCCGCGGGCGGCGGCCGTGGGGCGCGAGGCCGGGGCGGCGGCGAGGCCGGGGCCGCGGGGAGGCCCGGGGCCGCGGCGAGGCCCGGCCGCGGGGGTCGGGTCGGGGTCGTGGGGCCGGGCCGGGCCGGGGCGGCGGAGCGCTGGGAGGCCGGGCTGCGGGGCGGGGGCCGGGGCCTCGGAGAGGCTGGGGCGGGGGCCGGGGCGGCGGGGGCCGGGCTCGCGCCGGGCCCGCCCGCCCTGCAGGCCTCCGGCTGGGGCGGCGCAGGGGCGGCCTCTGCGGGGCGGGACCGGCGCGAGAGCGGGCCGAGCCCGGCCGGGAGCCCCGGTCGCGCCCGCGGGTCGCGTTATGTAACAGACACTACGTTTTGCCGGGGCCGGAGCCCGCCCGTGGGGCCGGCGTTGCCGGTTTCCTCCGGGGCCGGGAGACAGCCGGGGAGTCGGGGGACGCAAGGTCAGGCCGCCGGCCGCGCCGGGAGGCGTCCCTCCCGCTTCCGGCGGCGCCGGCAGCAAACACGGCGAAGTGGACTTGTGCCCCGGCTCTCGGGGCCTTCTTTGAAGAAGGAACTTTATTGAGCGCCGCTTTGCAGAAAGTGCAGCTGCTGTGAGCTCACAGCGAGTCCCGACCAACGTCTGACGCCCAGGAAGCCGCCCGCCGTCGAACCCCTGCTGCTCGCCGCCTACACGGGGATGTAGACTCAGGGTGCCGTCTGCTCCCCGGGCCTAGCCTGCTCCCCGGGCCTAGCGGCCGCTCTGCCGGCCACGGACCCGAGCCGGGTGGTCTCTGTGCGCGCTGCCCCGAGGTGTGTGCTGCTCCTGCTCACGCTTGCAGCCCGGGGAGCAGCGGCTGGGAGCCTGTAAGTGACGTCCGAAGCCAGGCAGGGACCCCGCTGACTTGATCATTACTGTGGAGTCTCCCCCTCTTGGGGCCCCCATGGCTTCCCTGGATGTGTGGAACAGAATTATTTCTGGAGAGGCTTTTGCTTCTTGTCCTTGCTGGTTCCTTTCCCCTGGAAATGCTTGTCCCTGTGCAAAAGCGCCACGGGGCGGATGGAGCCAGAGGGCCGGAGACCGAGCCTTCTGGTGTGGGAATGGGGGGCAGGCGAGGGGGTCGGTGACTGTGCTGGGCGGTGCTGCTAAATGCCTCCCTTCCCATCAGTTACGTTTTCAACTCAGAGAGCGGCTGACCAGCAGGTGTTGGGTGAGGTTCTTGTAGAAAGTGGTCAGAGAGCTTCAGCACCCATTGGCACTGTGAGTCTGAGGGTTGTTCTAGTTAGAGCTGCTTGGTACTTGACTGTAGAGGAGAAAATTACATGTTTGCTTTTAATCTGGTGAGTAAGCAAGTGTTGCTTCTGCCCCACCTCCGTAATGACACCTCTGTGAACCTGCCCCTGGGTGCACGAGGGTCCCCTCCCGGCAGGCTGGGGCACCTACTCCTGGGGACACGCCCAGCTCTCCTAGAAGGGAGTACAGGTCTGGCCAGCTGGGCGGTGCCTTTGTTGACCACTCCCCAGGAATGAGGGCTGGGTTCCTGGGCTCATGTGGAGGCCCTGAGTACAGGTGAGTTGGGGTTTGCCATGCTTCACTTTACAAGGAATTTGTCACAGCGTGGATTTACATTGGATAAAAGAAAAAACACACCACACACTGAAGGGCCTGGCTTACAAAGTGCATTGAGGGGCCCTGGGCTTTCCTCTCAGGACTCAGACGCCTGTGGAGGGCTTTTCCCAAAGACAGCTGGACGCCCTGGTGGCCACGTGCAGCTGTGGGCCTTGGGCTCCCAACTCGGAATGTTGGTTTGTAAGTCGGTCTCTTACGGATCCTTTTGCTTCCTGCCAGTAATCGTCGTTCGGAGGGCGGAGTGTCAGGTCCGAGAGCGTCCTTGTTGTCAGTTCCCAAGGTGATGGAACTCTGGGGGGCAGTGGTCAGTGATGGACTGCAGGCTAAAAAGAGCAAATTATAAACCTCTGGCCAAGGATTCAGGTACCCGAGCCGTTGCCTGCAAACCCATCGTGGGGGCTCTGCAGGCAGTGCGGGGTTCTCGGGGTGGCCCTTGCTATGGAGCGAGAGCAGAGATGCTGTCCCTGGGCACGGTGTAGGTGTGTGGTGTCCTTGAGAGGGGGAGCACCTGGCCCGGCACTGGGGTCAAGCCAACAGCTGAGAAGTGCCCCTGAGGAGAAGGGGCAGGCTGACTGCCCATGCGGGGTTTCCAGGGGGGCTCTCTGCTGAGGACCTGCAGAAGCTGGGTTGGGGCCTCCTGGAGGTGAAGACTGTGCCCTTAGATCCGTCTGCGGCTCCTCCCTTGGCTTGGTGTGTGGTTGGTGGCCCTGTGTCTCCAGTAGGTATGGAGGACATGTTCATGGAGAGGAAGGAGGACAGGCTGCGGTCAGACCGCTGAGGCCTCTGGCCCCCAGCACGGGTGCCGCCAGGATGGTGCACTGGGCTGCAGAGGCATTCCTGGGCAGCAGCAGGGGGAGAAGCTGGGTCCTGGGGGGTCATCATAGGTCATGAGCAGGGAGCCCCTGAGCACCCTTGTCTCCTGGTCACAACCTCCATACCTGCTGGAGTCTAACCTGTGTGTGGGCTTCCCTGACTCAGGGCGGAGACTCACTCCTGAGGGCTGTTCCAAGCCCCTCAGTGACCTTGGCTTGGTCTAGGAAGGTGGCTGGTGAGCAGCGTGCCTCAGAGGGCACGGGGGACTCATCACTGCACATACCTCTCTAGGACACTCCTAGCCTCTGGTCCTGAAGTCCCTGGGCGGGGGGGGCATTGGCCAGGTGGGGACGGGCTATTGAAATGCGATCATGAGTCTTGGGATGAGTGATTTTGGAGGCCTCAAAATTACGTTCGCTGGAAGTTTTGACTCAGTGTCAGTGGGTTAGATAGCTCTGCCCAAGGGTGCTTGGTGGTTTTCTTGAGCTAACTCGACCTCTGCTCTGTTCCAGGGAGTCGGTACCAAATGAGGAGGAAAGGACGATGTCATCGAGGCGCTGCAGCGAGGCACCCTTCCTCCCCATGCAGTACTAAGCACTCCCCGACGCGAGAAACCCTGACCTACGCACAAGCGCAAAGGATGGTGGAGATCGAGATTGAGGGGCGCCTGCACAGGATCAGTATTTTTGATCCCCTGGAGATCATATTGGAAGATGACCTCACTGCTCAGGAAATGAGTGAATGCAACAGCAATAAAGAAAATAGCGAGAGGCCCCCTGTGTGCTTAAGAACTAAGCGTCACAAAAACAACAGAGTCAAAAAGAAGAATGAAGCCCTTCCCAGCACCCATGGCGCACCGGCCTCTGCCAGTACCCTTCCGGAGCCCAAGGTGCGGATCGTGGAGTACAGCCCCCCGTCCGCCCCCAGGAGGCCCCCCGTGTACTACAAGTTTGTGGAGAAGTCAGCCGAGGAGCTGGACAACGAGGTGGAGTATGACATGGACGAGGAGGACTATGCCTGGCTGGAGATCGTCAACGAGAAGCGCAAGGGCGACTGCGTGGCAGCCGTGTCGCAGAGCGTGTTTGAGTTCCTGATGGACCGCTTCGAGAAGGAGTCCTACTGCGAGAACCAGAAGCAGGGGGAGCAGCAGTCCCTGATCGACGAGGATGCCGTGTGCTGCATCTGCATGGACGGCGAGTGCCAGAACAGCAACGTGATCCTCTTCTGTGACATGTGCAACCTGGCCGTGCACCAGGAGTGCTACGGGGTCCCCTACATCCCTGAGGGTCAGTGGCTGTGCCGACACTGCCTGCAGTCACGGGCCCGGCCCGCAGACTGTGTGCTGTGTCCCAACAAGGGAGGTGCCTTCAAAAAGACGGATGACGACCGCTGGGGCCACGTGGTGTGCGCCCTGTGGATCCCCGAGGTTGGCTTTGCCAACACAGTGTTCATTGAGCCCATCGACGGCGTGAGGAACATTCCTCCCGCCCGGTGGAAGCTGACATGCTACCTCTGCAAACAGAAGGGTGTGGGTGCCTGCATCCAGTGCCACAAGGCCAACTGCTACACAGCCTTCCACGTGACTTGTGCCCAAAAGGCCGGACTCTACATGAAAATGGAGCCCGTGAAAGAACTGACTGGGGGCACCACCACCTTCTCTGTCAGAAAGACCGCTTACTGTGACGTCCACACGCCCCCTGGCTGTATTCGGAGGCCTCTGAACATTTATGGGGATGTCGAAATGAAAAACGGTGTGTGTCGAAAAGACAGCTCAGTCAAAACGGTCAGGTCCACATCCAAGGTCAGGAAGAAAGCAAAAAAGGCAAAGAAAACACTGAGTGAGCCCTGTGCAGCCCTGCCACCTGTGTGTGCTCCGTACATCCCCCCCCAGAGGTAAGCACGTGAAGGGGGGGGTCAAGATGAGCCTAGAATGGGGGTGCTAGGGAGCGGTCCACAGGGCTGTGTCAGAGCGTCCTCGTGCCTTCTGTTTACAGAGCTTCCTTGTCCTCTAAAATGCGGCCTTGTTCATTCACCACGTGGTGAATGGAGCACGGGTGTTGCAGAAGACTTGAGTCTATTAGACCTGGGAGGATACATGGTTTCCTTCATGCCTGCACTGGCCCATGGGGTAAGCCGGACGCTGCCAGGGTGGCCAAGGCTACGCTGCCTGCGGTGACTGGTCTGGGCCTGCAGGGCCCGGTGTGGTCACCTTCTTTGACAATGAGATGCTCTTCCTCACCTTTCCCACCAAAATTTGGGAACCTTACAGGATTTTTAAAGTAATTGGTTGAAAAGTGAAGCAGCGTGGCTAAGAAAGGAGACACTAGGGTGGAGATCAGAGTGGGGCTGGCGTGTGCTATGGGGAGGGAGGGCTGGCCACCTTCCTGTTGTGTGACAGTCTTTCTGGTTTTCCTGACCGTTGTTTTGTGATGCGAACATTGCCTGGTCAGTGCAGGGCTCTCCGACCTAGAGTGGTCCACAGTGGTGGGGTCCGGGTTCTGCTGGCGCCTCTTGTGGGCAGGCCCTGCCTCGCTCTTGCCCTGTGTTGGCTCCTGACCCGAACTTGTTCCCGCCTCTGCCTGCCCCTCGTGTTGCAGACTTGCTCTTTTTATTCCGGCGCCTTTCAGGTGCTCTTGTTCAGACACAAGGTAAGTGACTTGAGAGCCAGCAAGTGCCCTGTGAGTCTGGGCGAGCGGACGTCCCCACTCCAGCACTTCCTGGAGCTTTGAGGAAGTGGCACACTTTCTTTGTAATAGCGCATGGGGCTTTAAAGCCTTTGGCTAAGGAAGTAAAGCATTGAGCTGGTGAAGTGAAGATGCAAATGGGTGTCTGCGTGGAGAACAGCTGATACGATACCTGTTGTTACCCTGACCATCTTGTTTGAAAGTCACATATAAATAAAGTTGTATTTATCTTACACTTGAATAACATACTACCAGGGTATTTTTATTATTATGTAAAAATGGTTGAATGTTAGCTTTTTGTGTTGTTTTCCTGTATGTCTGTGTGTAAAATAATTCATGCCTATCAACATGTGATTAAAATATATAGTTTTTTTTTTTTTTTTAAATACAGGCAGTCCTCGGGTTACGTCAGACTCGACATACGTCGTTTCATGGTTATGTTGCCATCTCCCATTTATTTTAAAAAAAGAAAAGGTTCCGTCATTTCGACGTATATACATATGTGCTTTATATTTTTTATTATTTATTTACCACAAGTAAAGGTCAGGAGTTGTTAGCTTTCTTTTAATTTTTTTTTACTGTTTCACTTCATTATTGCTGTGTATGTGCTCCATGTGAGTGACGTAGGTGCTTATGTAGGTGGATTCCGACTTGCGGCGAAAATCGCGTTAACGTCGCGCCGTAAGAATGGATCTCCCATGTAACCCGAGGACCTACTGTATATAGTTTGGTTTTAATGTGTCATGATTCTCGTCACACTATCTAGTTAGGTTGTAAGAGTGTAGTGGGATCTGCCATTTAGAATACTGGTTTTGTCCTGAGAGGAGCAAGCACTTACTTTGTATTAAGAATGAGAAACGTGGCTTTTCCCTGAAATGAAATCTTTTTTCTTTTACAGAGTAGTACATACTCATTATAGAATCAGTAAATTCAGACAAAGTGAGAAAAAAGTGCTCATAATCCCTCTCATCCAGAGAAAACCATTGTTAAAACCAAGGTGTCTCTTGCAGATCAGCCAACCTGGCTTTTACTTTATTTTACTAGAGGCCCAGTGCACGAAATTTGTGCACTGGAGGTGAAGGGGGCTGACCCTCAGCCTGGTCTGTGTCTTCTCACAGTCTGGGACCCCTCGGGGATGTCCGCCTGCTGGTTTTCTTCTGACTACTTTTAAGGTGTTCTCTGCCTTTGTTTTTTTTTTTTTTTTTTTTTTTTTTTTTTTTGTATTTTTCCTCTAATGCACCCAGGTATTAATTTTCCTTCTCCTCGCAGTCCCGTCGGCCTGCTTGCTGCTCCTTACCACTTGACTCGCTGCTCCTTAGAGCTGCTGTGAAGGCGGAAGAGGCTCCCGCCACTGTCTCTGTGCTTGCCAACTGTCAGCCTGGCTTCTGGCTGAGCTACACACCCCCTGTGTGAGTGCACTGACCACCAGGGGCTAGCTCCTGCGTTGAGCATCTGCCCCTGGTGGTCAGTGCGCATCATAATGACCGGTTGTTCTGGTCGTTCCGCCGTAACAGTTGCGTAGGCTTTTATTATATAGATTATTATTATTATTATTATTATTATTATTATTTTTTTTAAATCCCCACCCAAGGAGTGAGGATATTTTTCCCACTGATTTCTAGAGAGAGTGGGACGGAGGGCGGAAAGGGAGAAAGCGAGAGAGAGGAGAGAGACACTGGTATGACAGAGACACATTGATTGGTTGTGGGGATCAGACCTGCAACCCAGGAACGTGCCCTTGACCAGGAATTGAACCCAAGACGCTCTAACCATTGAACAGTGCTGGCCAGGGCTTATTATTTTTTTAATTTTTATTTACTTTTTATATTTTATTGATTTCAGAGATGAGGGGAGAGGAAGAGAGAGAGAAACATCAATGATGAGAGAGAATCATGGACCGGCTGCCTCCTGCACGCCCCTCACTGGGGATGGAGCCCGCAACCTGGGCATGTGCCCTGACTGGGAATCGAACCTGTAACCTCCTGGTTCATAGGTCAACGCTCAACCACTGAGCCACGCCAGCCAGGCTATTTTTTGTTAATCTTCACCTGAAGATAGTTTTTCCATTGATTTTCTTTTTAAGATTTGATTTTCTAAAAGTAATTCTTTATTTTCCATTGATTTTTAGAAAGAGTGGGAGGGAGAGAGAGAGAGGTAGAGAAAGAAACTGATGTATGAGAGGTGCATTGATTGGTTACCTCCCACAGCGCTCTAATCACTTAGCATCACAGGCCAGGGCTGTCAACCTAACTTGGGTTTCTACTGAGTCAAAAAGTGTAGGATTTGTATCAAGAGCTTCTGTTTAAATGCCTTAAAAATTTCAGCTTTACTGAAATTGAAGTAAACAAAACAGAAAATACAGTCTAACAAATTGAACAGTCGGAAGTCTGAAGTGCTCCCTGCCTTGTGTCCAGCCCCTCGTGAGTACCTGCTCCAGGAAGTGTGCCCTGGGCTGTGCGTGGGGCTGCAGGAGGAAGTGTTCGCAGGTGGGAAGTGCATCCACTTGAGCGTCTGGAATGCCCAGGCCTGAATGAGAAGAAAACTCGCTTTGAGCCTCAGTATTTCAAAGCAGGGGATGCAGCTAAGCCATGTCCTAAAGGTGTAGTCGGCTCACGTTTCGTTTTTTTGTTTTCCTAATTGAGGGGTAAATTTCATTACAGTTTGGAGTAGAGATAAAGGACGTACCTGGACAAGTGTTTGTGGCCACAGCCTTTGTTGTCTGGCAGTTAATTTTATTATATTTTATAAAAGTTCCGACATACCGTGTCCTGGGGACCCGAGATGCTGGAAGCAATGTGGAAGCCCTTCTCTGGATGCCTCGTAGCAACAGGGCCGTGTGTGCTCCTGTGGATGCCCGCGGGGGGCAGTCATGTAGCCCTGCTGGCCGAGGGAGGCAGCGCCCCAGGGTCCCCAGTGGCCTGTGTAGTGGCTACTCTGGAAAGAAGCATTAAACCCAGACTGAAAAGTGCCGGTCACGTGCACATGCAGGGCCCGTGTTTCCGTTACTGCCCGGTGGCCGTGTCCTGGTCGCTGAGCAGTGTGCAGGCGAGAAGCCCTCGTGTGGGTGTTGGCCTGAGTGCTGTCTTTTTTTTTTTTTTTTTTTTTTAATATATTTTATTGATTTTGTACAGAGAGGAAGGGAGAGGGATAGAGAGTTAGAAACATCGATGAGAGAAAAACATCCATCAGCTGCATCCTGCACATTCCCCATTGGGGATGTGCCCGCAACCAAGGCACATGCCCTTGACCGGAATCGAACCTGGGATCCATGAGTCCGCAGGCCGACGCTCTATCCACTGAGCCAAACCGGTTAGGGCGGCCTGAGTGCTGTCTTAAATGATCTCTCCCTCCTATGACTTCATCACTTTCCTTGGTTTTATTAAAATTTTTATTAAATTATTTACTGATTGATCTTTAGAAGGAGGGGGAGAGAGAAACACTGGGGATTGAACCCACAACCTTGGCATATTGGGATGATGCTCTAACCAACTGAGCTACTCGGCCAGGGCCCCTTTCCTTGGTTTTAATTCAGGGGAACTGGGTGTCTCCTTGCGAGTTTGTCTTGGTCCAGCGTGAAAGGGCGTCCTCCAGTGAAGAGGGATGTGGGCCATCTGGTGAGCAGATTTGTTTTCATAGAGCCAAAGTGAGTGAAAATAAAATAGTGCCGAGAGACAAATCCGGGCGCTGAAGCCTGCGTGTGCGCGTGGGGTGTATTTGACTCCCGAGAGCTTCCTGTCTTGAACTAAAATTAGTGCTTCTGAGTGCCGAGCCGTGGGCGGAGTGCTCCATGCTCATCAACCTTTTAGACACGTTGGCCCGAACTACCCTCAGGCACCTGCTCCTGGGGCTTCTGCCTGGTGGTCTCTCCCAGGACCCACCCTGGTGTCCCTCACATTCAGCATGTCTGCTGTGCTCACCGTGCTCCTGGGTCCAGTCCCCTCCCCAGGCGTCCCCTGCACACAGAGCAGGCTCAGTCCACAGGAGAGCTCCTCACTGTATTCATTTCCTTTTGGCAGAGATGGGGTGACAATTTATTTGAACCTTAATACTGGCAGCGGGTAATTGCCACACAGTCTCATCCCAACTCTAGCCTAGGTGTCGCCTGGGCATACACAGTAGTCAACAGTGGGACAGGCGGACTGAGGGAGCACCCCCATGGGCACACAGCCTGGAATTACTGGGTCAGGTGTCATTATTTCAATTCTTACTTGGAAAACCTTCAAGTTTATAAATTATTGCAGAAGTAAGGAGAACCCGCAACCTTGGCAATCCTCTACCCAGGCACCTCTTGCTAGCGTTGTGTCCCATGCGCCCTGCACAGGTAGCAAGCATACATGGGCGTGCCCTCTGAGGGCGATTCCATGGGTCCCGTCTCCTAGGACAGGTGGGCATGGTGAGGGGCTCTGTGCCATCCATTGGCCTCGAAGCAGGAAGGACCAAGATGCTCCTGTGCCTTCATCCAGGACCGGTCCCGGGCAGCCTCCTTTGGTCTGGACATTTCCACAGCTGCTCAGTGTCTTCTGAGATGCCGTTTTCTCTTTTTTGGTTAATCCTCACTGGAGGATATTTTTTTCCCCATTTTTTAAAGAGAGTGGGAGGGAGTGGGGCGGGGGGAGAAAGAGAGAAACATCGATGTGAGAGAGCCTCGTGGGTTGGCTGCTTCCCGCACATGCCCCAACTGGAATTGGATCTGAAACCCAGGTACGACATGCCCTTGACTGGGAATCGAACCCGAGACCCTCTGGTATGAGGTCCGGCGCTCTAGCCACTAAGCACACTGGCCAGGGCTGAGATGTTATGTTTTGAAAGAAGACAGCCCTTCCCCTTCAGTAGAGCCAGCCTCATCTCAGGTTTGGTGTCCGCCTTGCTAGTTGGCAGTATGCCCAGGTACCAGGGGGGCGCCATGCATTCCCCCATCTGGATGCAGTGATGTCCCCTACTTCTTAGTGACTAAGGTGTCCCCAGCCTCTTGGACGATTTCTGCTTTTGTTTCTTCTGACCTCCGACCTGAGGCTGGGAGACCTTTGGAGGCCATGTGGCCCCTGCTCCTCTTCCCCACCCAGAAGTCGTGTCTGTTCTTGCCTGGGTCGTCCTCCCTGTGGGGGCTGGAAACGAGTGTCCACACGGCCCTCCCTCCAGCGGATCCTTCCCCTCAGGGGAGCCTTCCCTTTTCCCGATGTTGTGGGCCAGGAGGTGCTGGTTTTCAGAGGTCCACCTGGCGGGGCCACGGAGGGGGGCTCACGGGTGCCGGGCAAGGTCAGGGCTGCTTCACAGAGGTGAGCGTCTGGTGGGCTTTCTAACAGAATCGGGCTCTGCCAGTTCCTGATCTCAGGACCTTCAGTTCTTGGTGAGTGAGCCGAGGGGAGCCCCCACTGCAGGCAGCCACCTCGGTGGGTCTGGATG
This sequence comes from Ia io, assembly GCA_025583905.1. Lineage (NCBI taxonomy): Eukaryota > Metazoa > Chordata > Mammalia > Chiroptera > Vespertilionidae > Ia > Ia io. The sequence continues at coordinate 111,696,675 of JAJQQW010000007.1, read as the reverse complement.
ATGGCGAGGCTCGGCCGGGGGCGTGGACATGTGCACCCCAGGGGCCTCAGGGCTCCGACCGTTGTCTGCACCTGGAGCTCCGAGGTTTCCCTCACCTTGTCAGCCGGATGCACAGCACACTGAGTCAGCCTTCTTCCTAAGGGATGTTCGGGACAGAACCCATCAAGTCATTTTGAAAAGCAGTGCTGCACCTTCCCCATTCTTCAATCGAAGGCCAGTATTTTCACCCTAAATAGTGGGAAGGTATAATTTCTGGGCTGTTGAGGGTCTGCGTGTTACAAGGCACATCACTGCTGACAGTGCGCCCAGGGGAACTGGCAGTGGGCCAGGCATCCTCTGCTCAGGCTGGCGCTCGGCTGCCCACTGCTGTCCCCTCGCCAGTCTGCACTCTCGCTGGACTGAGTCAGGTTGTCGTACTGGTTTGTACACACTCCAGGCTTGAAGCTTCTCAAACCCCAGCGATCTCTAGTGGGCACATCTCCTAGGGAGGCTTCCGTGCCACCGACGGCCTGCGCCGAGATGGGTCTCCCTTAGTTCTGTTCGTGGTGTTTGTTACTGTGGACGTGAGGGTGGGGAAGCGGGATCACACGTGTAAGTAGGTTACGTAAAAGCAGTTTCCCTGTCGCAGTGATATACTCAAGTTTTGAAAATTTCCTAAGTTACACACCAAAATCACAAGTTGATGTTTTGTCAACTGACCTGCAGTTTCTCCAGAAGCTTATGGGCGGCCTGGCCTGAGAGTCCGTCCGCCACTGTCTCCTCCTGGCGGATCTCCACGGGCTTTCCCCACAGCCCACCATGCCCGTCACTTCCGCCTGAGCACCTTTCATCGGGAGGCGCCTGGTTCATAAGGTATCGTCAGAGGCTTGGGAAATTCAAACTTCTGATCCTTCCAATAGGCCCTTGCCAAATGCTGCATTTAAAAAAAGTTTAAAATACAATACAAAACCAGGAAGTTGGTAAAACAAACACATGGCTTAGGGCAGTGGTCGGCAAACTCATTAGTCAACAGAGCCAAATATCAACAGTACGATTGAAATTTCTTTTGAGAGCCAGATTTTTTAAACTTGAACTTCTTCTAACGCCACTTCTTCAAAATAGACTCGCCCAGGCCGTGGTTTTGTGGAAGAGCCACACTCAAGGGGCCAAAGAGCCGCATGTGGCTCGTGAGCCGCAGTTTGCCGACCACGGGCTTAGGGAATTGCTGTAGGGCAGACATGCTCATGACCACCATCCACCTGAGAAGGTAGGACCTGTCCAGCCCTCAGCCCCTGGGGGGCGGGGGGGTTTGCCCACTCATAGGACCACTGCTGTCCTCACCTGTGGGACTCGCCTGCTCACCCCTTCCTGATCACCAGGGCTTATCGCGCCTGTAAAAACCCTAGTCCTTGCAGCATCTCCTCCTCTGAAGGTCCCTCTTGGTCTCTCTCCCTTTGGAGTTTATGGAGGGGTTGGTCCCCATTCTGTCCTGTCCCCGTCCCTCTGCTGGGCATTTCCGGGGTTGGTTTCCTGTGTTCCTTGCCCTCTACCTGCGGTGAATGGTGGTTGGGTTGGGGTGATGGGTGCAGAGGGACATGGTGGCTTGTTCACTGTTTGCACAGCTGCTCCCCGGAGCTGCTCTGTGTCCTTCCGGGAGCACATGGCAGGGCGCCTGCAGGGCCGCCTCACGCTCAGCCCACCTGCTCCTTTGTGACTGCTCGGGAGGTGGCTGTTCATTGCAGGTGCTCAGTAAGCACTTGAGGACAGCTCTGAATGTATTTCCATCAGAGCCCGGTGCTCATGCCTGGGGGCTGATAGCTCAGAAGTCCTGACCCTGGAGCAGTCAGTGGCTTGTTTCATGGGACAGAATCTTTATTTATAAGCATGCTGCCAAACAGCATTTCTTTGGACCTTGGAATCATTAAAAAGTACTTTATCCACATTGCTTTATTTGGCTATGGAAATAACTGAGTGTGTATGTGTGTTAGAATGTCTGTCTGTGTGGCAGAGATCCATGGAGCTGTATGTGCTAAGATTTACTGGTATGCACTTCACTGCACCGCCGTGATAACTCAGTCAAAAATGGCAAAATCAAAACTCCACCTGAAAAGGCACCTGTGAGGTGTCCAGGACCAGCCCAGCCCTAGCCCCAGGCACGGGGGCTACAGGCAGAGCCTGGGTTCCCAGTGCGCCTCACCTCCTGCTGAAGCCACGCCACCAGGTGTCCTCCAGTGTACAGGCCTGTGGCCCCTTGATCAAGGGCCTGCAGTGGACACACTAGAGCTTGGGTTCCGGATCTGCCTGTACCAGGTGTACCGGTTAATAACGCGGATTTGTTTCAATAGATGGAGTTACGCATATGTCGATATATATGTGATTTGATATGTATGCTACTTTGTTGTATTGACAGCAAGCTTCAAAACTTCATATGTCAAATATTCTGAAGGTGTTAACATCATATTTTTACTCTTAAAAATAGTGAAGTTCATGCCAAAAAAGAGCATTTGCGGGAAGTTTTAATTCATTATTTTGAAAAAAGTGCTGCTTAAAGTTATCGTATACTTTGGGAAGCTTATGGTGAACATGCTCCATCTCAAGATACTTATGAGCACTGGTTTAAACACTTTAAAAGTGATGATTTTGATGTGAAAGACAAAAGAACATCCAGGTCAACTGAAAAAGTTTGAAGACCAACAATTACAAGCATTATTGGATGAAGATGCGAGTCAAACTCAAAAACAACTTGAGGAAAGATTAAACCTTGCTCAGCAAACAATTTCCGATCGTTTACAAGCAATGGGAAAGATTTTAAAGGAAGGAAAATGGGTGCCACATCAACTGAACGAAAGACAAATGGAAAACCGAAAAGTCATCAGTAAAATGTTGCTTCAATGGCACAAAAGAGTCTTTTTTGCACCAAATTGTGACTGGCGATGAAAAGTGGATTTATTTTGAGAATCCCAAATGCACAAAATCATGAGTTGATCCAGATCAAACGTCAACATCGACTGCAAGGCCAAATGGCTTCGGAAAGAAGACAATGCTCTGTGTTTGGTGGGATCAGGAAGGTGTGGTGTATGATGAGCTTCTAAAACCAGGTGAAACCGTTAATACTGATTGCTACCAACAACTAATCAATTTGAACCAGCTTTGATCGTGAAACGACCAAAATGGGCCAGAAGACATGGCAAAGTAATTTTGCTTCATGATGGCGCACCATCACACACTACAAAACCAGTGCAAGACACGTTAAAAGATCTTGCCTGGGAAGTATGAACCCACCTGCTGTATTCACCAGACCTTGCTCCTTCAGATGACCAATTGTTCTGATCAATGGCACATGCACTTTCTTTTTTTGTTGATTTTTTACAGAGAGGAAGAGAGAGGGATAGAGAGTTAGAAACATCCATGAGAGAGAAACATCGATCAGCTGCCTCTTGCACACCCCCTACTGGGGATGTGCCCGCAATCAATGGTACATGTCCTTGACTGGAATCGAACCTGGGACCCTTGAGTCCGCAGGCCGACGCTCTATCCACTGAGCCAAACCGGTTTTGGCGGCACATGCACTTTCTGAGCAGCACTTCAAAATGTACGAAGAAGTGGAAAATTGGGTCCCTGAATGGTTTGCCTCAAAACAAAAGTTTTATTGGGACAGTGTCCACAAATTACCTGAAAGATGGGGGAAATGTGTAGCTAGCGATGGACATTACTTTGAATAGAGCACTTTTGATGTTTCTCTTGAAATTATTGTGTTTTCTTTGATTATAAAATCCGCATTATTAACCGGTTAATAGTTAATCCGCATTATTAACCGGTGCACCTAGTAGAGGCAGAGGCTCCTGGCACCTTCCTGGGGTTTGATGTGACAGGGCCACCTCTGCAAAGCCCCCAGGGTCAGGCCGCTCCAAGGAATTGAGCCGTGTCCTGCCACAGCAGGTGGTTTTGGGTCTCCCCTGTGCGATGCTTGCCCTTTAGAACTGGGCGGAGGCCAGCCAGCGGCAGCACGTTTAGGCGGTCTTGGAAATGCACTGAGCCATTGTGTTTAAGGGCAGGCCCATAATGGTTTGGACATGGTCGAGCTGGGGGTCTTCTCACAGTTTTGTTCTTTGGTTATTTTGTAAGACTTGTGGTTTGCATTCTTTTAAAAGTTTGCTCTTAAAAGTCTCTGATTGCTGTCCTGACATTTTGATTGTGATGCACAATGAGGAATGCCTTCTTGTTGCATTTTGTGGTTTTCTGTTTTAGTGTAGATTGAACTTATCTTTCAGTGTCCTTGTGAGGCAAATTGATGAGTTGCTCTTTGTTTCAACAGGAGAGTGATAACTGGGGAAAGGGGAGCTTTCTGGTAACCTGAAGGGTTGCTGAAGGATCATTCACACACCCCCCCCCCCCCCCCCCCCCCCCCCGTTTTACAAAGCCCTTGCACTTTATAGGTTGGGGGCTCAGGAGACTGGGAGATGCCAGTGTCATTCCACCAGCAGCAGCTCCTTTGCTCCTTTGTCTCCAGCCCTGCTCCTGCCGCTCCCTCGAGTGTCTGTCCCAGCTCTTCTTTCCTGTGAGGTGACAGAGAGCGGCTGGTGCCCCGCATTTGCCCACCCTCCATGAGAGCCAGCGGGTCTTGAGGGACCCATGCCTGCTGTGCCAGCCGGCAGAGCTTCCCAAGATGTGCCCGCAGCTGCGTGTGTGGGGACAGTGCCTCGTGGAGGAATTAAGAACATTTAGAGCTTTGTTTTCTTTTTAGGTGTTATAATCTGATAGACACGAGTGACTTAATACTGGATGAAACCTGTGGGTAGCAGGAGGTGGTGGGCTTTGTTTCAGCAGAACCAGAGACATCAGAGGTAGCATTTATGTGCCACGGATGAGGGAGAAACACATGTGAACACGTGTGGTTTATTAAAAGGAACACTGTCATTTCCAGTCTCCATGATGAAAGCATGCTAATGTATGGCTTTAAAACTGAACTCTTGAGTTCTTTGTGTTTAGATTAAACCGGATTGCGAATCAGGTGGCCATTCAGCGGAAGAAGCAGTTTGTGGAGAGAGCCCACAGCTACTGGCTGCTGAAGAGGCTGTCGCGGAACGGCGCGCCCCTGCTGCGGCGGCTACAGTCCAGCCTGCAGTCCCAGAGGAGCACGCAGCAGGTACGTGCCCTTGCTCACCCGCGTCTCCTCGGGCTCCAGGCCTCCCGTTGGTGGGTCCAGTGTGGGCTGGCCCTGGGAGCCTATGAAGACCTCACATGTCCCGGCCTGCGAGGCTGTGGGTTGCGCAGGTGACTCGCATCCATCCGTGTCCCCGGATGTTCCTGCACGTGGCTTCTGCTTCCTCCCCTCACTCTGCACACGTGTGGAATGCCTGGGGAAGGGGAAGCTGAGACTGCTGATCACGTGGGGTGGGGTCCAGGGGAGGGAGCAGCTGCAGGTGAGCCCGGGCCCCATGGCGGTGGGTGGGTCTGAGCTGGACCAGGCGTATGTGTTTGGGAAATGTGCGAGAGGGACTTACTAAAGGGCACTTCTCTGCAAGCTGGTTTAGCGCTGACGGCAGAGAGAGGGCAGGAGGCAAGAGCTGAGCTGAGGGAGAGGAGCAGGGAGTTTGCTGCTGCTGTTGTTACTCCTCACCTGAGGATATTTTTTCCGTTTTCTGTTAGAGTGGAAGGGATAGACACACACACACACTCTGATCAGTTGTGCGCACACGCGCCCTGACTGGGGCAGGGATTGAACCTATAACCCAGGTGTCTGCTCTTGACTGGGCATTGAATCCGAGACTCTGGTGCTCAGGCCAACCCTCTACCACTGGGCCACACAGGCCAGAGCAGTTTTTGCCTTTTTTTTTTTTTTTTAATTTTTATTGATTTTAGGGGAAGGGAGAGGGGAAAGAGAGATAGCAACATCAGTGATGAGACAGAACCATTAACGGGCTGCCCTCTGCATGCCCCCCACTTGGGGATTGAGCCCCCAACCCAGGCACGTGCCCCCGACTGGAATCGAATCCAGGACCCTTCAGTCTGCAGGCCGATGCTCTATCCACTGAGCCAAACCAGCTAGGGCGGTTTTTGCTTTTTAAAAGAACAAAACCAGCGCTTGCTAAATTGGAAGGATACAGAGCAGGTCAGCATGGCCTGTGCAAGGAAGGCACCCCAGCCGTGACGCGCTCTAAAGCAAACACCGAACAAGCGCTGTGTGCGCTTCCCTTTTAGTACTCCATGGGGCTTGGAGAGCCGTGTGGGATTATACAGCAGTTCTGAAAACACGCGTCTAGAATGTCAGAAACGGGCTCTGTAAGAATTTGAAAACACAAATGGTCATCTGCTCGCTGCCCTAATTTTTGGCTGGTGTCTGTTCACTCTGCTGTGAGGGGTGGCCAGCCTCTAGGAGGGGTGATGTTCGTGGTTGGCCTCTGGGCTTGGCCACCTCCTTGGGCCGAGAGGCTGGGAGCACTCGGCGGAAAGTAGAGTCTGGTCAGATTCCCTCGTTGCCCCCTGCCCTCCTGGGCACTTGGAGCTGCCCTCTGGTGAGTTGGTAGTGGGCCCTGTGCGCCCGCCGCACCACCATTGTCTGAACGGCTTGCTGCTCGGTCCCTCTTGCTGCTGAGTTGCTAGGGCTGAGCAGGGCCACGGGGACACTGCAGGACACAGCAGGACGTGGTGCTGTGGGTGGGCAGGACAGGGCTCCAGCCAGCAGGTGAGGCTTGGGGGTCTCTGATGGGGGTCTCGGCCGTCGGCGGCCTCTGCTCGCTTTGCTCCCTCTGCTGTGTTCTTGGGTTGGGTACCACTCCTGGGGGGCTGTTCCCACCGAGCGAGAACCCTGTCCCTCCACAGGTGACCACCCTCCACAGTGCCTGCTGCCCAGGAGGGGCCTAGAGGATGTAGCCAAATTACCTTTTCATCCCCTTACCTCTCGAAATGGGGCTTTTCATCTCTGTGCCGTCCATCTTCTTAGTCACAGTGCGTCTGGGGCTGAGCCTGTCCCTCCACCACGTTGCGTGGCATGGACAGCGACCTCCTCCTTAGGGAGTCCCTCATCTTCACTTTCCTGAATTCTGTGGTGATGGAGGTAATTTAAGTATGAACACATTTAAATGCTCAGTTTTTAAAATTTAGATCTTAATGTCTTTTTTTCAGTTTATTTATTTATTTTTTAATATTTTATTGACTTTTTACAGAGAGGAAGAGAGAGGGATAGAGAGTCAGAAACATCGATGAGAGAGAAACATCGACCAGCTGCCTCTTGCACACCCCCTACTGGGGACGTGCCCGCAACCAAGGTACATGCCCTTGACCGGAATCGAACCCGGGACCCTTGAGTCTGCAGGCCGACGCTCTATCCACTGAGCCAAACCGGTTTTGGCTAATGTCTTTTTTTATACATTTTGAAAGCTTAAGATTCTGGGCCTCTGAGAGGGGTGTGCCTTGACCCTTCTCTGTCTTGGGGCTGAGGGGTCTGTGCGTGGGCCCCGCTCTCCTGAGGGAGTCTCTCCTCTCAGCTGCTCAGGGCGGGGGTGGGTGTCCAGGGCCATCTGAGTTGCAGCCCAGGAGTGTGCAGGCCCGTGTGGGCTCGGCGAAGTCTAGGGACGGAGTGTGTGGTGGGCCAGGCCTCTGCAGAAGGCATTGCCTGCTGGGTGCCAGGACCACCAGGATTGCTGGGCCGGGTGCTGGCTCAGGGTCCAGCACATGGATGGCGGCTCCCTAACCCAGGGTCTTGGCTACCGGGGCGCACGCGTAGCTCCGGCTGGGCTTTGTGAGCGCCCTGGTGGGCGGCTGGCCTGCCGAGGGGTCAGCTGCCTGCTCCGTCTGGCATTGGGCTGGCTGGCTGCTTTGGACGCATGCCTTGTTTCTCCATGTGCCTGCTGTGGGCCTAGGGGCCTGTGTGTCCTGCACTCACGGAGAGCCTGGACCCTGGAGTCCCCCCTCAGCCTTGGCGTCTAACCTGGGATCTGATGTTTGTTGGTGATGCCTGCGTAGCTGACAGGCTGCGTGCTCGCCCTCCACTTTGGGAACGGAGTTTGTGTTCCCGTCAGGGCTGTGCCAGGGCTCTGGGCCATGGGAGCACCGGCCGGAGCTGGCATGTCGTTGGGCTGTGCTGACGGAAAGGTGTAGCAGGAGGTTGGGACCAGAGCCTGCACGGCCTCCAGGTGTGGGAGGGCCCTGGCCTTTGCAGGTGGATGGGCAACGCAGTGAGGCGCTGTGGGGGTCGGACACGGAGGTGGGGTGACGCCGAGAAATGGGGAGGAGAGGATACGGACCTGGGTTCTCATCAGGCGTGGAGCCCGGATGAAGAGGGGTCCCACATGGGCCTGCCAGAAGACGTGGGTTTCCGGAGCAGGAGGGGTCCCAGCAGTTTCCTTGGCTCTGTGCTGGGTCCCTCTGGGTTGTGGTTGGCAGAGGTCAGGCCTTCAGCAGACAGGACACGGGAGGTGGGCCAGCTCTGCAGGTGGACCCTGGGGCTGTGTTAACCGTCGGCAGGAGGAGGTGGGCCCAGGACAGTGGTCGGCAAACCGCGGCTCGCGAGCCACATGCGGCTCTTTGGCCCCTTGAGGGTGGCTCTTCCACAAAATACCACGTGCGGGCGCGCACGTACAATGCGATTGAAACTTCGTGGCCCATGCGCAGAAGTCGGTTTTTGGCCTGGGCGAGTCTATTTTGAAGAAGTGGCGTTAGAACACTCAAGGGGCCAAAGAGCCGCATGAGGCTCAAGAGCCGCGGTTTGCTGACCACTGGCCCAGGAGGAGCTGGGGGTGGGCAGCTGCTGTGAGAGTGGACGGTGAGCATGCGTGAGGACCGCGGCCCTGGGCACACCCGGGGGGCCGGCAGGGAAGTGTGAGGAAGTGCATGGGGGTGGCTGTGTGGAGCCCTGGGGGGAGGGGAGGCAGGACAGGAGTTGGAGTGCTGGGCCCAGCCGGGGCGGGACACGGAGCACCTTCGGTTCCGTGTCCTTCTCTGTGCTGGGCCGTGCCTGCTGGGCTATCAGGGCCCTGCCATGGTCGGACCGGGTCAGCTTGGTTGGAGGTACGTTGGGTGGCCTCGTGTGTCCTGGCACTGCCTCTGTTTCTCTTGACTTTTCAGTACGATCTTTTCAGTGTTGAAACATAGAATGGAGACGGGCAAATGGCGTGTCCAGAGCACAGACCCACCTGTCCGGCCTGGGCGTTTTCTGTGTGTCTGGTTTTTCCCCGGCTGCTGCCTTATTCTGAGAGTCCAGGCGGTGGGACCCCGGCCTCGTTCTGAGGTCAAGGCGAGTGGCTTCCCTCGGCGCAGGCCCTTCAGCGTTTTGGGTCCTGCGAGGCCCCTTGCCCTCCACTTGTAGGGACCCTGGTGTGCCCACATGGTGGAGTCTGCACCCTGCTTACTCACGCCCTGCTCTGCTCTGGGCGCTGTGGGGAGGGCTGGGCTCCCGCTGCCTCCCTGGGCATCTGCGGCCGACTCCAGCCTTTGGATTCCTTTTCACAGAGAGAGAACGACGAGGAGATCCAGGCCGCCAAAGAGAAGCTCAAGTACTGGCAGCGGCTGCGGCATGACCTGGAGCGCGCCCGCCTGCTGATTGAGCTCCTGCGCAAGCGTGAGAAGCTCAAGCGGGAGCAGGTGAGGGGCTTCGCCGGGCATGGGCTTCGCCGGGCGTGGGCTTCTGGACCTGCAGTCCTTGGCCCGGCCCTCGGCCATCCCGGTGCCCTGGGTTGCAGGCAGCTTTATGGAGGGGCCGCCGGGGGTGGTGCAGGGACAGTGTGGCATCCCGTGTGGTGTGTGGGACGCCTGCGGCCAGTGAAGGGGGGAGCCCGGCCAGCACCTGGTGGGTGTTTGGGGGCGCCATGTGTGACGTGCCTTGACCTAGGCTGCCCGGAGTCAGGGTTTAAATGAGGAGCTTGAATGGTTGTGGACCGAGTGTCAGCGCTGGGCAGTCCTGCGACAGGAAGGCCACCTGTGCTTGTCCGCGCTGAGCGCCCTTGTCCTCCAGGTGAAGGTCGAGCAGATGGCGCTGGAGCTGCGGCTGACCCCACTCACGGTGCTGCTGCGCTCCGTGCTGGACCAGCTGCAGGAGAAGGACCCGGCTCGCATATTCGCCCAGCCGGTGAGCCTGAAGGAGGTGGGTGTGCTGACCGCGCTCGCCCGCCCCGTCCACACTGCCCGCAGGACGCTGCTCACCTGTGTTCCTAAGTCCTCCCTCTCTCTCACCGAGTCCTTAGGGTTAACGGCGCACATTTCATTGTAAAGTCTTAGCGATGAGGTGGGGACGTTCTTGCTGAGAAAGAGCCTCAGCAGGTGGGGGGTCTGCCCAGCGGGTGCTCTGGTTTCAGTGAAGGAGCTGAGCCAGCAGGGCCTGTGGGAAGGCGTGTACGTGCCGTGTCTCAGTGCTGCCGCACATTAGTGGGAGTCGTTTGTGCTGTGTGTGCATTCAGGCATGTCGTGTTGCATGTGTGCGTGCGTGAGAGTCTGTGTGGACATGTGAATTCTCTGGTGTGGCAACAGACCTTTCCTCGTGTAAGTGCTGTGCCCTCCTGCGGTCAGGTGCCCGACTACCTGGAGCACATCAAGCAGCCCATGGACTTCTCCACCATGAGGAAGCGGCTGGAGGCGCAAGGGTACAGCAGCCTCCCTGAGTTTGAGGAGGACTTCGACCTCATTGTGGACAACTGCATGCGGTACAACGCCAAGGACACGGTGTTCTACAGAGCCGCGGTGAGGCTGCGCGACCAGGGTGGCGTTGTGCTGCGGCAGGCCCGGCGCCAGGTGGACAGCATTGGATTCGAGGCGGCCTCGGGGGTGCACCTGCCGGAGCGGCCGGCCGCGGCCCCTCGGCGGCCTTTCTCCTGGGAGGATGGTAAGCACCTGCCCAGGTCCAGGGGTGCCCGGGAGAACCACCTAGGCCTGGTCGGCCCCGCCCAGCAGGACTGGGATGCGAGCCCCACGCGCTCTCGGTTCTCTAGGAGCCGCACAGAGGAGGAAGGAAGGCGGTTTGTTTCAGTGGCGTCCCGTGTTGTGGATTTGACACGCAGTCAACGTAGAAACCACTGGGATAGTTGCCATTTGCCTTATTTTTCCGTTGCCACTGCGGTGTGTTACCCTCACAGCCCCGCTGTTCAGACCAGCCACGTTTAGGCACCCACGTGAGAGGCCCACGCGGCGGTGCCCGTTTGGTACAGTCCAGATGCAGCCAGGGAGCAGCTTAGTTGGGGACTGCGCCCAGGGTGGGTCTCTAGCTTCCGAGGGTGCTGTCAGCTGTGTTGAAAAGGCCCAGAAACAAGCACACGCACTCTGTTGGCTTCCCTCCCCCCTCCCCCCTCCCCTGGTTTGCGCGCTGCAGAAAGGGCCTCAGGACTCCGGCCGCCTCCCTCTGCGAGGGCACGTGCTTCTCAGACATGGCAGTCTGCGCCGTTTCTGTCCTCGGAGGCCGGGCAGCCCTCCGCCCTTGGCCGCCCCCCGACTTCCCGGAGCAAGAAGGCGTTTGGGGGCCTCCGTGTGGGCCTTTCAGAAAATGGCCATGCACGTTGCCATGGTGTCGCCTAAGTAAATCCTACACCGCGGTTTTCTAGGCATAAAATCAAGGATGAGAAGTCCCACTGTATCTTCCTTGGTGTCAGGGCGGGGGTCCAAGGAGAGCTGGTGCACCAGTGTGTCCTGCCTCCCTCCCGTTAAGCCTGCTGGGCGCTGTGTGCCCCTCCGCTGGGCGGGGCCGTGTCCGGCTGCAGGCGGGCTGCTGACCCTGCTCTGCTTAACGAACCTGCCAGAGGCACCGAGGCGTGTTCCTTCGGGCTTCGGATGGCGTGGCTTTTGCGCCGTGAATGTTTCGGAGGTGGGCTGCCTGTGGAGCTTTGTGAGTGCCGATAGGGGTTCGAGCCAGGCTGCTATTTCTTAAGCATCTTTCGTGTCCCCGTGCAATGTCTCCTTCACTTCACAGGAAAGACGGGGGTTCCAGCGGGAGTCTCTAGCTGGGAGGGGCTCCCGCTCCAGCAGATGGCGCTGGAGTAGCTCTCTGCTTAGCGGCCTCACTGGTCTAAGGCTGTGGTCGGCAAACTGCGGCTCGCGAGCTGCGGTTTGCCGCTCTGTTGACTAATGAGTTTGCTGACCACTGACCTAGACTCTCGATTCCAGTAATTACAGGCTGTTGTTGTTCCTTGTGATTAAGCCTCTATCCCAGTGGTCGGCAAAAACTCAGTCAATAGAGTTTTACCACTGGTCTAAGGTAACTTGTGCCTCACAGATTTTGGTGTTTTGCTGAGAAGAAGCTGCTAGGGGTTTTTGTAGACATAAGCCTGGGGTTCAGAATTACCTGTGAGACGTGCAGCCCAGTGTAATCCCTGGGTCTGGACTCCTGAGCTCGAGGTCAGTTATGCACAAGCAGCCCCTCCTTGGCACTGGCACGAGGAAGGGGCGAGTCCTGCTCAGGAAGAAGCTCAGCAGGTGGTGGGCCTGCCCAGCCGGGCACAGTTGTCACTTAGTTTCAGTCAAGGCGCTGAGTCAGCAGGGCTCAGTGCTGGCCTCCCTCACGCGAGGCTTGGTGGCCCTGCGTCTGCCCCTGCGTCTCCCACGCCCGTGCACCGCCGCGGTGGCAAGCATGCCCCCCTGTGGCCCTGTCTGCCCCCTGTGGCAGCCCTGTCCTGGGTTTAGAGCGTGGGTGAGAGCCATCACGTGGCTGAGCAAGGGGCGTGGCCCAGGGTGACGTAGGGGCGGTGGAGGTAGAAGGATGTTCTCTCAGCGGCACTGTGGGTGACGGCTAATGGACGTGTGTTCTGTGACTCAGTGGACAGGTTACTGAACCCGGCCAACAGGGCCCACATGGGCCTGGAGGACCAGCTGAGGGAGCTGCTGGACAAACTGGACCTCACGTGCTCTATGAAATCCAGCGGGTCGAGGAGCAAGCGGGCCAAGCTACTGAAAAAGGAAATCGCTCTCATTCGGAACAAGCTGAGCCAGCAGCAGAGCCAGCCCCCGCCCGCGGAGTCAGGTACTGGAGGCTTTGAAGAGGAAGGTGCTCCGCTGGGGCAGGAGCCGGGGGAGGAAGGTAAGCAGCGCTGCCTCCCGTCCGTCTTCCCCAGGCCTAGGGCACCCGCCCCCGCCCCGGTCACTAGGCGCTGGTTCCCGTGCAGTCCTGCCGGTGGTGCCGTGCTCCGGCACCGAGAGGGCCCCGGTGCGAGGCAGAGTGAGGTTGTCCTTCCCAGCTGGGTCCTGAGAAGCCTCCCAGAAAGCACGGCTTAGGTCCTGCAGCACCCCGCGCGGTGGAGCGGAGGGTGGCGTGCCACAGGCGTGGTGCACTACTGTCGTGTCCTGTCTGCGAGGAGGGAGCGCCACTTAACGTGCACGGGAAGAGAGGCGCTGTGACGGGCTGCTCTCAAGTGCCCTCCTGTCCATGCTCCTCTTCGATGTTGGGAGGGTGGGAAGGCAGTGTGGGCGCCGGTCACTGGGGCGGCGGGGGACCCAGGGCTGCCCGAGGCCCCGAGCCAGCCCTGCCTCGGCAGCAGAGCGGAGCGTGGAGAGGCGCCGCCCCTTGCTCCAAGCTGGGGTGCGTGGCGAGAGACCGGGCAGCAGGCATGTTGCTGTGGACCGGAACACGGTGGCGCAGACACCACCCCCAACCGGGAAGCGGGCACGGGTGCAGAGGGAGCAGTCGGGCGGCTGGTCCGGGAGGTGAGCGCAGGGGGACTTGCAGGTGTGTTACAAGTCCTGTTCTAGTTTCAGAGGAAGTGCGGTTCAGTCACACAAAACGGAAAGTGGAACAAGACTCCACCACCAACAGCAGTGGGGTTATAACCTTTCTGAGCTTTAAAAAAGCAACAGATTGTTCTGCAACTTGCTCCTTTAAAAAAGCCTTTGCCTGCTGTTGGCGGTCTGCAGGGTCCTGGTCACTGCCATGCGTGTGTCTGGTGTTGCACTGTGATCTGCGGCCCCCAGGAAGCACTGGCCGTGACTATGTAGTTCCTCTGAGTTTCACATGGTTCCCTGGGTCACAGCTCCCATGTCCTCTAGCGGTTCCCGTAGGAATGACCTCCTGAGCATCCAGCCCGGAAGTGGTTCTGCTGCCTTTTCTCCTTTGCTGCCTGGTTCTCAGTTGTGCAGTGGGTTGATTTAGGGTCCGTAGCCTAAGGTGCAGGCCCTGGCGCTCTCCTTGGGGATGTGAATTGCAGTGGGCTCCAGAAGAGAGAGGAGCTTCCGTTCTCCGCGCTCTCCCTGCTGGAGGGTCGGGCTCTGGTATACTTGATCCAGGGACCTCTGGCAGCCAGATGTACTTGGGGTCCCATCGTCAGGCCTGTGCACCCTTGGGGGATGAGTGCCCTGAGACACGGCAGGACCTGGGGGGCGGGTCAGTGTAGGGCACCACTGTCCTCCCAGCCAGCCCCCCTTCTTGCTGCCGGGGCGGTAGCTCTGGCCATGACATTCTGCCTCTTAGAAAGCCACTCCTCGTGTAGTATCGGTCTTAAAAAGAGGGAGGGAGGGAGAAAGCTTGTCACCAGGTGGACTCGCCAACACTGGAATAGCTGCTCTGAGCACTTGCTCTTCCCAGCAGTCGGGTCTTCTCACTGCGGAGAGGTGTGTGATGCTTCTGTTCCTTCGTCCAGGGCTCCCTCCCTGCATTGGGTCCCGCCTGCCAGGCTGGAGCCCCTCAGTCAGGCCGGTCCCTTTGCTACTCTGGTGCTGGCGTCATTTTAAAGGAAGCACACAAACCGAGATGTGAGATGAAAGACAGCCTGGAGCTGCCTGTAATGTGCCCTGTGTTAAATAAAATAACCACGTACATGGAGAAAGCATGTCGCTTTCAGCTGATGGGAAAGGAAGATGGAGAGAAAGCAGCTTCCTGGGGACCCAGCATAAAGAGCAGGGAGCGCCAGAGCTTTCGAGGCGCCTGTGTGATTCCATGGATGTGCGTGGAGACAGACGAGGCAGCCGTTGATGTTACTCTAGAAATGGAAACCTAGGAGGTTATGATGCACAAAACCTAGAACCTTTTACAACAGCCTTTAAACACCCAGACTCAGAGCAATAGCTTATCATCATGCCGAAATAGCCGTCGTTCCTTAACGCCAAGAACTGTCTCGGTTATGGCTTAGCGTTTACCAGGTGTACCAGTTAATAATGTGGATTTTTTTCAGTAGATGGAGTTACACATATGTTGATATATATGCAATTTGATACGTGTGCTACTTTGTTGTATTGACAGCAAGCTTCAAAACTTCATATGTCAAATATTCTGAAGGTGTTAACATCATAGATATTCTTACTCTTAAAAAATATTGAATTTGGTGCCAAAAAGCATTTGCGGGAAGTTTTAATTCATTATTTTGAAAACAAGTGCTGCTGAAAGTTATCGTGTACTTTGGGAAGCTTATGGTGAACATGTTCCGTCTCAAGATATTTGTGAGCGCTGGTTTAAATGCTTTAAAAGTGATGATTTTTGATGTGAAAGACAAAGAACTCCAGGTCAACTGAAAAAGTTTGAAAACCAACAATTACAAGCATTATTGGATGAAGATGGGTGTCAAACTCAAAAACAACTTGCAGAAAGATTAAACGTTGCTCAGCAAACAATTTCTGATCGTTTACAAGCAATGGGAAAGATTTTAAAGGAAGGAAAATGGGTGCCACATCAACTGAAAGAAAGTCTTTTTTGCATCAAATTGTGACTGGCGATGAAAAGTGGATTTATTTTGAGAATCCCAAACGCACAAAATCATGGGTTGACCCAGGTCAACCATCAACATCAATTGCAATGCCAAATCGCTTCAGAAAGAAGACAATGCTCTGTGTTTGGAGGGATCAGGAAGGTGTGGTGTATGATGAGCTTCTAAAACCAGGTGAAACCGCTAATACTGATTGCTGCCGACAACAAATCATCAATTTGAACCACTCTTTGATCGTGAAACGACCAGAATGGGCCAGAAGACATGGCAAAGTGATTTTGCTTCATGATAACGCACCATCACACACTTCAAAACCAGTGAAAGACACGTTAAAAGATCTTGCCTGGGAAGTATGAACCCACCTGCTGTATTCACCAGACCTTGCTCCTTCAGAATACCACTTGTTCCGATCAATGGCACAAGCCCTTTCTGAGCAGCACTTCAAAACAATTACAAAATCCGCATTATTAACTGGTACACCTGGTACGTGGTTTCCACTTGAAGAACAGGGAAGTGATGGGTGGGTGTCAGGCCCATTGAGGTGGGGGCCGCACCCACCCGGCCAGGAAGGGGTCCCCAGGTACCTTCCTCTGATTGAGGCCTGGAGGTGAGGAGGCAGCGGCAGGCCCGTCCCTGCTGTGCACGCTGTGCGGCTGTGCGCGCCTCAGCTCCTAGTCTGTCTGCTGCCCAGTTCGGGGCTATTTCCCGAGGGGACTGTGAGGCCCAGTGAGAGCTGGAGGTGGCTGTCACAGCACCCCGTCCCTGGGGAGTCCTGCATGCAGCCAGCACTCGGAGAGGCCTGTGCTTTGCTTGCACATGGAGCGTGCGTGCCGTTGGCTGCTGGGTCAGATCTGCAGACGGCAGCTCTGGGAGAACGGCGCGGTGGCGCCGCAGAGCCTCCGATAGGGCTTCTGCTCCAGGTTGCGGGGTTTGAGGCCGTGCTTCCAGCCCTGCCTTGCCGTTCCAGACTGAGCCATCCCTCACCGGAGGCTCCTGGGGCTGCCTGTTCAGTGTAGCCGGCAGCATGCCCTGGCTGGGTTCTGCTTTATGACATCTGTGGGCGAGGGTGAGGGCAGGCGAGGGCAGGCGAGGGCAGGCGAGGGCCCTGTCGTGGTTGTAAGGACTTTTTAAAGGAGCTTCCTTCCTTGTGTGTTAACATCCAGTGCCGTTTTCCACACGGTCCTGCAGGCATCGCTCTCCTGGTGGTGGGGGCAGGGACTGGCTGACGGGTGGTGGAGCCCGGGGTTCACCAGGCACCTGGGTTGCGTGGCCCCACACCGGGTCCTTCGCCCGCTTGCCCCTTCATGCCTTGGAAGTCTTTCTGTGAGTTGCCCTGGTGGTGGGCGCCCCGTGGCTGCAGAACAGCGACAGTGGGTGAGGACAGTGGGTGAGCAGAGTGGCTGGAAAGAGGGGCCGGGAGGCCCTGCTGGGTGAGGTCCCCTGCGTCTGGTGCAGGTCTCCTGTGACGGCGAGAGAAGCCCGGTGGGCTGAGCATGAGAGGAGCAGAGGTGTGGGCCATGGTGGTCCGGGGCCTCGCATGTGGCAGGAACAAGGGCGCCTGGTGGGCTGCTGCCCTGCAGGGCGGTGGGCCCTGGGGCCGGGTTAGCCTCTGAGTAGGGGGTGGGCTGGAGGTGGCCGTGAGTGCCTGGCCTGCAGTGGGAGAGCCCAGCAGGAGAGGGGCAGCAGAGGGGCAGGTGGGGGCGGCACCCACCCAGCCAGGATGGAGGCGGCCTCGCAGGCACGGAGGCGGGCCCTTTAGGCGACATGGTCAGGACAAGTGCTGATGTGGGGGCTCGGGTCAGGCGGAGGGAGGAGAGGAGGCAGGAAGTCAGTGGAGGGTCTGGGGAAGGGCGGTCGGGCGCAGCGAGCTCGGCCCGTGGCAGGCCCCTGTCCGTCCACACAGTGCTTTTGTGTTTTGTAAACTGTTTTCTTGAATTTCTTCGTGACTTCAAGCAGTGGTAGGAAGAATCTTGTCACCAACCAACATGTCCCTGTGGCTCTCGATTCCGCATCCTGCTGTGGGTGTCCTTTGTCCAGGGCGGGTGGGGGTGGTATGCCCTGGCAGCTCTCGGTTGGGAGGCCTCTCCCCTGGGGATTTGAGTCCGTGAGGTGGGCACCCTATCAAGAATGGAGCCCCCGAGGCCAGACTTCAGTAGCAGGGGCTCAGGTCACGTGGGCCCTACGTGGTGCGCAGCTTTTCAGCTTTTCGTTCTGAAAATGAACTTGGGGTTAAAGTGTTAACTTGACATCTTTCAAGTGGCTTGGAGGACGTCCAGGGTCAATACAGGAAGAATGTATCTAGATGCCAGATGCCACTTGGGGTCATTAAGTAGCTCCTCTTGGCTGTAGGTCATGTGCTCTGTGGATGGCGCTCATCCCTGTGGGTGTGGCCTCGCACGGGGTGCCAGGCCAGTCCACGCACGGGCAGCCTCCAGGGCTGAGCTGGTTTTTAGAGCGCTTGTTCCATGTGGAAACATTGAAGCCTTGGTTAAAATAGTTAAAATAGTCTTCTTCTTCCCAAAGGTGGTATTTATTTTAAAGTCAGATTTAAAGAAGAGTTACACGTAGCATTTCGGGATGTGGCTGGCATAGGAGTGAAGTGTGTGCTGAGACTGAGTGGGAGGTTCCTCTCCGTCCTTAATCGCTCACAGCCCTTCAGCACTGCCTGCTTTTGGCACCGACTAGGGCAGCCTGGGCGGCGGTGGGTGTGAGTGTTTGCTTCCGTGTGCCCAGCTCTGGGCGAGGCCGGGGCCCCCGGGCGGGGATGCCCACTAGGCCCTTGGCTGCGTGCGCTTTCTCTTCTCAAGGTAAGTGAGCTGCGGCTGCAGCTGCTGGCGTGCACCCCAATGATGTGCTTAATGTTGGCGAATGTGAAGTCATCTCCCAGGTGTTTCCAGAGGCCAGGGTGCCAGGGTACCCCCGCCTGTGGGGTAGGGAGCCCCCCGATGGGACCCCACAGCCCTCACTGCCCGCAGGGAGTTGTGTGTGATGCTTTGTTTCCTTAATTGAATTAGTATTTTGGTGGACTTCACATTTACAGTAAGTTTTATAATAGATTTTATAATTACCAGTTTTCAAAAATCACTTTATTTATAATTTTTTCAGGAGATAAATCTCCCCCTAAACTTGAACCATCAGATGCATTACCTCTTCCTTCAAACTCGGAGACTAATTCAGAACCACCAACCCTCAAACCAGTAGAACTCAACCCAGAGCAGAGTAAACTATTCAAAAGAGTCACATTTGATAATGAATCACATAGCACTTGCACTCAGAGCGCCCTGGTAATCGGACACCCTGCAGAGCCCACCCTCGCCTGTAGTGGCGCTGCGCCGGCGGCGGCCTCCGCGGGGGCGGAGCCAGCAAGCGATGTAAACAGACGCCCTTCTGTTCTCTTCTGCAAATCGAACAGTGTAAGCCCCCCAAAGTCTGCCAAGAACACTGAGACCCCGCCAGCTTCTCCTCAGCTAGGGACCAAAACCTTTCTGTCTGTAGTCCTTCCGAGGTTGGAGACTCTTCTGCAGCCAAGAAAAAGGTCGCGAAGCACCTGCGGCGACTCCGAGGTGGAGGCGGGGTCCCCGGGAAAGCGCCTGGACACAGGTAAATGCTGCGGGCCCTCGCCTGCCCTTCTCTTCTCTGGGGTCAGAGGGCAAATCGTGGGAGTGCACCCAGCTGTGGTATTTCAGTCCACCGTCCACAGTCCTCTTAATTTCCAGATGAGAAGACAGATGGTGCATTTTTTCTTTGAAAACTCCTAACTTGTAGGTCTGAGGGTGCATTGCGGGGTGGCTGCTGGCCACATGGGCCTGGGTGGGCGGTCCTGCTCCTCCCCCAGCGTGTGCACTGCGGGAGAGCCGAGGGGCTCATTTGCATTTTGCATGCCGTGGGCTGGAAGGAGGCACCTGAGCTCTCCTGCAGCCGAGTCTGTGTCACTGAAATGTCCCCTGCGGGGCTCCACGATGGCTGTGCCTCTGGGAGGCGCTGTTCTGTGTCTGACACGTATGGCGGGAGGTGTGTGAACAAGCTGGTCCCGTGGGTTCTGTCTTGGACCAGAGCCTGGTCTTTGTTTCTTACTGTCCACCTGGTGCGTCCAGACGAGAAGTGTGCTGTCTCTTGGCCGTCCTGCTGTCGGGGCGCCTTCTCAGCTCAGCTGGAGGAGCAGAGGCGGGGTGGGGCGGGCCATCTGCGTCGCGAGCCTCCCCGCAGGGTGCGGTGGAGGGCCGTCCCTGCACCCATCCATCCATTCATTCATTCATTCATTCATCCATCCATCCATCCATCCATCCATCCACCCACTGCATGCGCCAAAGGTGCACGTGGCGGAGGTGATGCAGCAGGTGCTTCTGGGGGGCATCCTGCACTCAGCAGATGGTCCTTGTTGCCAAAGTCACTTCTTGTGAACGTTGTTGGAACTAGGGAACGTTCACACATTTCATAGACATTCTCTACCCACGTCCCTCTCTTCATGGTTGACCCCAAGTGGGAGTTCTTTAATAATTTGTGAAAACCATCGAGTGTCTGAGCCACATGAGCTCCTCAGCGTCTCACAGGGCAGGTGAAGGACCGCGGCGTGCTGCGGTGCGTGGGGCTTGCCTCCCGTGCCCTGGCCTTGCGTAGGGACCTCAGGTGGCTTGTTTGCAAGTGTTCTGAGACGTGCTCGGAGGGGCAGTCGGAGGGCAGTCGCTGAGTGTCGTGTTTCCGCTTGGCAGTGGCTCCGGGGTCTGGGGCGCCCATCCCACGCCACACCCTCTGCCTGCCACCCAACTGCAGCGCCTGTGCAGGGCACTGCTGGTCCAGCACCCGCTGAGAAGCTGGTGACCAGAAGGCCGGCTGGCCGGCCAGCCCCGCAGTGGCCTCACCTGACCGGTTGGGTCTGCCATCTGTGGGCCTCCGACCGTTGGCGAGGGTCCACCAGCCGGCATTCGTGGCATGCAGGGCTCTTGCACTCGGTCCCGGCTGCCTCTCCCGCTTTTCCACGTCTGAGGGGAGGGGCAGGTCTCTGCTTTCTTATTCCAGAGTGGCGTATTCAGTGGATGTGCGATGAGGCCTTAGCTCTTGTGCGGCCCGGGAGCCTCAGTAGCTCGTGGGCAGAGTGCCGGCCAGCGGTGCCCACCCGTCCATTTCGGGCCTCGCCCACTCGGGCTGCGGCTCTGCACCTGGATCTCTGGCTCCAGCTTGCAGCCTTCGCAGTCGGGACTGGAAGTACCCCGGTCCTCTGATCGTCCCCCACATTTCACCAGTGCGCTCGGCCTGCCGGGTAGGGAGTCTGGGTTCCACTGCGCTGCAGGGTTTCCAAGTTAGAGTGCAACTGAGGCGTTCATTCAGGATGCCGCCCCGTGGGCTCCGTGGGAAGCGCCGCGGGAGGCGTGGGCTGCTCTGGCCTCCAGGAGGGTCAGCACACCCGCCTCAGCTCCTGCCCGTCCGCAGAGCTCTACTCTGCTGGCTCCTCTCTTCCGTGGGCACTGGCTGGTTCCAGCAGTGACCCCACTTGTCTCTCCTCCTGAGGTTCCTGCCGCGTGATTCCTGTGTGCATGTGGGACGGGGGAGGGAGAGGGACAGAGGGGAGAGGGACTCTTCGCGTCCTTGGCCGTTCAGGGCAGCGGCTGCTCTGTTGATGTCTTCAGTCAGACTAAGAGGCTTTTTCACTGTTTTCCAGGTTCTCATTTAACTACTAACATGCTGGGTAGTTCACTCTTGGGATCCTAATTATTTTCTCTTGCTCAACTTGGATGGAGTTCGGCCAAGTGGTCACTTTGGAACGCAGGGAGATGGCTGCATCTTGATTTCACATAATTCTTTGGATGTCATTGGAAGCATCAGCCCAACCACCTGCCAACACTAACACCGGCATGTGGAGACCTGCCCCCTAAGTCAGAGCCCGGCGCGCGGGCTCAGCTGGCTGGGACGCCGCCGTGGGCCTCCCTGGGGACAGGTGTGAGCCTTAGAGTCAGTCGTGGCTCAGATCACCTCTTGCATCCCGAGGACTCATTGGACAGATGCCGATCGCGTCCTCAGCAGGCACAGGACCGGGCCCGACAGGACCCGCGTGCGCCACCTGACAGCCAGGAGACCCGGTGCTCACCCTGCCCCTCCGTGTCCTCTCGCCCGCCCTCCCCTTTCCTGCTGGTTCTCTTGGCCGTCCCGCTCGGGGAGGAAGCCCAGCCTGGGCGAGCGGCGGTCTGTGCGTGGCGCCCGGGCCTGCGTCCTGCGCCATGGCGTCTCGTGGAGCTGGTCTGGGCCCAGCAGGCGGTTGGGACCTTACGTGCTGCTCTTGGTGTTCGTTGGGAGGTTGAGACACACACACAAATGCAGCTCTCTGGCTGAGAGTAAACGTCAGGACATGTGGACAAGGTGATGGGCTTGCCCCACTGCTTGTGAGGCTGAGGCAGGTGCCCCGCCCCGGCCCGCGGAGCTGGCCCCACGTTTGACCCCATGTTGTGCTTCGGGGGCCGCGAGGCAGCCTGGGAGGAATGCTGGTGTCTGCAGCCACTCTTCCTTTGCTTTTGCCTCATCAGCTGCCACCCAGAAGGTTTTTCTTTTAATTTTTTAATCTTAATACCTTTTTATTGATTTCAGAGAGGAAGGGAAAGGGGGAGAGAGAAACGTGAATGATGAGAGAGAATCATTTATCGGCTGCCTCCTGCACTCCCCCTACTGGGGATTGAGCCCACATCCTGGGCATCTGCCCTGACCAGGAATCGAACCCGGGACCCTACAGTCCGTAGGCTGATGCTCTATCCACTGAGGCACACCAGCCAGGGCCAGAAGGTTCTTTAAGGCACAGTGAGGTGTGGTGGGGTGGGTCTGGGCTGTCACATCCGGGGCTTGGGGCCCCTGGCCGTGCAGGCCGTTCCGACCGAAGGCCTGGCCTCGGTGAGCTTTCTCTGCAGAGTCACCTCAGTCGCCCCATGGGGCACCTCTTCCACATGTGCCTGGGTGTGCCCCGGAGGCCTGGAGGGGGTTGGGGGAGCCCGGCCAGGGTGCCTCAGCTTGGCCAGGCCTTTGGGGGGCAGAGGAAGGCTTGTCTTTGCTTTGTCTCCGTGACCCCCGGTGGACCCGGGCATGGTGCTGGGTGGAGGACACTGGCCGGGTTCGAGAGCCGCCCTGTCTTGCTCCCTAGCGCACTGACTTGACCTGCAGCCTTCAGAACGCCCTCGTGTTGCAATGTTGCTGAGCGTCGGCTCCCCTGGCCACGTGGTTGCTGCAGTCGGGCCGGGCCTCCTGCTGCCATGGGTGGCTCTCGGCCCTCCTGTCTGCAGACCTGCAGAGCTTGCCTGACTGCGTGTCATTCCGTGTCCTTGCAGGGTCTCCGAGGCCCGGCCTGGCTGCTGCCCAAGCCATAGGTGGCAGGAAGGGCTGCCCAGGGAGCCCCGTGGGAGAGTGACAGGTGCTCAGGGACACTTCTCGGAAAGAACGGGGGTGCTTGTCCCCGGCTGCGTGTCCTCTGTGTCCTTGAAAGGATGGAAAGGAGATGCGCTCCTTCTCGTGCCTCAGGCTGAGGCCTCCCCACCCCTCAGTCTTCCCCCGAGTATCACCCGGGAGCCTGGCTTTAGGCTGTGGTCCCCAAGCACCTCGTCTGCTGTGGACACCCGAGTGTGGGCTCGCTGTGGGTCTAGGCGCCGGGCTTCTCTGTCCCGGACTCGCCTCTGCTTGGGCGCCTACACGGTCCGCCCTCGGCCAGCTGCTCGTGAGGGCGCCAGCTGCTCTTGTGCTTCCCCGGCAGGCTCCCCGCTACAGGGCCCAGCCTGTTCACTCCATGCTGGAGCTCTCCCAGGGCCTCTGGGTGCTGGCCCAGTGGAACTTCCATCATGGCTTTGAGAGGCCGGGCCCCGCCGTCCTGCTTCTCTGCCTGGAAGGGCAACACCAGCTCCTTGTCGGGAGGAGCGAGTGGCCGAGGTCCCAGGCGGGAGAGGCAGGGCGAGGCCGTCAGCTCCAAGCCGATGCTGCAGGCAGAGACTGGGGCTGTGTGTCCTTGTCGCCGGACTGTTGCCACAAGGTGTGTTTGGACCAGGCCTGGGTCTGGTGATGCTGAGGGTTTCCTCCGAGACCACAGGTGGTGGCCTGGTTCCCGTGCTGGTCCCGGGCCCGGATGTGTGCCTATGGTTGTGGCCCCTTCTCTCACCTCGGATCTCACACTGGGCTCCGTCCATCGGTCCATCCATCTGGGCGGCCGTCTCTGACGTGCTGAGTTGAGGGTCATCCCGGACAGTGCCTCTGTGCCTCCTGCCGCTTGGAGGACCATGAGGGGGAGGCAGGCCGTCCATCCCCTGCTCTCTGTGCCCCTTGGGTGTGGGCTGGAGTCAGTCTGCATCTCATGCGGCATCAGCTGCCTTTCCAACATGGTTTGGTCGCCGCATGCAAATGTCAGATTACAGAATGAGCCTAACACCCCAATAGTCTGCAGTTCCTGCTTGTCAATATGAGCTAGTTTTAAAGGTAAAAGGACTAAGTGATTTTACAGCCTGTGGGGTTGGTCCACGCAGGGCAACAGGTGCCTCTGAGGTTCCGTGGGAACAGCAAAGCTCATTCCCTTCCTGCCTTTGGACTTCTCAGCTGCCGTCGGGTTACTCGTCTCCCTTGTTTAAAAGTAAGTCACGTGCTCTGAGCAACTACGGAAAAGCACACAGGCACATCTTAGGGACACTGGGGACGAGGGTCCAGGCCCCCAATAAAACAGGGGTTGCCATAAAGTGACCCACATGAATGCTTTGGTCCCAGGCCCATAAAGACAGTTCGCCTCACACGAGTCTATTAAATGTGTAATAGCGTTAAGTCTAGCAAAACCACTGTGCATCCCTTCACTGAAAGCACTCAGTCACGTCAGCCACCCCCTGAGCCACCGTCTCTGTGCTGGAGGGTCTCGTGTGGTGGTGATGGCGGCTGACTGTGAGGCGGTTCCCGGGGCGGGGGCGGCTTCTCAGAGTGAGACAGCAGCGATGCTCTCTGCACAGCCGACTCCTCCGCAGCCTCCCTGCAGCTGCAGCGTCACCCACAGCCTCTTTCAGAACTGCAGCCGGTCCTCGAACCCGGCACTGCTCTGTCAGTCACACTCACATCACACTCTCAATCCTCTGTCGCCATCTCACTGTCCTCACAGCCTCGTCACAGGATGGGCTCCGTCTCCAGAAACCCCTCTCTTTGCTCCTCTGCAAGCACCTCCTCATCACTCAGCTCTGTCCTGAGTTTGCAGCGATTCCGCCCGTCCTCAGGCTCCACTTGCTGCTCCTCCTCCTGCAGCTCCCTCCACCTGTGCAGGCACTTCCTCTTGGAGGTCTGGAGCCCTCAGATCGGCCACGAGGGCTGGATTGGCTTCTCCCCGACTCCTGTGAATGCCTCCCAGGAATCACTAAAGGTCTCAGTGGCCGCGAGGGCGGGGAGACCTTTTCCATTGATTTTGCCCCGATCCATCAGAGGAACCACCACGGCAGTGATAGCTTGTAACTGTGGTTTTTCTTCACAAGGAGACTTGGGTGTCCAAGTTAGTCCTTGACCAAAGAGCGGCAGAAAGGCATGAAAACAGCGTTCCTCTGGCCCCTCTCCACCAGCGCTCGTGGTGACCAGGCGCCTTGTCGCAAGCAGTAGGTTACGAAGAGTCCTATTTTCTGAGCGGTCGGTCTGCACGGGCTCACACTGTTCAGTGAGCCATGTGGCACATTCAGACCCAGGTGGAGCAGATGGAGCCTCACTCCCACGGGCCTGGATTTTCTAAATGGGAAGTGAGCACTGGCTCCAGCTTAAAGTCACAGCTGCATGAGCTCCTAGCAAGAGCCGCCTGTCCTGTGAGGCCAGGCGCCGACCTCCTCTCAGCTGTGAACGTCCCGGGTGGCATCTCCTTCCCATCGGAGGCCTGTCCTCCACCCTCGGAGGCTGGTAGGAACCTGCTGAGTGGCCCCTCCACGAGGCACCCGAGCGGCCCTTCTGCACAACTTGCTGCAGCTCAGCACCTGCTGCCTCCCGGCACCTCCTCCAGCTCACGACCAGCCTCCCATGTCCACACGTTCCTTCCACAGCCTCCTCCCCTCAGCCTCACAGGGTGGAAGAGTGTTGGGCCTGGCCCTGGAGTAGGCTTTGGCTGGAGGGAGCCCTGGTTGTGTGGCCCTCTACCCAGAGCACGGACCCTGTCTCCTCACCAGCAATAGGCTGCTCCCTCTTATCACGCGTGTTCGCTGGAGCAGCACTTTAATTTCCTTCCGGAACTTCTTGGCGTTCACAGCATGCTCACTGTTTGGCGCGAGAGGCCTCGCTTTCAGCTTCTCTTGGCGTTGGACAAGCCTCCCCAAGCTGGTCGTTTCTGCTTTTGATTTAAAGTGTGAGGGGCAGCTCTTCCTACACGGGCCACCTGGAGGCCATTGTGGGGCTACGAAGGGGCCTGACTTCCGTCTTGTTGTGTCTCAGGAAATAGGGGCCCAGGAGAGGGAGAGACGGGCGGCCGGTCGGGGGAGCAGTGCGAGCACAGCATTTCTCAGTCAAGTTCTTGGTCTCATGGGGCAGTTTGTGGGCCCCAAACAATGACAGGAGTAAGGTTAAGGGTCACTGATCACAGAGCACATGACCAGTGATGACAGTGACAAGGTTTGTGATATTTCGAGAATTGCACTGAGCACCGGCTGTTGGGGAAGTGGTGCCAGGGGGCTGGCGAGATGCAGGGCTGCACACGCCTTCAGTTGGTGGAATCGCACAGTCTCTGCGAAGCACAGGGAAGCGAGGTTGCCTTTGTGAAGCAGGCGAGAGCCCTCTAAGCTGACCACCCACTTCACACTGTTGTAAAGAAACGGTTTTTCAATTTTTTAAGCGTGAGGAGTGGGATTCCTTTTTGGGAAAAAGTATGCACAGTCCTTGGTGTCACACGGGAGGGAGCCCGGCTGGGTCTGCGGTGGGGACCCGGGTTGTGCGGTGAGGGGTGACGTCGGTCGCAGGGACGTGGCCAGTGTGTCAGGGAGGCAGGCCAGGGGCGCGGCTGTGAGGCGGCCTGGCCTTGTGACCACCGCTTCCTGGGAGCGTTCCCCCCCCCCCCGTTAGCCAGGTGCCTTGGTCTGTTGTAACGTGTTCTTGAGGTTCTTGAGACTTTCCTTTTGAAAGTGGTTTTCATGGACTTGCCGCTCCCATCTGAAGCTCCACTCTGGGAAGCCGCTCTTGGTGGTCTGGCTCCTCAGCCAGGGCCCGGCCGGCCCGGCCCTCGCGCCTGGTGCAGACACAGCTCGTCCCAGCCTACGCCAGAGGGACGTGTGTGGGCCACCCGCCTGGGAGCGAATAGCATGCCTGTTCTCTGCTTGGTGGAGCCTGTTTTACACGTGACGTTAGGAAGAGCCCCTCTGAGGCCAGCGCCCCTGAGCGCGCGGCTCTGTCAGCCTCGTGTCACTGCGCAGGCCCTGCTCCTGTGCTGTAGGCGCTGAGCTAGGGCTGGGGTTTGGGGTGACAGCCTCCACGCTGTCATAGATGAGACATCAGATTCCGGTTTGGGGGGAGTTCGCGCTCGGGCAGCGGCTCTGGCCGCAGAGCTCAGCCACTGTGTCTTTGCAGGTCTCACCAATGGCTTTGGGGGCGTGAGGAGCGAGCAGGAGCCGGGCGGCCTCCCGGGGAGGAAAGCCACGCCCCGGCGCCGCTGCGCCTCCGAGTCCAGCATCGCCTCCAGCAGCAGCCCGCTCTGCGACGCCAGGTGGGCCGGGGGTTCCCGAGTCACACGGGACCTGTTTTGTGGGCCTTAACCGAGAAGTGGGATGGCAGGTCCATGGGAGTACAGGGCTTAATGGGTAGTTAGTGATATTTTCCCTTACCAAGTCTTGCCTGTAACGGCACGGTGGTGAGCGCAGCCACTTTCTACCTGGGCTGCACTCCCTGCTGGCGGGCCCAACTCCCTGGGGGCGGGGGGGGGGGCGGTGAGGGCTGCGGCTGCAGCGGCGCCACCTGACCAGCCTGCGCTCCCCTGCAGTTTCAGCGCCCCCAGGTGCGGCCGCGGCAAGCCTGCCCTGGTGCGCAGGCACACGCTGGAGGACCGCAGCGAGCTGATCTCCTGCATCGAGAACGGAAACTACGCCAAGGCGGCCAGGATCGCAGCCGGTGAGTGCAGCCCAGGCCCCTGTGTGCCCCTCTGCCAGGCTAAAGGCAGCAGCTGGGTGTGCCCCGTGGACACGTGTCTGCTTCCCAAGTGCCTCCGAGGGGACTTGGTGCACCCTGGCCTCTGCCGGAAAGGCCGGCTTTGGCGCCGAGCGAGGCGGTGCGCTGAGCACAGACAGGCCTGCGGGCGGCCGTGGGGAAGCGATGCGTTGGTCCTGCATGTCGCCTGTGTGGGTGCTCAGCCCCAAATGGTTCCTGTCAGACCCTGATAGGCCGACGGGCTTTGTTTAGGCTCGTGTGTGATCTGCAGCCAGTTGTGAGACCGCGGGCGGGGTGGGGGTCAGGTGGGGGCAGTGCGCTGTGCTGTTGGGATGGAGACTGCATTGGCACTGTGGGTGGAGATGGGTGACCAGTCAGGAGGGTCTGAGCAGAGCAGCGGTCAGCCCTGGCTGCATGGAGAGGGGCTGGGGACACCAGGATGTGGGTGTGGGCTCCAGGGATGTTCTGAGGTCAGACAAGGCTCCCTGCTGGTTGAGGGTGTGAGGAGGGTGGGGAGGGCGCCAGGGCTGTGATTTTGAATTAAGGGTGTTGGTTCCAGAGGGGCCCTGGGGACCTCCCCTGGGAGGGGGGCATGAGGGCGGAGGTGGGGGCTTAGGGGGGAGAGATGGTGGGAGCCTGGAGGTCGGAGCCTCAAGTAGGGTTGGGGTGCGTGGAAACCCCGGGCCAGACTGCGGGTAACAGTGTCAGGGTGCCGGGGCCTCAGGCACCCTAGCCAGGGCGGGTGCCCGTGCCCACCGTTCCGGGTGCTGTCGCTGCACGGGGACGACGCACATCCTGCTGGGCGCCTGCGGGGCTCACCCTCGTTCCTTCTCTCTCAGAAGTGGGTCAGAGCAGCATGTGGATCTCCACGGACGCCGCGGCCTCCGCCCTCGAGCCCCTGAAGGTGGTGTGGGCCAAGTGCAGCGGCTACCCCTCCTACCCCGCCCTGGTGAGCCGGGGCACGGGGTGGGCGGCATGGCTGTCCCCTGCGGGCAGGGCAGGCGTCCACGGGCCCCTGTCAGGACACCCGTGTGGGGGAGGGGCGGGAGAGTTCCCTCACCACCCACCTCGGGGTGCAGTGCCAGCGCTCGGGTGTGACCCCCTGTCTGTCCCCCCGTCCCCCCCCCCCCGGCAGATCATCGACCCTAAGATGCCGCGCGTGCCAGGGCACCACAACGGGGTCACCATCCCAGCCCCGCCGCTGGACGTGCTGAAGATCGGCGAGCACATGCAGACCAAGGCAGACGAACGGCTGTTCCTCGTCCTCTTCTTCGACAACAAGCGGAGCTGGTGAGTGCTGGCGCCGGGAGCCCGGGGCCCAGGCTTCCGTTTCTTACCTGTGGGGCCCCCTAGTCCTCCCAGCCCTCAGGTGGTCCCGGCCCTGGGCATTCTGCCCGGAGACACCGCCTCGGCCCCTCTGAGCGTGGACGGAAGCTCGCGGTGCTGCCGGCAGCGCCCGGGCAGCGGCAGAGTTCCCCGACCTCAGCACTGCAGCCCCTCTGCCTGCAGCTGCTGGTTGGCGCCCGCCTGGGGGTGCAGGGCCTGCTGGCACCTGGGGGCTGTGGCTGGGCACCCACCAGCATCGGCATGTCCTGCTGGATTGGGTTTGGGTATCATGCTGGTGGCTCTGGGTGGCCACTGGGGAGGGACGTGGAAGGCGGACGGGGCCTCCAGGACACGGGCCTCCTGGGAATCATGGAGGTGCCACCTGGTTTTCGTGAGGGTCTGGTTGTGCCCCCGCCCCGCAGCCCCCAAGCTGACCGGGCCGGCCACCGACAGCCCTGCTCCGGGGTTTCTGGAGGGGCCCCTCGCGCACCCTGACGCCTGGGCACCCTGACTTCGGGGTCGCGTCAGCAGGGCTCTGCGTGGTTAGACTGACGTGACGCGTGGCGAAGGGAACGTGCCCGCAGCTCTCACTGTTGCCGTCTCTCTTCTTTTAAAAAGGCAGTGGCTCCCTAAGTCCAAAATGGTCCCCCTTGGCATTGACGAGACGATAGACAAGCAGATGATGGAGGGGAGGAACTCCAGCATCCGGAAGGCCGTGAGGGTCGCCTTCGACCGCGCCATGAACCACCTGAGCCGGGTGCACGGGGAGCCGGCCAGCGACCTCAGCGACATCGACTGAGGGCCCCGCGTGTCCATATGTTGATAAGCTGTACATGTTTGTATATTGCTCAAACCTAACTTATTCTGATTGTACACGTAGTTCTTCATTCTGTTCCCCGGGGCCGGGGAGGTTTGTTTCCAAGTTTTCTATGAAACATCCCGTCTGGGCGCGGCGGGCCTGGCTTCCGTGCGACTCTGCCCGGCACAGGTCACCCGAGGGTGCTGCTGGCCTCCCTTTCTTTGATCCACAGCTTTTTTAAAGAAGACTTTTGAATGTTTAATAAATTTGTAAATCATACTCTTTACGCAGAGTACCTGTTATTTAATAAGATGGGATGTAAATTTACAGTGACAAATGTGTATTTTAAGAAAGAAAATGACATTATTTTGAGTGGTACTTTGTGGAAAGAGGTGGAGAGTGAATTTCTGCCGTGTACATCACCTGCGAATCACCAAAAACACTCCGCGCCCTGCGGCGGGGCGGGCGCGTCCCTGGGTGCTGCCATCTGCCGGTCCTCCGCCGCCCGCCGGCCTCCGGCAGCCCGGGGGCCCCAGCGGATTATTTATTGTAGAAAGTGTATTCACTGCTTTATAATGAGAAATAAATTTGCAAAAGTATATTGATAGCATTTTTATACAGGCACACGGACATGCGCCCACCCCGCGCGGGCTGCTGGCTGTACAGACTGGCTGTGTTCTTTGGTTTGTACCTTGTCCTCCTGTTTACAATGAGGGGCTTTCTGTAACTTGTTTTGATTTAGAACACTTTGGTAGCAATAGAAACTTTGGATACATTTTGTATGGTACCTGTGATGTACATAGAATTAGTACTTTATTTTTATTTTTAAGAGGTAAAGCATTATGTTAGGGGAAAAGGTAGGGTGGGTTTCCAAATTCCATTTTTTTATATTAAAAAATAAAGTCAAGATTTGGACGGTGTGGCCATTTCATTCCTACATCCCCAGAGTGCTGGTGGGCAGGCTCCTGGAGGCTGGCGGGCCTGGGCCCCGGGCCTGTCCCTGCTGGCGCATTCAGGCATCGCCCCTGCGTTGTCATGGCATTATTTATTATTTCAGCTGATCACATTTTCATTTTGAACTGACGGTCTGAGGTTTTTAAATGTTTCTCCTTCCAGTCTCCGTTGTTTGTGACATCTCCACAGAAACTTGAAAATAAATGTCTTCCTTTGATGGCTTTGTCCTGTGTCTGGCAGACGCTTTATCTGCTGTGTTCCTCTCGGGCCTGCTGGGGCGAGCCAGGGCCGAGGTTGGAGAAGGGCCACCAGAGCCCGGGCTGCGCCCTCCACAAGGCGGCGGGAAGTGCCGTCACGTCACGGGGTCTGAGTGCGTGGGGTGGTGACGCTTGGAGCTTGTGGCATCAGCTGGGCTCAGGCCTCGGACAGGCTGCAGTGGCTGGCCTCGCGGGATCTGTTGTCCTGGGAGACTGCACCCCAGTGACATGACCACGTCATGTGGCCTCCCCCCCGCTCTGTGAAATGACCATGTCATGCCCTCTCCCCCGTGAAGTGACCGTCACATGGGCCCCCAAGCCGTGGCACTTCGCCCGGCTGCTCTAACCCAGGTGTTTCCTTCCGTGTCGGGCCCACGTGCAGGCTGGTGGGAGCGTTGCGTGGAGGTGGTGCGTTTGTGTCCCTTGCAGGTGGTTGAAGGTGCCAAAACCTACCTTTGGCTCTGGGTTGAGGGCGGTGTCAGGGCACCCAGTCCTCACCTGGGCCCCAGGCTCTGGGTGGGGCTGGGCAGGTGGCCTGGTTGTCTCTGAACTGCTTATTGGGGTCCTGGAGGTCTGGGTGGGGGCGCTGCAGGGCAGCCGTGAGGGCAGGGGTGCTGGGCGCACTCGGTGGAGAGCCCAGCCTGGGGTGCCACAGGCCCCGGGGTGAGTGGACCCACCGAGGCTCATGGTTGCTGCCCCTCCCCCGAGGCCGCAGGAGGAGCAGAGCTCTGTGAACCCAGAGGCTCACGTTAAAAATCCATCGTTTCGCCCTGGCCGGTGTGGCTCAGTGGATAGAGCGTCAGCCTGCAGACTGAAGGGCCCCAGGTTCGATTCCCGGTCAGGACACATGCCTGGGTTGTAGGCTCGATCCCTAGTAGGGGGTGTGCAGGAGGCAGCCAATCAGTGATTCTCTCTCATCATTGATGTTTCTCTCTCTCCCTCTTCCTTCCTCTCTAAAATCAATAAAATATATATATTTAAAAATTCATTATTTCAATAAACACACTCTGCTGGGTTGGAGTACTTGGGGAGCACTGCTGCAGGCTCAGTGCGGCGCCGTGGCCCAGCGTCGGCGGGTTTCCACGTGGGACTCGTATTTTAAAAACAGGTGCTTTGCTCTCCGAGAGGGTGACACTCGCCAAGACGCTGAAAATTAAAGTCCACGAGGCCCCGAGGCTGCGTCTGGCCCACGAGGCAACGGGGTCTGTCAAGGCCGAGGGGCTGACCTTGGGAGGCACAGCAGGGACCAGAGGCTCCCAGGGGCAGGCCCACAGCGGGGGTGGGGGTGCGCCAGGCCTCCTGGGGCCAGTGCTGGGCCCCCTTTCCTGCCCCCCCCCCCCCCCCCCCGGCACTTGGCATCCTCTGCTCTGAGTGGGGTCCTGCGGTCTTGGCTCATCTCAGCGTTTCTCCTGCTGCGACTGCAATGCGCCTCCCAGGGACCTGCTCCAGTTTCCTGTCAGCCCAGCAGAGGGCGCTCCCACCCTGACATGCCAGCCGTGCCCGCCCCCCCCCCCCCATCCACCTGCTGCTGCCCAGGGTCGGGGGAGGGCTGAGGGCTGAGGGCCTGGGGCCTCTGTGTGCAGGTTGGTGGGGGACAGCGGCCAGGGTCTCGGCCAGCGGGGCGGAGGCCAGGCCTCACGGTGGGTACTGATGACAGCCCGAGCTCCCAGGTGCCCCTGGGGCCCGCCCTCTGCCCCGGGACCTGTCCCCACGGTGCCTGTGGGGCTGCAGTTGGTACTGACCACACCTGAGGCCGTGCTGGGCCTGCACGCTGGCCCACTCGTCAGGATTCGGGGGTGGGGGGTGCGGACCCAGGGCTGAATTTCTGTTCGATGAATGCACAGTAGCATCACGTTTACAGTTTTAACCCACGGAGTTGTTACTCCTATGACCCTGGCAGGATGTTCCTAAACGAGGGACCGTGCAGAGGCCCTGTGCACCCCAGGACCGACCTCTTGAGTCCCAGCCGGCACCACTGGGGGAGCCTGGGCCACGGGTAGCGGTGTCCTGTGAGCACAGAGTGCCACGCGTGGCCCGTGGGCTGCGGCCCGAGGCGGCCGAGAGCCCCAGACCAGCGGCAGGTTTGTTGTAATGAACACGAAGCAGCTGCTGCGATGTGGCTGCCGCCCGAGCTCCTCGGCCTCCGACCATCATCGCCTGCAGCCGGGAGCGGTGCCTCAGGGGGGAGCCGCCGCTGCAGCCGGGATCCCTGGGCCTGTGTGAGACGCGGGCAGGCCGCGGGCATGGCGCTGGGGGCTGGGGCCTGCAGCGGGCGCCCTGGTGTACGTGGGGGAGACGTGGCCAGCCTGGGGCCTCGGGTGCTCAGCTGCAGCCAGTCTGCTGGGGAGGCCATGGCAGAGGGCTGGGCTGTTTGGGTTCCTGGGGTTCAGGGTGCTGGGGTACAATGTACAAGTCCCGGAGGTGGAGACTTAACCCCTTGCTGCCTGTGCTGGGCCCCGAGGGCCGCCTGCGTCCATCGCTCGGGGGTGTGGGGGCTGGTTACACGGATGCAGCCCCACCCCCGGAGCCCTAGCTGCAGGGGGCTGGCTGGGGGCCCGGCTGGGGGCAGGGAGTCGTCCACACACACGGTGTCACATCCCCCAACAACCCCCGCAAAGGCGTCCTGTCGAAGCTGTTAGTATTGTCCCCATTTTCCAAAGGAGAAATGGGGGCTTGGAGGGAGGCGTTGCCTGCTCGGGGGTGTGAGGGACGGCTCGAGCGTCACCTGGCTGAGACCCCAGGTCCGGCCCCGCTCAGGGGAGGGTCACTGAGGGCTGGGACCTTGGGCCCGCCTGGAGCCTCCACCCGCGGCGTGCACTCACTCAGCTCCAAAGGCTGACGTGGGTCCTCTGACGCTGGTCTGGGTTGAGGGGAATACTCGTATGTTTTTATTGATGTCTGAGAGGAAGGGAGAGGGAGGGAGAGAGAAACATCCATATGAGAGAGAATCATTGATTGGCTGCCTCCTGCATGCCCCCTATTGGGGATCGAGCCCGTAACCCGGGCATGTGCCCTGACGGGGAATCGAACCTGGACCCTTCAGTCTGCAGGGCCACACTCTATCCACTGAGCCGCCCCGAGGGGTGGGTGTTCGGTCCTCCCCGCAGGCAGGCCAGGCCCCCGGGACCAGCCCTCCGGCTCCTGGCAGTTCGGGAATTGGATTGTGATGACGAGGTCACGTTGATTGAAAGGAAAATGCATTGCCGAAACCGGTTTGGCTCAGTGGATAGAGCGTCGGCCTGCGGACTCAAGGGTCCCGGGTTCGATTCCGGTCAAGGGCATGTACCTTGGTTGCGGGCACACCCCCAGTAGGGGGTGTGCAGGAGGCAGCTGATCGATGTTTCTCTCTCATCGATGTTTCTGACTCTCTATCCCTCTCTCTTCCTCTCCGTAAAAAATCAATAAAATATATTAAAAAAAAAAAAAAAAAGAAAGGAAAATGCATGATCTTTTCTCTCCGTGACGAGAGGCAGACTTCGCTGGCGTCAGGGCGGAGAAGCGTAGAGACCGCAGAAAGAAAAGTTAGACGGCATTTGAAAAATACAGCAATTCCCCCCCAAACAATATGTGTTGTGATGCGTTAATCCCGGCTTTGAGCAATGGCGGGTTCTGCCGGCATCCAGAGCCTTTACCCAGACTCAGCACAACTCCTGATCTCACGTCATTATCTCTCAATTAACTCACGTCAGGGCTGGCGTTTGCTGTCACACCGACTGTCCCCAGGAAGTGGCCCTGGGAGCCAGGAGCTGGGGCCTGGCTGGGGCCGGGGGCCTGGCTGGGGCCGGCGAGCCATGTGCCACAGCCTTGTAGGACCCCTGGCCCACTGCCCACTGCCCACCCGAGGGCCCTGCTGCCCACCCGTGCCCCTCACTCCTCGCACAGGGATGATCCCCACACGCTCCACCCCACAGAGGTCTCAGGAATGAGCCCCATCTGCAGGGCTCTAGGTCTGGGGGTGTCGAGTGGCTGTGAGGTGCCTTGTGGTGTCAGCCACGTTGTCTCTGGACTTGGCTGCAAAGCTCCCCAAAGGCCACGGCCCTGGAACCCTGGGCCCGGAGACCAGGTGTGAGCTGCTGTGGGTTGTTCTTTGCTGTGAAACAAGAACGATGAGGGTCACCCAGCCGGTGTAGCCTATGAACCATGAGGTCATGGTTCGATTCCCAGTCAGGGCATATGCCCGGGTTGCAGGCTCGATCCCCAGTAGAGGGTGTGCAGGAGGCAGCCAGTTGATGGTTCTCTTCTCTCGTCAATGTTTCTCTCTCTCCTTCTTCTATCCTCTCTCTCTGAAATCAATAAAAACATGTCCTATATAATAAAAGGCCAGCGACCATAATGGTGTCATGACCATAACGACCATTGACCAGTCGCTATGAGGTGCATTGACCACCTCTTGGTCCCTTCCCCCCAGGGTGGCAGTGGGGCGGGACTGGGGACTGTTGAGCAGCGGCAGGTGGTGAGCGTCCAGCAGCGAGCATCGTGGGGTGGTGGAGGTGAGCATCATGGGGCAGGAAGTTTTGTGGAGCATCGCGGGGGTGGCGGAGGCGAGTGTTGTGAGCTTCGTGGAGCGTCACAGGGTGTCATGGGGCATCAGACATGGCCCTGATTGCAGGCTAGGCCTAGGGAGCATACTCACGCACAATTTTGTGCCCTAGGCCTCTAGTCCCATTAGTAAAAGTCTATGTGGTTGTCACGCCCTCACACCATGACTCTCTCACGCCATAACGAGCGATCACCAGGAAGCTGTGTGTGCATGTGGGTGTGCGGGGGCTTGCTGGTGCATGCGCGGTGTGGAGGTGGGGCCCGCTGCTCTGTGCGGCGAGGCCTGGGGGACCCCCGGCTTGGCCTACCTCTTTGGGGCAATCCATTGAGGAGCCCCAGATGTGTGGGTGGGGCCTACCTCTTTGGGGCGATTGATCGCAGGGATCCTGCACTGTGAGAGGGCACAGGCCAGGCTGGGGGACCCCCTTTCTGAGTGCATGAGTTTTGTGCACCGGGTCTCTAGTATATATATAAAAAGACAAAGACATTCACAGAAAAGAATACCACAGACCAACATTTCTCATAAACATGGAAGCAAAAATCCTCAACAAAATAGTAGCAGTGCAAATCCAACAATGTATAAAAATAACATACTGGGACGTGACCCAGTGGGATTTATCCCAGGCATGCAAGGCTGGTTCAACCTTCAGTAATCAGTTAGTGTTACCCACCACACCAACAGGCTACCGAAGAGAGACTATGTGTGGTAATGTTACATGCCACACATAACACAGATAGTGATCATATCTGCCAGTGCAGAAAGCACTTTTTAAAATTTAAATATTTAAATATATTATTTTTAAAAATATATTTTTTTTGGTTTCAGAGAGGAAGAGAGAGAGATAGAAACATCAAGGATGAGAGAGAATCATTGTTCAGCTGCCCCCTGCAAGTCCCACACTGGGGATCTTGTGCCCTGACTGGGAATCGAACCGTGACCTCTTGGTTCATGGGTCGACACTCAACCACTGAGCTACACAGCTGGGCCAGAAAGCACTCTTTACTGCTGAGAAGCGCACCATTGCACTGAGTGCTGTGACTTTTTGTCCATTCACGAGTTTGGTGTTGTCTCCAGTTTTTTCCACGTCCACATACAGACCATGTAGAGGGCCTGTCTTCTCATTTCTCTCGGGCCAGGACCCAGGAGGGAAGGGACAGAGGGCGGGGCAAGCCTGTGCTTGATTTTAGGACAAATGCCAGGCTGTCCCCGCAGCAACGTCGGAAAACGCCCAGCTGCACCGGAGAACGCCCAGCAGCGCCACCTCCTGGTCATCACTTGATGTTTTCTACTTCTTGAAGAATTTCCCCAATTCCAGGAGAAGTACAAACCTGCACCTCCAATAAGCTCCACCGTCCCAGGCACGTGGAGAAATCACACTTCAGGGAACATTGCTTAGCGTGGGGGCTACGGAGGAATCCTCCAGGGCCGGCTCGAGGGCCGGAGGCTGCCCTCCCGGGGCTCAGAGGTGCGGCCCCTTCTTGGGGGAGCCAGGGTGGGCAGGGAGGATCACCACAATGGAGGGTCCTGGGGTGCTGAGCTGTCTGGGGGGCCTCTTCCCGGGGGGGGTGTCCAGGCCCATCCCGCCTCACCTGTCCAGACAGCCGCCACCTCAGCGTCGTCCCAGCCTCTGAGTGGCCCCCCCCAACCCCGTGCCACCCTCGGCCCTGACTGCCCCCCGGCACCAGCGTCACCCCTCAGAGGCACACGCTACTCGTCAGGATCAGTGCCAATGTGTGCGACATCCCCGTTCAGAAAGTCCAACGACCCTCGGTGCTCGGCTCCGCCCTGACCTGCGTTCAGTCTGTGTCTCGCAGGACGGGGAGCTTCGAGTCCAGGTGGGGCCTCGGCAGGTGTTGCTCAGAGGACAGAGCCCTCCCGCAGCTGCCGCCTGCGCGTCCCCGGGGAAATGCGTTACCACTTCCACCCGAGGGGGGGGCCCAGTTTCCCAGTTATTGTCAGTGCTCGCAGGTCAGGACACGTGCCAGCCCTTGTCTGTGGAAACGTGAATGGCCACCATCAGCCCTGGCCGGTGTGGCTCAGTGGGTAGAGCGCCGGCCTGCGGACCAAAGGGTCCCAGGTTCGATTCCCAGTCAAGGGCACATGCCCGGGTTGTGGGCTCGATCCCCACTGGGGGCATGCAGGAGGCAGCTGATCAGTGATTCTCTTTCATCATGGATGTTTCTCTCTCTCCCTCTCCTTTCCTCTCTGACATCAATAAAATTATATAAAACAATCGCTGCCTTCAGTATATTATGCTCTTCACCATATCCCGCCCTGACTGCAGGTTCTGTGGGGAGAGGAAGGGGCTCAGTGTCTGAGGTCACTGGCCAGCTGGGCTTGGGGAGAAGGGGAGGAGGAGGAGGAGGAGGCTGGGGGCAGGCAGGTGAGTCAGGGCCTGGGCCTTGTGGGATGTCTGCCCGGCTGAGAAGGGGTGGTGGGGCTCCCTCTCCGTCTTTGCCCCTGGCCCTTGGGGAGTCCAGGGTCCCTGCCCCGGGCCCCTCCCTCCGCCCCCCCTGGTCTGCTGGGCCTGCAGATCCGCCGCCCGAGAATCCCTGGCCCGTCTCCACGCTCAGGGGTCAGGTCTCAGTGCTCAGGGCTCCCAGGGCCCAGGACAGCCAGCTCCGCGGGACGGCCGAGGCGGGTCCTGTCCGGCCTCCAGCTGCCTCCTGCGGACACAGGCCACTCCCCTGTGAGCGGCGTCTGACCCGAGACAGGTGTGTTCTGAGTGGCTCGGCCGGCACCGGGGGAGGTGGGCTTTGCCTCACGTCGGCCCATTGCTCTCGTCCATTTAAGGAGGATTTTCTTTTATTTTTTAAGTGTTTATATAGATTTTGTTTAGAGAGAGAGGAAAGGAGAAGGATAGAGATATAGAAATATTGATGAGAGAAACATTATCCATAGGCCGCCTCCTGCACGCCCCCTACTGTGGATCGAGCCCACAACCGGGGCAGGTGTCCTGATGGGGAATCGAACGGGTGA
>JAJQQW010000007.1:111508140-111653140 GCA_025583905.1 Ia io | reverse complement strand
CCTCAGCCTCGAGACCGGCTTCCCGACAGTGAGCGTGGCCCGGGGGGAGGACACAGAGGCCTGGCCGGAGCCCGAGGTCACGGGGCCCGAGGTCACGGGGCCCAAGGTCACGGGGCCCGAGGTCACGGGGCCCAAGGTCACGGGGCCCGAGGTCACGGGGCCCGAGGTCACGGGGCCCGAGGTCACGGGGCCCGAGGTCACGGGGCCCGAGGTCACGGGGCCCGAGGTCACGGGGCCCGAGGTCACGGGGCCCGAGGTCACGGGGCCCGAGGTCACGGGGCCCGAGGTCACGGGGCCCGAGGTCATGGGGCCCGAGGTCACGGGGAGGTCGCAGCCTCCGCAGCGAGCACTGTGCTGCTCTGCGGTCTAACCTGGCTGGAGCTGGAGCTGCAGCGGGAGGAGTCGTAGCAGACGGGGCGCTCACTCCCTCACAGACACACTGGCCTGGGCAGGTCTGTGTTTCAGAAAACGATTTATTTCCTGGAACTGAAGCAGGAAGGCCGCCCAGCACAGCTGGCTTCTTCCATCCCCAGCCAGACCTGTGCCCCGCTGCCGCCTCTCTGAAGGGCGCTCACTGCCCATCCGTCCCCAGCCTTTCTCCAGCAAGCGTGCGCACCCCCTTCCCCCCCGCCCCCCCGCCCCGAGCTCCGGCACCACAGCCGCCCCTCTGTCCAGCCGCAGGGCTGGGCTGCCTCACGCCTCGAGGGCGCCTCCCCTGGGCGGGAAAGGAGCCAGCAGCCTGGGGGTTTGGTGGTGACTTGGGGACAGTGGGGGGAGACGGCCCCGGCCCTTCAGTCTCTGCACAGGACCTGGTCCCAAACCCCTCCTGGTTCCTCGGGCCGCTGGGAACCAGGGACTGTGAGGCACCCCGGTCCATGTGAGCCCCACCATCCCCACTTCGGCCTTACAGAACCACCCCTGCCTTCCCTCCTGGCTACGCAAAGCTCCAGAGTCCGTGGCTAACGGTCAGAGTTCCTGCCGCTGCCCCGGCTGCCTGCATGGGCTGCTCATGACCTCAGCCAGCGCCCCTCCTGCCGGGAATCCTGAATTCCGAGGGGATTGGTTATCAGTTCTCACACAAGGGGTCTCCCGCCCACCCCGCTCCCCCACAAGCCCCTCAGGGCCTGTCACCTCCTTTCATGGGTCCTCAGATGCTCTGCCTCCAGCCAATCACGGGGACTTGGTCTTTGCAATCAGATCAACTGGAGGAAGGCGGAGTCGAGTCCACACCTCACAGGTGGCCTGCAGGACAGAACGGCTCCCATGGGGGAGGGGGTCAGGGATGATCCTCCAGACCTGAGGGGGTCCCTGAAAGACAGGGGAGCAAATTAGAATTTAGCAGGATATTATAATGTTTTAAGCTATTTAAAAAAACGTGTCCACACTGTTGAAAGTATTACAGATGTCCACTTTTTTCACATTGACAACCTGCACACTAACCCTAACCCTAACTGTAATCTTAACCCTGTTACCCTAACCCTAACCCTAACCTTAACCCTAACCCTAGCCATAACTGTAACCTTAACCCTAATCCTAACCCTAACTGGAACCTTAACCCTAATCCTAAACCTAACCCTGTTATCCTAACCCTAATTTTAACCCTAACCCTAACCCTAGCCCTAACCCAACCCTAACCCTAACTGTAACCTTAACCCTAATCCTAACCCTAACCCTAACCCTGTTACCCTAACCCTAGCCTAACCCTAGCCCTAGCCCTAACACTAATCCTAACTTGTACCCAAACCATAACCCGAACCCTAGACCTACCCCTAGCCCTAACCTTAAACCTATTCCTAACCCTAACCCTAACCCTAACCCTAACCCTAACCCTAACCCATACCTGCCATTTGGAGCTCCTAGCAGCCTCTGCACCTGCTGCAGCATCACCCCAGGCCCTGGCTCTGCTCCCCACTCCCCATCTTTGCAGATGTGTTTGCCGCTTGCACGTTGCCCAGCCCTGCCTGCCTTTTCCAGAAGCTTCCAGACCAGCTGGTCCTCTGAGCACACTCCCTCCTCCTGCTGCCTTTATGTCCAGCGGCCGAAGAACAAACCACCTGCTTCTGGTCAGACCCCTCGTGGTGGGCGGCCGCAGTCTCCCCACTTAAATGTGATTCTCACCCAGAATCACAGACACGCCCAGGGATAAGGTTTAACCAGGTACTGGGCACCGTGGCCCGGTCACGTCCACACATACATTACCCAGCACGCGGGGCTGTGAGCCTGGAGGACTCACCTGCCCGGCCTGTGCACCCGCCCTTCACCTGGGATCGGCCTCGGGACCACGGGCCACACCGTGACCACCACTGTCTCCACCTGCCGGAGCCGCGAGGCTGTGCTGGTGTCTCGCGGACCCTCCTGGGAGCAGTGTGAGGCCTCGGTCAT
This sequence comes from Ia io, assembly GCA_025583905.1. Classification (NCBI taxonomy): domain Eukaryota; kingdom Metazoa; phylum Chordata; class Mammalia; order Chiroptera; family Vespertilionidae; genus Ia; species Ia io. The sequence continues at coordinate 111,650,758 of JAJQQW010000007.1, read as the reverse complement.
CCAGTGAAGACGACGTGGCCGCCCCCTGCCCGGCCCTCCGCCCGGCCCTGCTTCCTGGAGTGAGACAGAGGAAGGGGCACAGGCCTGGCTTCGGGGGTCTGGCAGGCAGGAGTGACGAGCAGACGGACCAGGTGAAGGCAGGCTGCACCAGGCCGTGGGGGGGGCGGCAGGTGAGTCCTCCAGGCCTGGCCCCCCGCTGTGCCTCTGCCCCCCGCTGTGCCTCTGCCCCCCGTTGTGCCTCTGCCCCCCCGCTGTGCCTCTGCCCCCCCGCTGTGCCTCTGCCCCCCGTTGTGCCTCTGCCCCCCCCGCTGTGCCTCTGCCCCCCGCTGTGCCTCTGCCCCCCTGCTGTGCCTCTGCCCCGTGCTGGGTGATAGTATGTGTAGACGTGACTGGGCCACGGCACCCACGTATCTGGCTGCACCTGTTCCAGGGCATGTCTACGATGCTGGGTGAGATTAGCATTTAACTCTGAAGACTGAGCCCGGCCGGTGTGGCTCAGCGGTTCAGCATCGACCTATGAACCAGGAGGTCATGGCTCGATTCCCGGTCAGTGCATATACCCGGGTTGCGGGCTCAATCCCCAGTAGGGGACGTGCAGGAGGCCGCCGATCCATAATTCTCTCTTATCACTGAAGTTCCTATCTCTCTCTTCCTCTCTGAAATCAATAAAAACATATTTTTTTTAAAAAATTGGAAGACTGAGTAACGCACAGGCCCTGAGTGTGGGGTGACCCATCCTGTCCCCTGAGGCCAGTGGGGCAGGAAGGCGGAGCGAGGGGCAGGACCCTCCGTCTGCCATTCTCGGCGCTGGGACAGGCCTTCCCTGGCTTTGGACTCAGGCTCGGACTGGAACCTCCCCCACAGCCCTCCTGGGCCCCCAGACAGCAGACAAGGACCTGGGACTCCTCACCTCCGTCGCAACCATTTTTAAAAATTTTAATTCTCACCTGAGGATCCTTTTCCATTGATTTTTAAGGAGAGTGGAAGAGAGAGGGAGAGACAGAGAAACAAAATGTGAGAGAAACACATCGATTGGTTGCCTCCTGCAGGCGCCCTGACCAGGGCCTGGGCTGGGGAGGAGCCTGCAACCGAAGTACATGCTGTTGACCAGAATCGAACCCGGGACCCTTTGGTCCGCAGGCTGACGCTCTACCCACTGAGCCACACCGGCAAGGGCCCATGGCCACCATTTCCAGGTGTGAGTGTCTATCTGAACCCTCTTTCCGTGCACCCCCAGCCGGTCCCTTGGAACCCCCTGGGCTCCATCCCCAGGGTGGGGCATGCAGGAGGCGGCCGATGGATGATTCTATCATCATTGATGTTTCTCTCTCTCCCCCTCTCAACCCCAGGATCCAGCTTTCTGTGCCCTCACTGCTGCCCGGACAAGGGGTCCCATGCCCCCCACAGCCTGGGACTTGCTCAGAGGCCCCAGCGAGAGGCCAGACCTGGGAGCTTGCAGCATCGACGTCACCCAGACCTGCTTCTCCCCAAAGTCAGGTGACTGCCCGGGGCCTTGACGGGCTCTTGTCCGTGGGAAAGTTATCCCGTAATTCACCCCATTGGCTCCCCTACGTCGTCCGTCTTTCACACGGGAAGATCCCACTCAGCGCCTGGGTCCTGGGAATCCTGCCTGAGGGGTGTCGGCCTCCCGCTTCCTCATTTTGCTTCCCCCGCTCGGTTCTCAAGCCCAGGGCTAGACGTGCAGTTAGACTTGCTTGTCGTCCTGCGTGTAAACGCCCTCCCCATGACGCTGGAACCAACATGTGGTTAACTGAGCACAATCCACGCAAAGCCTCCTGCAGGGAGTGCGGCATGGCAATTGTGTGGTTGGCGGGACACGGGACCGAGTGTGGGGAGGGGCGCCAGGCCCATGGAGCACGGATTTGGAACCAGCTGTGGGGGGGGGGGTCACGGATCCCCCGCCAGAGACCAGGAAGGACATGCTCTGCAACAGGAGACTACGCCCTCCCACTGGCCGAGAGGATGTCAGCTGACAGACCCCGGAGCCACGTGAGAGCCACTTGGGAGCCATGTGGGAGCCACGTGGGGAGACGTGTCCGTGGGTCGGCTGGTTAACAGCACAGGCCTTGCCCAGCCACCATGGCTCAGTGGTTGAGCGTCGACCTATGAACCAGGAGGTCGAGGTTCGGTCCCCAGTCAGGGCACATGCCTGGGTTGCGGGCTCCATCCCCAGGGTGGGGCGTGCAGGAGGCGGCCGATGGATGATTCTATCATCATTGATGTTTCTCTCTCTCCCCCTCTCCCTTCCCCTCTGAAATCAATACAAACACTTTAAAAACAAAAAGCAGGCGGCCTTGGCTTGAAGCGAGCAGGACATTCATCAAGCAGACTCAGCGCTTGTTTTCACAGGTTTCCCTTGAAATGCCCCTGGACAGCGCTTCCCCAGGCGCCGGGATTTCTCAGCCCCGCCAGGGCATCAGGGATGGAGGGGGGTGTGGACACATGTCCCACGCATGACCCGGGCATGGCTGGTCAGACCGGTGTTGGGGAGAGAGGCGGGGGGCGGGGAGAAGGCAGAGGGCGCCGGGTCGGAGCCACACGCCAAGGCGAGGGCCGCACGGACAACCCCAGGATCCAGCTCGCTGTGCCCTCACTTTCCAGCTCCCCCAGACGCTGCCCCCCACTCTAACCCAGCCGGGGCCGCCCGGCCCCATGGACGGGCTCAGGGGTCTGCACGCGGCGGGAAGAACATCTGTTTGGAGGTGTCGGGCCGTGGTGTGAGCCCCTGCGGCCAGGCCGCTCGGTCTTGCTGACGAAGGGCCCCAGGCAGCCAGGTGACAGGAAGGCGGGGGGCTCTGGTGAGGGCTCCGTGAGGGGGGCAGGGGGTCTGGGGGGACAATGCTCCGCCGTCTCATCGGCACAGGCACCGTTCAGTGCCCCGGGAGCCCCAGCACCTTCCCAGGACCGCCCCCCATCTGGCCACGGGCACTCTGGGAGCCACCCCCTTTGGGCAGGAATGGGGAAAGCTGCAGATTTCCCGGCTTCCAGAGGGGCTCCCTGCGCTGCCACAGGTGCCGCCCGGCTTCAGCTGTTTCCCTTTTGGAGGGAGCCGGGAGGAGGCTGCTGGGGCGGCGTGGACCTCGTGTCCCCCCATCAGATCCACTCGCCCTCCCACCCAAGGCAGGTGACTCACCGCTGCCCCCCACCCCAGGGCTGCTAAGGGGCAGTCGTCACTCCAGGGCACCGAGGACGCACCCCACAGCGGGCACCTCCGTCGCCAGCCCCCCACTGACAGGCGCCCACGGACTCGCGGTGACCCATTCACGACGCTTCACTCACAGCTGCGGTGGATTTACCTGTTGGTCCCCCCCCTTCTGGGCAGAAGAGGACCCCGGCTTTTACATGGTCCGCCATCTGGCCTCCCGGTGCACCCCGAAAAGGGTGGCTGGTGCTGACGGTGGCCGCGCGTCCCCTGAACACCCGTCGGCTCAGCCCAGGGCCGCGGGGAGCGCCTCCGACCTCCGCGAAGCGCGCACTGGCCCCCGGGGGCCGCGCGGAGGCGCAGGGGCTGAGCCAGGTCCAGCGAGGGCGGGCGGCCCATGGCGTCCGCCAGGTTCATCCACGCGGCCCTCCAGCCGCGCTCGCCCCGCGCCCTCCCGGTGCGGTCGGTGCAGACCGTGCACAGCTGGAGGGTGAGCATCGCGGCCGCGAAGAGGAAGCCGTAGAGCGCCGCCAGGAGGAGGAGGAGCGCGCGGCGGGGCGCGGGGGTGCCGAGCGCGTAGCCCCGCAGGGCGGGCGCCCCGAGCAGCAGCAGCGCGTGCAGCGCGGCCAGCGCCGCGTACAGCGTGAAGAGCAGGAAGAACTTGCGGTTGTCCTCGCCCACGCAGTTGTTGACCCACGGGCAGTGGTGGTCCACGCGGCGGATGCAGCGCCCGCACACGGAGCAGTGGTGCGCGCCCGCCGGCGGGACCAGGCCGCAGGCCGAGCAGCGGGGGCCCCCGGGCTCGGCGCCCGGGCCGGACCCCGCGCCCAGGGGCAGGGCGCCCGGGTCGGTGAGCATGGTCCGCCCGTGCGCCGCCAGCGCCAGGCCCGCCAGCGCCAGGGAGAGCGCGCCGTGCGCCGCGCCCGCGGCCCCGCCGCGCGCGGGCCCCAGCAGCTCGCTCAGCAGCGCCGCCCACCCGCCCAGCAGCAGCAGCCACGTGGCCGAGGCGCACGCGAGGCCCAGGGGGTCCCACACAAACCACATGCGGCGCTGCTGCTGGGGGGCCTTGTGCGTGGGGGTGTGCGCGGGCCTCACGCTGGGAAGGAGGGGCGCGCGGTCCCTGCGCGCCCCCTGCGCCCCGCCTCCCCGCGCACCCGCCCGTGTGGCCGGAGACCCGCCGGGGCGCCGAGTTCTAGAATGTGCGCGCTCACGGGGATCTGTGAACACAGAAAGGGGAGCCCCTTCCCGACAGGCGGCTTTTCCCCTTGGGGCGGGGCTGGGCACAGGGCCTCCGAGGAGCCCGGGGGTGGGCTGAGCGTGGAAGGACACCCGCCCTTTTTAAAGAAATATCTATCTTTATTGATTTCAGAGAGGAAAGGAGAGGGAGATAGAAACATCAAGGATGAGAGAGAATCATGATCGCCTGCCTCCTGCACGCCCCCCCACTGGGGATCGAGTCCACAACCTGGGCCTGTGCCCTGACCCGGAATCCAGCGGTGACCTCCTGGCTCCTAGGTCGAAGCTCCACCACTGAGCCACCCCAGCCGGGCTGCACAGGCCTCTTTCAGGACCCTGGAGAGAGCCAGGGAGGGAGGGAGGGGGGACAGGCCTGTGGGCCCTGTGTGGGGGAGGGGCAGACGGGTTGGGGGCGGTGCTTTAGGGTCGGAGGGCCAGGGCCCTGGGCAGAGGGTGGCTGAGGATGTCTGGGGAAGGTCCTTTGGCAACTGTGGTCCTGGTGGTGTTCAGGGCCAGGGGAGGGGCAGGAACACTGGTGGAGACGGGGTGCTGTCCAGATCCGGGCAGTGGAGGAAGGACCGTGGGCTGGGAGCGTCTTAAAGTCCCCAAGGCTTCGCGAGCGGGACGTGGCAGCCGCGATCCTGACCGAGGGACGGGCCAGCCACTGGCTGGTTAAGGCATCTGTGGGTCCAACCAGCTGGAGTCAAGTGAGCGTGCGATGCAGGGGGTGGGCCGGCGGCTGGGGCCCTCCTGGTGCCCGGTCTCGGGCTGAGGTTTCAGCAGTGACACAGGTGCTACCAGCTGCCCACTTGGTCAGCCGAGCCCTCTCCCCCCGCCCCGCATCACCCCCTCCAGGCTGCTGTCCTGCGAGGCTGTGGGGCGCCAGGGTGGGGCCTGCAGCCTCCCCACTGCAGTTGACCATGGACACAGCGGGGGCTGGGTGGGGCCAGGACACCAGTGTGGGGTCTTCCTCGTCCCCTGAGCGCCCCACGGCGGCCCTGCAGGCAGGTCCCAGCTGCCCTGACCTTGTTCGGGGGGTCTCGTAGATGAGGTTCTGTGACGGGGGCATCGCTTTGGCTTACCGGCCGGCTGTGCAGGTGGGAACCCCCACTCCTCTCCTTCTGAACCTGTGTGGGCGCTCCTCCTCCTCCCCTAGGACCGTGGTGTGATGCTATGAAGCTGCCCACCTCTGTCCAGGTGACCAACGCCATCCAGGTGCACACGTGTGACCACTCACACATGCACAGGCACACACAGGCATGCATACACTCGCACCACACACACACACAGGCACACACGCACGCATACACCCTCAATGCACAATGCACACACAGGCACACATGTACACACACACGCGCACACACACATAAACACATGCACACACATAGGCACACATGCACTTGCACACACACAGACGCACATAGGCACACACAGGCACGCACACACAGGCACACATACACTTGCACATGCACAGATGCACACAGGCACGCACACACAAGCACACATACACCCACACACGCACATGCACACACAGGCACACATACATTTGCACACGCACAAGCACACACGTGCACAAATAGGCATACACAATGCACCGACAGACACATGCACACAGGCACAGGCACACATGCACACACAGACGCACACACTTGCACACACATGCACACACATGCACACACAGGCACACACTTGCGCACACACAGGCACACACAGGCACACATGCACACAGGCACACACGATGCAGTCCTCATTATCTCCAAACAGCAGGGCCGTTTAGAGCAGAGACTCTGAAGCGGGGCAGAGCTTGTGGGTTTGCGGGGGACAGGTGTCGGGTCTGCTGTGTGGCTGCTCCCGCATCTCATCACAGCGCAGTCCCTGAACGCTCGGGGCCGTGGCTTGCTGCCCGGTGAGGGCAGGTGCGGAGGCTGACAGAGAGAAGACGACCTGCCTACCCCACGACGCGGACACACCCCACAGGCACGCGCCAGGTGACGTGCGAGGCCTGGCGGGCGCGATGCTGTGGGCTGGAGCCGGGGGACCTGGGACGTGGGACGGGCGGAAGAGCTCTGGCCTCTGAGTGCCCCTTCCTTCCAAGACCTCTCTAGCCCTCGGCGCGTGTCCTTGTCCTCCTCCGGTCCTCGTCCCCTCCCTGTTCTCCTGGCCTCGCAGACCCGGGTCCCGGAGGCGTGGTGGCCAGGGTTGGGACAGTGCTGGCCCGGACTCCCTGGGCTGACCACTGTCCAGGGCACCTTCCGGGCCGGAGGGTCATGGCGGCCTCTGCCCCTGCCGGGCACCAGGTCCAGGCTGCAGACCCCACGGGCCCGACCCTCGCTCCTCAGGCTCCCTGACCCGCAGCCATGCCCGTGTGCAGCCAGCACCATCCCCCTCTCGGCCAAGAAGGAGGAGCAAGCAGCGGGCAGGCCTCTGAGCTGAGCGTGAACACCCAGTGCTGAGAGCAGGGACCAGGAGAGGCCGTGCGGGGAGGGGAGGGGTGGGTGCGGCCTGCAGCCTGCCTGGCACCAGCAGCTCCTTCAGGTCCCACCGTCAGCTCTTCCTCGGGGCCCAGCTGGCCGAGTCTGGGGGCGCTTTAGCCTCAGTGCTCTCCGCCGGCTGCTCGCCCTGCCCCCACCCTCGGGACGCGGGGTCCCCATCCTCTGAGGATTCGGAACCCGCTGGCTCTGCGGTGCCTCCCAGCTCCACGTGCTGCAGGCCTCACCTCACGCATCCCGACTGCCTGGCCTCGGCCCTGGCCCTACGGGTACCCTGTGGGACCCAGGCCAACTCCTCTGCCCCCCCCTGAAGGAGGCAGCGGGAGGGTAAGCCTGGAAGGCTCCCAGGGTGAGGAGGGCCCCCGGGCCCCGTGCCTCAGGCGGGTGTCCGCCATCGGGGCCGAGGAGGCAGGTGCTCTCTGCCTGCTGCCCAGTGAAGCCCTGGCGGGAAGCCAGGGTCACGTGCCCGAAGCAGGCAGCCCTTCTTATCGACCGGCAAGCAGCTCGGAGGACAGCGGCAGAGGACACGGGCCGCAGGACGAGGTGGTTCTGACCCTTTCCCTCCCGGTGGCTGACGTGGCAGAACCCGCGGCCCACACGCAGGCGGCTCTCCTGGCGCAGAGAAGGGCGCTGGGGACAGAGCAGCCGCCGGGCGCCGTTCTTTCCGGATCACCAGCTTCCTCGGCTCCCGCGCTAACAGGCCGGGCTGCCGAGTTGCGTTCAGTGCATCATGGTTTAATCAGACGTGGCAGCTGTCGGGCGCCCGGTCCCGGGGACAGCTTGCCGCCAGAATGATCTGATCCATCCAAGACATCTTCCTGCTGCCGTGGGCCTCGGGGCCGAGCCGCCTCCACGGCAAAGCCCGTTCCAGGCTCCCGCCGTGGGCCTGGCGGGGCTCTCTGCGCAGCGGGGAGGCCGGGGGAGCGGGGTGAGGGAGTGGGGGGGCGGGTAGAGGGCTAGGAAGCAGCTGCTTTTCCTCAAAAAAGGCAGACACTGAAAGAAGGACTCAGGGACTACGAGGCCCTGACCTCTGCCGAAGTCACAGACATCAGATGAGCAGTCAGCCGGGGGTGTGTGTGCATATGGGGAGTCAGCCCGGGTGGGTGTGTATATGGGGAGTCAGCCCGGGTGGGTGTGTATATGGGGAGTCAGCCCGGGTGTGTGTATGGGGAGTCATCCCGGGTGTGTGTGTATATGGGGAGTCAGCCCGGGTGTGTGTATGGGGAGTCAGCCCAGGTGGGTGTGTATATGGGGAGTCAGCCCAGGTGGGTGTGTATATGGGGAGTGAGCCCGGGTGTGGGTGTGTATATGGGGAGTCAGCCCAGGTGGGTGTGTATATGGGGAGTGAGCCCGGGTGTGGGTGTGTATATGGGGAGTCAGCAGGTGGGTGTGTATATGGGGAGTGAGCCCGGGTGTATATGGGGAGTCAGCCCAGGTGTGGGTGTGTATATGGGGAGTCAGCCCGGGTGTGTGTATGGGGACGGCTGCAGGAGTCGTAGCTCTGAATGGGCAACTGGCCCACCGAGTGTAACCAGCACCAGCCGGCCCCTGGGCGCAGGCCCTCAGGGGGCTCAGAGTCTGGGAGGGGGGCAGGGTGTGTCGAGGGTCGGCCTCCAGGGAGGCAGCGGAGGAGGAGGCAGAGGCAGAGGCCCCCCCATCACCCCCCTACCTCCCACCCGCGCTGGGCAAGCGCAGCGGGTGGAGGGGTGATCGCACACAGCAGGCAGCCGGCCTGAGGGGGGCAGGGCTCCAGTAGGAAACCCGCTCCCTGACCCGCGTGTGGTCCCGGGGCGCGGGAAGCAGCAAGTCCAGCCCTGCGGGTCAGGAGGGCACCCTGGCCTGTGCGTGGGCAGGTCCAGGAGAGGGCGATGGGGCAGGATGGCCACAAGCACCTGCTGCTGTTGGGTGGACTGGATGTTTGGACGGAACGTGTCTCAGCGGTGCCTGCTTTCCCAACGGGCGATCGATTGAAGGACTCGCCCACCACCCTGCCGGCTGCCCAGGGACATACAGTGAGAGGCGTGGCGGAGCCCGCCCTCCCCGTGCGGGTTTGCCATGGCGGCTGGGCAGGGCTCGTCAGGGACCAGGGAGAGACCCCCAGCCAGGCCCGCAGCCTCCAGGGCAGCCTGGATTTCTCCCACCAACTTCCCGGGGGAGGGGGCAGGGGGGCAGGGCTGGGTCCTGGGTCAGAGCAAGGCTCAGGCCCCACAACCCCACAACCCAGACCTGGTGGCCCGTGGACGGAGCCCCTTGGAGCGCTGCCCGCGGTGGGCTCTTAGCTCTGCTCGCCCACGGGCCTGCCCTGTGGCCCCGGGGCCTTCCACTGGCAGCACAAGCCCAGGGCCCTGTGGACGGGTCCCTGAGGCCCGGGCGGCGCCCTGCGGGAGGCTGCTGCAGCCTGCACCCCTCAGGGCGGGAGGGGAGGCCGCTGGCTTGGTGCGGAGCTGATGGAAGGTGCTGCTGCCCTCTACCCCCCCCCCTCCGCCCAAAGCCCGTCCGAGGGGAAGACAGTCACCCTGACATGCCCCGGGGCTGGGCCCACTCTCGGTGAGAAGTCACGGCCCTTGCACTTACCAGCTCGGCCTCTCCCCGGGCGCCCGGGGCTGGCTCGGCACGGCCTCCCTCCGGGGCTGAGGCCTGTGAGTGGGCTCTCGTCCTGCCGAGCTCCCGGGTGTGGCCCTCCGAAGGCTGAGGTGGTCAGCGGGACCAGCAGGGGCCACAGCCGGCAGGTCCGAGCTCCGCTAGGGCATGAGGGTCGCGGTTTGTGGTGGGAGGATGAAGGGGCAATGGGGCAGGGGCCCAGACTCGGGCTTGGTGTCCCCCAGGTCTCCGAAGTTCCGCTCGTGTTTCTTCCATCTTTTCTCCTCGCTGCGTTTTGGATCTGACAGCTTCTATCACTCTCTCCTCCCAACTGTTGTCAAGGGTGCCCAGTAGGTTTCTGTGTTGGTTACTCAGTCACCAGTTTTATAAATTCCGTTTTCTATGCTTTCCATTTGCCTGCAAAGATTTCCTGTTTACTCACTGATATAGCATTTTCCTGTGTTACTTTTAAAAAAATATCTTTATTGATTTCAGAGAGGAAGGGAGAGGGAGAGAGAGATAGAAACATCCATGATGAGAGAGAATCATGGATCAGCTGCCTCCTGCATGCCCCCTACTGGGGATCGAGCCCGAAACCCGGGCATGTGCCCTGACCAGGGTTCTGACCCCATTGCCCCTTCATCCTCCCACCTCGACCTCCAGGTTCATAGGTTGATGCTCAACCACTGAGCCACACAGGCTGGGCCCATTAATTTTTCCAATGTACTCTTACCTTTTTTCATATTTTTTCAGATTCAAATTCATTCTTGCGTGGAGCTACCTTCAAGTGAAGGCCCGGACATCTAACGGACATCCCAGAGGTTCCTCGGGCAGCTCCCGCGAGTCCGTGGAACGCCCCTGGGTCTCCGGGACCTGGGCTTCTCCCTGGCGTGGGGTGTGGGGGCAGGGAATCCGGTTCTGCTTTAAAGCAACTCAGCAGGGAAGCCACCATCTGCGCGGGAATTGGTTAATTTACCCTCGAGCCCGAGGTCCCGAGTCTATTTCCCATCACATCATCTAACGCGCGCTGCGGATCCTCATTCTGGGATCAATTTCATCCTGGAGTGGCATCCACTTAACCCCAGGGGCCCCTGCTTTCAGCCAAGTAAAGGTCAAACCGTCGGCCGTCCCGCGGCAGCTCATCCATCAGGAGGGCCGCGGGGAAAGGTTAATGGATGTGGAGGGCGGGATCCATCTCCAGGGGCGTTAGGGATGCCTCGGAGCAGGGTCCATGTTCCTTCAGTTTAGCGGGGGAAACGGTGATTTTCGAGCTAACCATGCCGTTTAGGACGCCCGCCCGCCCGCCAGCCCGCCCCGGCGGCTGTCTTGCAGGGTCAGGGCCGCCCTTTCCAAGAAGCCTCCTCGCTGCTCAGCGGGAGCTCAGGAAGTGTCCCGACGGAGACGGAGCGAGATGACAACGGCAGACTGACCCCCTTTCCAATGACTCCAATAAGCCGAGGGCCCTGACTGAGCCCCTGTCCTGTGTGTGTGTGTGTGTGTGTGTGTGTGTGTGTGTGTGTGTGTGTGTGTGTGGCAGGTGCCCCGGGCTCCTGGGCGGCCTGGCTGCCCACGTCTGATGAACTGCACGTGTGGAGGGAGGGGCTGGACCAGGCATGAGGGTGGGAGTGCTGGGAGGCAGACAGGTGTCCACAGTTGCTGGGCCCAGGAGCGTGGGAAAGGCCGAGTCAGGTGCTGGCTGGCAGGTCTGGTGCCCGGGCAGGAGGGGACCCAGTGCATGGGGGGAGCCTGCTCCCCCACCCACAGCAGAACCCTTCCATGCCGGGTGGTCTGCAGGGCCCCTGGAATCTAGGGGGGTGGATCCCATTCGGTGAGGCCCTGGGGCCCCTCAGGAACCGGCCTCCCTCCCTGCTCCCCCTCTCCTCTCTGTGCCAAGGGTCACCCTGACCCCTCGCTGCCGGCTCCTCTCCGTGGGCACCCGAGGGCTCAGAAGTCCGGGACCATCCGCCCCAGGGGTGGCTGAGTTTGCAGGCCCGGGGCTCCCGCACCGGGTCCCCCTGCAGCGGGGCTGTGAGAGGCCCGCACAGGTTTGCAATTTCTTCCTGAAGTTTCTTGTAGAAACGTCGTGTCTCTTTGCACCTGCCATGAAGTGGCCTGTCTCCCAGGCCGCCTTCCCACTCGTGACAGCGAGCAGCCGTCACCTGGTTCCGCGTGTCCGGTTACAGCTGCTCGTGGCGGTTTTGGTCCTGGAGTCTCGGGGTCTCCAGACTGGGGGGTGAAGGCTGGGTGAACAGGTGGGGATTAGCCTGCGGTCCCCAGGCGCCCCGAGGCGGGCACAGGGCAGGCCATGGGCCGCCGTGGTCACGGGCGACCGCGGCCAAGGAAAGCGGCAGAGAGAGGGGTGTCTGCAGACCGTGGAAGGCCCCCCTGGCCCGGACCCCCACCGGGGAAGGAGCTGATGGGAAGGAAGGGACATGAGACGCGCGAGCAGGGCTCGGCGCGAGCGCGCGCGGGCGAGCAGGCCCCAGAGCCGGAGGGCGAGCCGCTGCTCCCACGGGTGGCCCTTCACAGGCAGCGGCACCTGGGAGGCCGGGAGCCCCGGTGAGCGCCTTTGAGGTTTTCAAGGAAAAGGAAGTTGACCGGGATGATGGGCCCCGGTGCGCCGTGGGGGCGCTCACGGCGCCGGGAACCGAACACACGGCCCCTCGCGGGTTGGCGCCGGTGCCCCGGCCGCGCCCGCTGAGCCCTTGGTCCTGCGAGCTCGGCAGCTGGACAGCTCGGTCTCTCGGACCCCGACTTCCAGCCCGGACCCCGACTTCCAGCCCGGACCCCGTCCTCGCGGCCTGGCTCTGCGGCCCGGGGAGCAGGGGAGCGGGGAGGACACGGGGCGACAGGGCGGCTGCCCGGAGCCGCGCCCCACCCGCCGCCCCGTCCCCTCCCTCCAGGGAGCGCCCGTGGGCGGGGCTTCACCTCACCTGTGGGCGGGGCTTCACCCTCACACCCTCACCCGTGGGCGGGGCTTCACCTCACCTGTGGGCGGGGCTTCACCCTCACCTGTGGGCGGGGCTCCACCCTCACCTGTGGGCGGGGCTTCACCTCACCCGTGGGCGGGGCTCCACCCTCACCTGTGGGCGGGGCTTCACCTCACCCGTGGGCGGGGCTTCACCTCACCCGTGGGCGGGGCTTCACCCTCACCTGTGGGCGGGGCTTCACACATCCTCACCCGTGGGCGGGGCTTCACCCTCACCCGTGGGCGGGGCTTCACCCTCACCTGTGGGCGGGGCTTCACCCTCACCTGTGGGCGGGGCTTCACCCTCACAACCTCACCCGTGGGCGGGGCTCACCCTCACCCGTGGGCGGGGCTTCACCTCACCTGTGGGCGGGGCTTCACCCTCACAACCTCACCCGTGGGCGGGGCTTCACCTCACCTGTGGGCGGGGCTTCACCTCACCTGTGGGCGGGGCTTCACCCTCACCTGTGGGCGGGGCTTCACCCTCACCTGTGGGCGGGGCTTCACCTCACCTGTGGGCGGGGCTTCACCCTCACCTGTGGGCGGGGCTCCACACATCCTCACCCGTGGGCGGGGCTTCACCCTCACCCATGGGCGGGGCTTCACCCTCACAACCTCACCCGTGGGCGGGGCTTCACCTCACCTGTGGGCGGGGCTTCACCCTCACCTGTGGGCGGGGCTCCACACACCCTCACCTGTGGGCGGGGCTTCACCTCACCTGTGGGCGGGGCTTCACCCTCACAGCCTCACCCGTGGGCGGGGCTTCACCCTCACCTGTGGGCGGGGCTTCACCCTCACAGCCTCACCCGTGGGCGGGGCTTCACCCTCACCTGTGGGCGGGGCTCCACACACCCTCACCTGTGGGCGGGCTTCACCCTCACAGCCTCACCTGTGGGCGGGGCTTCACCTCACCCGTGGGCGGGGCTTCACCCTCACAGCCTCACCCGTGGGCGGGGCTTCCCCAGTGTGCAGGCCACTCCCAGCGAGTCCCATGAACGCATGGGTTCCCGGGGTGGGGTGGGGTGGGGTGAGAGGCCCATGGCTGAGCAGGACCCGGTTTTGTGAAGTGTCAGGAGAGCTGGTCCCTGGGAGACGGGACTGAAGCCGGTGCTTCGCTGAGTGTGGGACCGAATGGCCCACTCGGGCAGCAGGGATGCGGTGGGGCCGGTCAGAGGCGGCGTGAGCTGTGCCCGGAGAGCGGGCAGCTAGGTGTGTGCCACAGGCAGTGACAGTCCCGTGCCTGTAGCCGGAGTCTGGCCTGAGACCCCGGGGGACCAGGGTCACTTACCTGAACGGTGGGGGCCGGAGTCCCCGGGGGACCAGGGTCACTTACCTGAACGCATGGGGGGCAGGGGTGGCCGGGGGACCAGGGTCACTTACCTGAACGGTGGGGGCAGGAGTGGCCGGGGGACCAGGGTCACTTACCTGAACGGTGGGGGCAGGAGTCCCCGGGGGACCAGGGTCACTTACCTGAACGGTGGGGGCAGGAGTGGCCGGGGACCAGGGTCACTTACCTGAACGGTGGGGGCAGGAGTGGCCGGGGGACCAGGGTCACTTACCTGAACGGTGGGGGCAGGAGTCCCCGGGGGACCAGGGTCACTTACCTGAACGGTGGGGGCAGGAGTGGCCAGGGGACCAGGGTCACCTACCTGAACGGTGGGGGCAGGAGCCCCCGGGGACCAGGGTCACTTACCTGAACGGTGGGGGCAGGAGTGGCCGGGGACCAGGGTCACTTACCTGAACGGTGGGGGCAGGAGTGGCCGGGGGACCAGGGTCACTTACCTGAACGGTGGGGGCAGGAGTGGCCGGGGACCAGAGTCACTTACCTGAACGGTGGGGGCAGGAGTGGCCGGGGGACCAGAGTCACTTACCTGAACGGTGGGGGCAGGAGTGGCCGGGGACCAGGGTCACTTACCTGAACGGTGGGGGCAGGAGTCCCCGGGGACCAGAGTCACTTACCTGAACGGTGGGGGCAGGAGTGGCCGGGGGACCAGGGTCACTTACCTGAACGGTGGGGGCAGGAGTGGCCGGGGACCAGGGTCACTTACCTGAACGGTGGGGGCAGGAGTGGCCGGGGACCAGGGTCATTTACCTGAACGGTGGGGGCAGGAGTGGCCGGGGACCAGGGTCACTTACCTGAACGGTGGGGGCAGGAGTGGCCGGGGGACCAGGGTCATTTACCTGAACGGTGGGGGCAGGAGTCCCCGGGGGACCAGAGTCACTTACCTGAACGGTGGGGGCAGGAGTGGCCGGGGGACCAGGGTCACTTACCTGAACGGTGGGGGCAGGAGTGCCCGGGCCAGGCAGAGTGGGACTCCCGGGTCGGCCGCCGTTATCTTGGGTGTTGGAGGTCCGGGTCTGCACGCGTGGACACGACAGAGCAGGTCACCCACGGAGTAGTGCCCGTGGGGGGGGCCTGGAGGAGGGGTTTGTGTCCTGAGCTGTACACACCTGGCGGGTTCGGCACCGTGGTGAGGGCGCGGGCGGGGCATTGGCGAGCTCATCTCGGTCCTGGGCACCGGGAGGTTCACGGCCCGCCCAGGAGCTTGCGCCCCCACGGTCACGTCCACACCGCGTCTCGGCAGAGCGAGACAGGGGCTTGCTTTCTCTCCTCTTCGCCGACGCCTCCTCACCTCCTCGATGCCGGCCGTTCTGCCAGGCCAGAGGGATGTCTCCCTGTGGTCGACTCGCGCCTTCCTGGTAACTAGCGCTGCCCCACACCTGCCCTGTGCCTGCGGGCCGTCGGGTGTCCTCCAGGCGCTCTGCCCATTTGTCAGCCGGACGGCGTGTTGCTGCCGACGCCACATTCTTTGCGTATTTCCGACCTCAGCCCCTTGGCAGGTGTATCGTTTGCAAATGTTCCCTGCCCTTCAGTCGCTGTCCTTCTGCGGTGCTGACGGCTCTCGGCTTTACCGTGTCCCTCCCTCCGCCCCCTTTCTCTCCCGTTTTTTGAGGAGCCCCTCAGAGCCGTTACACTGTGAGCACGTGTCTCTCTCCCAACAGAGAAGCCGCGTCATTTCCCGACCACCTGGTGCAGCACGTGGCTGCGCGTGGGCCCGCGGTGGGAGGCGCAGGCCGCAGGGTCTCGCCGTCACCTGTAGGCTCCGAGTGTCCCCTGGGCAGACACAGCCTGCGCCTAACGAGGGCAGAGGCGGCTCCGGGGCACCTCCCCGGGGCCACCCAGGCCCTGGTCCACCAGCTTTTGTTCAGATTTAAGACATTTCTGCTGGCTGGTGCCTGGTTTTTCCCCAAAGAACGGATCCTGCCCTTAAAGACACGGCATCTGCCCTGGTCGGTGTGGCTCGGTGGTAGAGCGTCGGCCCGGACACTGACGGGTCACGGGTCCGATCCCCGGCCCCAGATGGGGTGCATACAGGAGGCAACCAATCGATGTGTCTCTCTTACATCAATGTTTCTCTCTCTCCTTCTCCCTCCCTCCCTCTCTGTATAAATAATAATGGGAAAAATATCCTCAGGTGAGGATTGAAAAAAAAAAAAAAAAAAAAGAAAATGGAGTCTGCACACCCCCCTCCTGTGGGCCCCCCTCCTGCTGGCCCCCCCCTCCTGCTGGCCCCCCCTCCTGTGGGCCCCCCTCCTGTGGGCCCCCCTCCTGTGAGCCCCCCTCCTGTAGGCCCCCCTCCTGCGGCCCCCCCTCCTACAAGCCCCCCCTCCTGTGGGCCCCCCTCCTGTGGGCCCCCCTCCTGTGAGCCCCCATCCTGTGGGCCCCCCTCCTGTAGGCCCCCCTCCTGCGGCCCCCCCCCTACAAGCCCCCCCTCCTGTGGGCCCCCCTCCTGTGGGCCCCCCTCCTGTGAGCCCCCCTCCTGTGGGCCCCCCTCCTGCTGGCCCCCCCTCCTGTGGGCCCCCCTGTGGGCCCCCCCTGTGGGCCCCCCTCCTGTGGGCCCCCCTCCTGTGAGCCCCCCTCCTGTGGGCCCCCCCTCCTGTGAGCCCCCCCTCCTGCAGCCCCCCTCCTGCGGGCCCCCCCCACTCCTGTGAGCCCCCCAGTCCTGTGAGCCCCCCTCCTGCGGCCCCCCCTCCTGCAGGCCCCCCACTCCTGCGGCCCCCCTACTCTTGCGGGCCCTCCACTCCTGCAGGCCCCCCACTCCTGTGAGCCCCCCCTCCTGCAGGCCCCCCACTCCTGTGGGCCCAGAGCGAATTGTGAAGAGAAAATATGAACTTGGCTGATGAGCTTTGAGGTGCTCCGGCCGGGAATTGAGTTCCTTAATAAACAAGGAAATGAAAAAGGTTCAAGCCACTAGAAACTCAAATAAATTCTCTGAGGTACTACATGGAGCCGTTTGGGAAAATGAAAGAGAGTTTGCTTCCCAGGACCCAGACCACCTGCCTTAACCTTTGAGTGTTAATTTTTTCCATTTTACGTGTCTCAGCTGACCCCTGGTCCACTGTGCTCTCCCCACCTGCAGAGCGAGGCTCAGCGTGGGGGTCAGGGCCCCTGGGCTGGGAGCAGGGCTCCCTCCGGGCTCAGACAGGTGAGTCCCCGCAGGGCACGGGTGCCGGGAAGGGAGAGGGAAGGGGTTGGAGCTGCAGGCATCACCGGCTGCCCTTCAGGGTGGCCGCTGGGGCCCCAGCCTGGACGAGGGTGGCTCTCGGTCCCGGTCCCCGCCGCGTCGCCAAAGCTCCTCTCCTCCCCTCCACGTGGTTCCTCTCAGGCTGGGCCCCGAAGAGGGGGCCATGGAACGAAGACCCCTGAGTCCTGCCTACAGACTCAGAGGGGCTTCCTGGTGGGGCCAGGCGAGGACACACCCAGCCAGGGACCCGCGGGGCACAGGGGGCAGAAGCCGTGCAGCAGGAACACAGGCTGGACACTGGAGTGCACCCCAATGCTGGTAGGGCCTCCAGAACCTCAGGCCTGGAGCACCAGGAGGCTCCCGGGAGGATGGTGAGGGAGCTGCCTCCGCTCACTCAGCCAGGATCCTCCCTCGCCCAGTGAACCCGCAGGCACGGCCGGCGTGGGCGTGGAGGGGAGGGATAGGTCTAAGGTCATATTCAAGCTGAGTGTCCCCTCCTCACTCAGCCACGCTCACTGGCATCTCCTTTGGGGCCAGGGAGCTGTGACCAGGATCGGGGGCAGCAGAGAGGAGGGACCAGCACCGGAGACAGCTGGGTGTGGCTGACTCTGACCCACGGGGCCTCTTCCGCCCTCCATGCCCAGTCTGCACTGTCTCCTGGGACCCTCGCAATGATGCCTGGAAGTCCATTTATTGTCCCCATTTAGAGACGTGGGTTTGGGGCTCAGAGATGTTGGCCGTCTGCCGAAGGCCACTCCTCTGACAGCCAAGTGATGGGTGAATGGATCTGCCTGACTCTAGGCCCTGAGCTTCCAATCACAGCCTGGCAAGACCATCAACACAGGGCAGCCTTGTCCCATCTGTCACTCCACACACCCCTGCCCAGGATGCTGCCATGGTCAGTGCTCAGTCACTGTGTGTTGTGTTGGAATCAACGCATGGATGGGTACATGGCTGGCTGGCTAGATTTTAAATGGGTGGGTGGATAAATGAATATTTCAGTGAATGATGGATGGGTGGATGTATGTATGTTTGGATGGATGGCTTAGTGGGTGAATGGATGAATGAGTGAGTGTATTCATGGATGGATGGGTGACTAATTGGATGAATAATGAAAGGATGGATGATTTAGGAGGTGGGTAGGTGGATAGATGGATGAATAATGGATGAATGAATGGATGGATGGGTGAGTGGATGGGTGGATGGGTGGTGGGTGGGTGTGAGTGAGTGCTTGGATGGGTGGATGGGTGGATGAATAAATGGATGGATGAATGAATGAATGGATGGATGGATGGGTGGGTGGATGGGTGGGTGGATGGATGGATGGGTGAATGGGTAGATGGGTGGGTGGGTGGATGGATCGATGGGTGGGTGGGTGGATGGATGGGTAGATGGGTGGATGGATGGATGGATGGATGGATGGATGGATGGATGGATGGATGGGTGAGTGGTTGGATGGGTGGATAAATAAGTGGATGGATGAATGAATGGATGAATGGGTGAATGGGTGGGTGGGTGAATGGGTGGTTGGATGGATGGATGGGTAGATGGATGGGTGGATGGATGGATGGATGGATGGATGGATGGATGGATGGATGGATGAGTGGTTGGATGGGTGGATGGGTGGATGAATAAGTGGATGGATGAATGAATGGATGGATGAATAGATGGATGGGTGGATGGATGGGTGGATGGGTAGATGGGTAGATGGATGGGTGGATGGGTGGATGAATAAATGGATATATGGATGAATGAATGGATGTATGGGTGGGTGGATGGGTGGGTGGATAGGTGGGTGGGTGGGTGGATGGGTGGGTGGGTGGATGGATGGATGGATGGGTGGGTGGGTGGGTGGGTGGATGGGTGGATGGATAGGTGGGTGGATGAATAAATGGATGGATGAATGGATGGATGGGTGGGTGGGTGGGTGGATGGATGGGTGGGTGGATGGGTGGATGAATAAGTAGATGGATGGGTGGGTGGGTGGATGGGTGGATGAATGAAAGGATGGGTGGGTGGGTGGGTGAGTTGGTAGGAAAATGCCTGAATCATCTTCAGTGACCAGCTCTGACTCCTCCTTGAAGACCCCAGAGCACTTGCTCTGTGTAGGAAGCTGTTATCTCCATACCGAAAGGGATTTCACACAAGGAAACAAAAAGGCATTTACCAAAACCAAAGAGCGAGCAAGAGTTGCCATCAGATTTTGAAAAATTAATTTAGGAAAACAGCCTCCAGCCTCAGCCCTCCCTCCCTCTGTGGGATCTAAGTCCTTTCCGTGTCCTCACAGGCGTGTCAGGCCGCGTCAGAGCCACTCCCCGCGGGCCCAGCGCTCACCCTGCCCGTGGGAGGCTCCGGGGCCGCGGAGAGAAGGGCAAGGGGGGGGTGAGGGGGGTGGGGGGTGAGGGGGGTGGGGGGGGTAGGGGGTGGGGGGGTGAGGGGGGTGGGGGGTGGGGGTAGGGGGTGGGGGGGGGGGGTGGGGGGTGGGGGGGGTGGGGGGGGTGGGGGGTGGGGGTGGGGGTGGGGGTAGGGGGTGGGGGGGTGGGGGTAGGGGGTGGGGGGGGGGGGGGGGGGGGTGCGGGGTGCGGGGTGCGGGGTGCGGGGTGCGGGGTGCCGAAGCACCGGCCCGGTGCGGCTCTTGGCCCCACGCTCAGCGGACTCCTGCGTTCCCCGGGAGGATCCCGCGTGTGGCGCCGGGTGCTCCGTGTCCGGAACGGCTCTCCGGTGCCTCCGTGGACCCCCGGCCGGTGGCCACGCGGCGCCACGGAGGCCGTTCCCACCCGCGTGTCCTCCTGGGCGACGTGTGCGGGACCCGCCGTGGCCGTGGGTTGGGGCCCAGCTTCCCCAGGAGCCGCGGCGCCCGTCGGAGGGCCCGCTCGGCCCCTCGGAGCCCTGGGTGGGCTCTGGGCGGTTCGGCCCGCCTGCCCCGGCCGCCTGCGCCAGCGTCCCCACGGGTCTGGGGTGCGGGCTCCGGGTGCCCTGTCCGACCCCTGCCGGGCCGCCTCCGTCTGCAGGGCGCCCCGCCAGAGCCCCGGCCCCGCGGCCCCAGCCGCCTTGCTGACAGAAAGCGCGGGCTGGGGAGGGGGCTCCCCCGCCCCCCAATCCGTGGCAATGGTGGCGAGTCCCGGCACAGCCGTCTCTCGGGGAGGCAGGCTCTGCTGCAGGTGCGTCCACACGGGCACCTGTGTGGGGGCTCCCACCCGCCCTTCCCCTCGAGGGACGACCCCTCCTCCCACGCGCGACCACGCGCCCGGCTTCTCAGACGAGGGTTCCCCTGCGCCGAGGGGTGGGCGCCCCGGTGGGGGCAGGCGAGGAGCGGTGTTTTGTAGAATCGAATCGGGTGCATTTGCAGCCCTAACCCCTGCCAGGACCTCTGCTGCCGGGGATTGGGGCCTAGGGTTCCCCGAAGGGCAGCCCGACCAGCTTTCCACGCGTGTCCCCGTGGCCCTCGTCCGTGGACCCCGCGTGTCTGGACGGGAGCGCGTCGCTGGGCTGCCCCTCCCCTGCCTCCTCCTGGGTCTGTCCGCGCCCCTTGTCCTCTAGGCTGGGAGTCCTGCCCGTCAGGTCAGTCCTGGCGGGACGTGGGGCAGCCCTGCCCCCAACAAGCCCCGCCCCACCACAAGCCCCTCCCACTGCCCCACAAGCCCCGCCCCACCACAAGCCCCTCCCACTGCCCCACAAGCCCCGCCCCACCACAAGCCCCTCCCACCGCCCCAACAAGCCCCTCCCACTGCCCCCACAAAGCCCCGCCCCCCCACAAGCCCCTCCCACTGCCCCCCCACAAGCCCCGCCCCATCACAAGCCCCTCCCACCGCCCCCACAAGCCCCTCCCACAACCCCAAGCCCCTCCCACCCGCCCCCCCAACAAGCCCCTCCCACTGCCCCCACAAAGCCCCGCCCCACCACAAGCCCCTCCCACTGCCCCAACAAGCCCCCCCCCACTGCCCCTCCCACTGCCCCCACAAGCCCCCGCCCCACCACAAGCCCCTCCCACCGCCCCCAACAAGCCCCGCCCACTGCCCCCACAAAGCCCCGCCCACTGCCCCCACAAGCCCCTCCCATCGCCCAACAAGCCCCCCCCACTGCCCCCACAAGCCCCGCCCCCACAAGCCCCCCCACCGCCCCCACAAAGCCCCCGCCCCACCACAAGCCCCTCCCACTGCCCCCACAAAGCCCCTCCCCCACCCCCCCACAAGCCCCGCCCCCACCACCCCCCCTCCCACCGCCCCCACAAAGCCCCGCCCCCATCACAAGCCCCTCCCACCGCCCCAACAAGCCCCTCCCACTGCCCCCACAAAGCCCCCCCCACCACAAGCCCCTCCCACTGCCCCCACAAGCCCCGCCCCACCACAAACCCCTCCCACTGCCCCCACAAGCCCCGCCCCACCACAAGCCCCTCCCCCCCCCACAAGCCCCGCCCCCCCACCACAAGCCCCTCCCCCACCCCACACAAAAAAACCACAAGCCCCTCCCCGCCCCAACAAGCCCCGCCCCACCACCACCACAAGCCCCTCCCCCCCCCCCAACAAGCCCCGCCCACCACCACAAAAAGCCCCCCCCACCCGCCCCAACAAGCCCCGCCCACCACCACACAAGCCCCTCCCACCCGCCCCAACAAGCCCCGCCCACCACCACAAAAGCCCCGCCCACCCGCCCCAACAAGCCCCGCCCCCACCCCAAAAGCCCCCGCCCACCCGCCCCAACAACCCCTCCCCACCCCACAAGCCCCTCCCACCCCGCCCCAACGACCCTCCCACCACCACAAGCCCCTCCCCTCCCACAAGCCCCTCCCCTCCCCACCCAACAAGCCCCTCCCCTCCCCCACAAGCCCCCCCTCCCCACAAGCCACCCCTCCACTCAGCAAGCCCCTCCCCTCCCAACTAGCCCCTCCCCTCCCCCCCGGTCACCTGCCCCCGGAAGGTGCGCTGATGAAGCAGCAGCCTCCCTGCAGAGGTATTTTTTTTTTTTTCCAATTTTTTTATTAAGGTATTATATGTGTACATATCTTACCATTGCCCCCCCCCACCCCACTCCCATATATGCCCTCACCCCCCAGAGTTTTGCGTCCATTGGTTATGCTTATATGCATGCATACAAGTCCTTTGATTGATCTCTTATCTTCCCCACCCCGCAGAGGTATTTTTAAGGAACAGCCTTGGTCTTTGACGTCTTCTTACTTCAAGACACTCCTTTATTATACAACTAAAAAGAAAAAGCTCATCAAAGAGGGCTTGAAAACACTGAAATACACAAGGCATAAAATTAAAAATAAATCATCACAACGTGGCTGCCCGGACGGACGGTTCCTGTTCCTGTTCGACGTATTTCCCACGGAAGCCACCTCTTTCCCAGGCGGCTGTGCAGACTCAGGGCCGGTCCCCGCCTGCCCGCCCTCAGCCCCGAGCACGAGCCCTGACAAAAGCCTCTCCCGCGGAAGTGATGGGTTCCACCCCGGTTTTCCTCTTCCTTTTGAATTACTGATGCTGAGACAGTGCATCTCGTTGGCTCTTCCGTTGTCTGCAACTGAAATGGAGCCCAAGGGCCTGCGCCCCGGCTGCTTGGGGGAGGGGTGCGCGGGGGGCGTGGGGGGTGAGGGGGCGAGTTTCCTTTTGCAGAGCAAGAGGGGGAGCCAGTGAGCTGTGGGAAGATAGGGGGACCCTGTGAGCCCTTGTGGGCGGCACCTGTGGGCAGGTCCCCGCTGCTCCAGGGCCTGGTAGGGGCGCAGCGCGGGCGGGACCACCAGGAAAGGCGGATCCCTGGTTGAAGTCAGGGTCCCTCTCTGGGGCGTGGGCGCCCCGACTGCAGGGGGCAGTGAGAGGGGCTCGGCCCCCACAGGCTTCGGGGGGCATTGCAGCGTGGGCGCACCCTGCGGGGCAGCCCACAGACTCAATGGTGCTCCCCGGTGTGGGGGGAGTTTTCCCACCGGGAGGGGAGGGCGTGGGCGCCTCCTTCGCTGAGGGTCCCCCCGCCCGGCGCAGGGCCAGCTGGAGGGAAGCCTGGGGCAGCTGAGTGGTGTGAGTGGGCCTCGGGGTGGGGTCCTCCCCAGCCTGCTGGGTGGTGTGGGCGGGGCGCGGACACTGGGACAGGCCGCTTAGCTCGGGAAGTGAGCGGGTCTGTGCGTGAGCAGCACCTGTGAGGGGGCCACCCTCCCCCTAACGACCCGCGTTTCCCTGGACGGGGTCCTCCTTGGAGGGCTTGGAGCTGAGCTGGCTCAGTGATCACTGAGCGATGCGGGCGGCCCTGTGTGCAGCCCAGGGTCAGCCCAGGGTCAGCAGAGGTGGGGTGAGGGCGGGCAGGCTGGGTGGGGGAGTGGGATGTGGGGTGTGGGGTGCAGGGGAGTGGGGTGCAGGGGTGTGGGGTGCGGGGTGTGGGTTGTGGGGAGTGGGGTGCAGGGGAGTGGGGAGTGGGGTGTGGCCTCGGCACGACCGGCACCCCGACAGCACGGGGACCCACACCCACTCTGCAGCTGCGGGAGGTGGACGGGGCCTCCCGGAGCTGGAGGCGGACTTGGGGTTCACAGCCTCTCTGCTGGGTGTACCAGCTCTGCCCCCGTCTGCACTGGGGACACGGGGCCCTGAGAACGTGGAGCGCTTCCCGCGTGCTGCGCACAGTTCCCCGGGACCCGGCACCCACGAGGGGCCACCCCTCCGCAGGACGGGCTGCGAGGACACGGCGCTTTGGAACTCGGTGCTCTGGCCGCGGAGTCAGAGCAGCTCGGAGCGGGACACGCGCAGGCTCCAGCCGCCCCGGTGGTTCCCATGGGCCCACCTGCCGGTCCTCTGCTCTCCTGCAGGAAGGGCAGGTGCTGAGGCTTACCGCCCCCCCCCCAAAAAAAAGAATTGGGGAGAAACAGAACTTGCAGAACATGCCTCCACTCCTGCCCAGGAATCTGGGTCCTGAGGGACGACCCCCGCCCGGGGCCTGGCCCCGCCCCCGAGGACCTGGCCCCGCCCCCGAGGACTTGGCCCCGCCCCGAGGACCTGGCCACGCCCCGGACGACTTAGCCCCGCCCCCGAGGACCTGGCCACGCCCCGGACGACTTAGCCCCGCCCCCGAGGACCTGGCCCCGCCCCCGAGGACCTGGCCCCGCCCCGAGGACCTGGCCCCGCCCCTGATGACTTAGCCCCGCCCCGAGGACCTGGCCACGCCCTGGACGACTTAGCCCCGCCCCCGAGGACCTGGCCCCGCCCCGAGGACCTGGCCCCGCCCCTGATGACTTAGCCCCGCCCCGAGGACCTGGCCACGCCCCGGACGACTTAGCCCCGCCCCCCAAGGACGTGGCCCAGCCCCCGAGGACCTGGCCCTGCCCCTGATGACTTAACCCCGCCTCTGAGGACCTGGCCCCGCCCCTGAGGACCTGGCCCCGCCCCGAGGACCTGGCCCCGCCCCTGATGACTTAGCCCCGCCCCGAGGACCTGGCCCCGCCCCTGAGGACATGGCCCCGCCCCTGAGGACCTGGCCCCGCCCCCGAGGACCTGGCCCCGCCCCCGAGGACCTGGGCTCACACACGCCTGTTACCCCCGGTTTCCACGGTCCGGGCACAAGGCGGTGGCGGGGGGCAGGCTCCCTGGGCGCCGTGACACGGGCTGCGGCAGGCACCCCGGCGGTGGCACCCGCGGGCACAAGTGCACCCGCAGGCTCCAGCCCACCGTGCCCGCTTCTCCTTGGCAGCGGCCCCACTTGCCAGGAGTGGGCGCCGGGCCTGCGCGGAGGGGCTTGGCACAGGTCTGCGCCGCTGCTGCCGGGAACCGCTGCTCAGTCCTGGGCGGGGGCGCCGAGCGCGGTCAGGCAGGGGCGCCGCGCCCAGGACGGGGTGTGGGACCCACCGTGACAGGGAGGGCGAGGCTCTGCTCACAGGGCACGCGGGGCCTCAGTCCTCGTCCCCGGGGCGCTGGGTGAGCAGGTGCGGGCGAGGAGGGGTGCTCCGCCCACCAGCTGTTCCCCCTCCCCGCGTGCGGGGGCGCTCGCCCTCCCCTCCCTCACCTGCTGGCCCGCCCCTCTGCTCCAAGCCCACCCGGTGCCCCGGAGCGCCCGCCAGTCCTCACCTGCCCCGACGGTGGACTGGGCCCGCGGAGGGCGGACAGGCCCTGGGAGGGCGGACAGGGCCCGGGGAGGGTGGACAGGCCCCAAGGAGGTGGACTGGCCCTGGGAGGGCGGACAGGGCCCGGGAGGGCGGACAGGGCCCGGGGAGGGTGGACAGGGCCCGGGGAGGGTGGACAGGCCCCAAGGAGGTGGACTGGCCCTGGGAGGGCGGACAGGGCCCGGAGGGGCGGACAGGCCCCGGGAGGGCAGACAGGCCCCAAGGAGGTGGACTGGGCCCGTGGAGGTGGACTGGCCCCAAGGAGGTGGACAGGCCCCCGGGAGGGCGGACAGGCCCCAAGGAGGTGGACAGGGCCCGGGGAGGGCGGACAGGCCCTGGAGGGGCGGACAGGCCCCAAGGAGGTGGACTGGGCCCGTGGAGGTGGACAGGCCCCAAGGAGGTGGACTGGCCCTGGGAGGGCGGACAGGCCCTGGGAGGGCGGACAGGCCCCGGGAGGGCGGACAGGCCCGTGGAGGTGGACTGGCCCTGGGAGGGCGGACAGGGCCCGGGGAGGGTGGACAGGCCCCAAGGAGGTGGACTGGCCCCAAGGAGGTGGACTGGCCCTGGGAGGGCGGACAGGGCCCGGAGGGGCGGACAGGCCCCGGGAGGGCGGACAGGCCCCAAGGAGGTGGACTGGCCCCAAGGAGGTGGACTGGCCCTGGGAGGGCGGACAGGCCCCGGAGGGGCGGACAGGCCCCGGGAGGGCGGACAGGCCCCAAGGAGGTGGACTGGCCCTGGACTGGCCCTGGGAGGGCGGACAGGCCCCGGGGGAGGGTGGACAGGCCCCAAGGAGGGGACTGGCCCTGGGAGGGCGGACAGGCCCTGGGAGGGCCAGGGCCCGGGGAGGGTGGACAGGGCCCGGGGAGGTGGACAGGCCCCAAGGGCCCCAAGGAGGTGGACAGGGCCCGGAGGGGCGGGACAGGGCCCGGGGACAGACAGGCCCCAAGGAGGTGGACTGGGCCTGTGGAGGTGGACTGGCCCCAAGGAGGTCTGGACAGGCCCCCGGGAGGGCGGACAGGCCCCAAGGAGGTGGACAGGGCCCGGGGAGGGCGGACAGGCCCTGGAGGGGCGGACAGGCCCCAAGGAGGTGGACTGGGCCCGTGGAGGTGGACTGGCCCCAAGGAGGTGGACAGGGCCCGGGGAGGGCGGACAGGCCCCAAGGAGGTGGACAGGGCCCGGGGAGGGCGGACAGGCCCTGGAGGGGCGGACTGGCCCCAAGGAGGTGGACTGGCTCCAAGGAGGTGGACAGGCCCCCGGGAGGGCGGACTGGCCCCAAGGAGGCGGACAGGCCCCGGGGAGGGCGGACAGGCCCCGGGGAGGGCGGACTGGCCCCAAGGAGGTGGACAGGCCCCGGGGAGGGCGGACAGGCCCTGGGAGGGCGGACGGACAGGCCCCGGGAGGGCGGACAGGCCCCAAGGAGGTGGACTGGCCCTGGGAGGGCGGACAGGCCCGGGGAGGGCGGACAGGCCGCGGAGGGGCGGACAGGGCCCGGGGAGGGCGGACAGGCCCCAAGGAGGTGGACAGGCCCCAAGGAGGTGGACTGGCCCCGGGGAGGGCGGACAGGCCCCAAGGAGGTGGACTGGCCCTGGGAGGGCGGACAGGCCCCAAGGAGGTGGACTGGCCCTGGGAGGGCGGACAGGCCCCAGAGGGGCAGACAGGCCCTGGGAGGGCGGACAGGGCCTGGGGAGGGTGGACAGGCCCTGGGAGGGCGGACAGGGCCCGGGGAGGGTGGACAGGCCCCAAGGAGATGGACAGGGCCCGGGGAGGGCGGACAGGCCCTAAGGAGGTGGACAGGGCCCGGGGAGGGTGGACAGGCCCTGGGAGGGCGGACAGGCCCCGGAGGGGCGGACAGGCCCTGGGAGGGCGGACAGGGCCCGGGGAGGGTGGACAGGCCCCAAGGAGGTGGACAGGCCCCAAGGAGGTGGACTGGCCCCGGGGAGGGCGGACAGGCCCCGGGGAGGGCGGACAGGCCCCGGAGGGGCGGACAGGCCCCAAGGAGGTGGACTGGCCCTGGGAGGGCGGACAGGCCCCGGAGGGGCGGACAGGCCCTGGGAGGGCGGACAGGCCCCGGAGGGGCAGACAGGCCCTGGGAGGGCGGACAGGGCCTGGGGAGGGTGGACAGGCCCTAGGAGGGCGGACAGGCCCCGGAGGGGCGGACAGGCCCTGGGAGGGCGGACAGGGCCCGGGGAGGGTGGACAGGCCCCAAGGAGGTGGACAGTGCCCGGGGAGGGCAGACAGGCCCCAAGGAGGTGGACTGGCCCCAAGGAGGTGGACAGGCCCCGGGAGGGTGGACAGGCCCCAATGAGGGCGGACAGGCCCCGGGGAGGGCGGACAGGCCCGCGGAGGGCCGTGTGCCCAGGGAAGGGTCACCCTGCCGCAGGGAAGGTGCTAAGATCCTGGCGCCTCCCAGGTGACTGCAGGGCGCTGGAGCCGGCCTCCTCCCACCGCCCGGGAGGCTTGTCCCACGCCCGCGGGAACCAGCGCTGATGAGCCGCCTGGGGATGCACCAGCCCCAGGGCCTGAGCGAGGGTCCCGGGCGCAGTTGCTGATGGGGGGAAGGGGGCACGGAGAACCCTGGGGCCTAGTGACCCGCAGTTCCCACGCGAGGCCCTGAGGCGGGGGTGGCCGCTGTGGTGACAAGGGCAGGTTTGTGCACCTGATCCTGCGGAGGGACGTCCAGGGCTGGGGCTGGAGAAGGGGGTGTCCTGCACCGAGCCGCCCTCTCGTGGAAAGTCCCCGAGTCACAGTTCTCCGCGAGGGAGGCTCCCCGTGACCTGGGAGGGGAGCGTCGGGGGGCGCCTCTCCTCCCGCCCGAGCTGGGGGACCCTGGCTCCGGGCTGCGCCCACTTCCTCCGAGGGCGCCTTGGCTTTGGGGTGAAGGCGGCCAGCGCATCCGCATGGCAGACAGGCACCCGCGCCTGGCCAGACCCTCGGCTGCCCAGGGCCTGTGGGTGAGGAGGCTGACGCAGACTCGGACCCGGCCTGGGGGTGCTGCTGGCCCGCCTCCCGGAAGGCTCCCTCTGCTCCCTTCAAGTGCGAGCGGGCTGCAGCTCCGAGGGTTTCTCACCACGACAAACAGCGGGACATGTCAGCACCGGGGCTGGGCCTCCACGGTCCCTTGAGGAGGTAGAGTGTGTCCCTGGCTGGTGTGGCTCCGTGGCTAGAGCCTCGAGCCGTGGACTGAAAGGTTCCGGGTTCGATTCCCGTCAAGGGCACACACCGCGGTGGCAGGCTCAATCCCTGGCCCTGGTCGGTCCTGCGCGGGAGGCAACCACCCAAAGTTTCTCTGTCTCTCCTCCTCCCTCCCACTCGCTATAAAAATCAATGGCAAGATATCCCGGGTGAGGATTAACAACAGGAAGAGGAATTAGATCTCCACAGACTGCCCTGCCCCCTGGGGGCAGTTCCCAGCAGCTCTGGGCCCAGACGCCTCACGCGGGCTATCCTGGCCGCCTTGGCCCCGTCGCCCGGTCACCCCGCCAATACAGCGCATGGAGCGCCCAGCAGGTGCCTCTGGCCAGGTGCCAGGCTTCAAACACACAGCGTGTGGCTTGCATTTGCCGACACGGGTGTTTTTGCGTTTGATGGTGCCCGCCCTCGGCTCTGGGGGATCAGCGTGTCACCACGTGCTACTCCGTGTCACGTGTGGGCCGGGAGGCCGGGTCCTGGCGGTCAGCATGGTGCTCACAGGCCTGGGTTGGACCATGGGAGGTGGATCTGGGCGCCGCGCACATGGCTGCTGCCTGCCTGCTGGGCCCCGCCAGGACGGGGGGCAGACCCTGGGTCCGAGGGCTGGTTGCCGAGCGCCCTCAGAGGCCGGCGCCCGCAGGACCAGAGCGCGTGCCGGGAACGCGGCCTCTGAGTGGATGGCTGTGGCATGCTTCACGTGTTCCTTTCCTTCCTGTGGGCTGTGACAAGTAACTTGGGCTTCATGAAATGTACATTTTCAACGTCGTTCCCGGCATGTTAATTAGGCTGGAGAGACGGAGTTGGAGGCTCGGAAGCGTCTTTTCAATGTGCCTCCTAATCACCGGTTGTTTCCAAGAAAATAATCATGTTGGGCAAATGATGACATTCTGCTCTTACAACGGTGTCTCCACACGCTCGCAAACTCCTGGTGCCGCGCCTTTGGCGTCAGAGCGGTTCTGCTGCTTGGGAGGATGGCTGCTTTCCACGGTTTTGGTCGCAGCCTTGCTAATCTGACGCCTGGCGTTGCTGACAGAGGTGACTGCCCGTCAGAGGGAGCCCGGGTGACGCTGCCCGTCCCCTCCCAGGTCACGGGGAGCTCGGGTGACGCTGCCCGTCCCCTCCCAGGTCATGGGGCGCCCACCTTTATTGAGAGATAACCGACATTCAGGCGATGCTGTGAAATGTTAAGGTGCAGACACGGTGATTCGATTCCCGTAGATATTGGGAGGTGATGATCACTTCGGCTTGGTTAACACCTCCCTCATCTCACACAGTTAGTTTCGTGTGTGCTGGGAACATTTAGCAACTTCCACGTATATCATGCAGTTTGTTAACCAACATGAAGTCCCCAGAATTATTCACCTACAAGCGGCCTGATGCATGAAATTCGTGCAAGAGTAGGCCTTCGCAGCCCCGACTTCATCCAGAAGGTCGTCTGGACGGTCCTTCTGCTGTTTGGCCATTTGGTCAATTTGCATATTATGCTTTTATGATTATAGATAACTGGCTCTCTGTATCATTAGATCTGCTTCACCCACGTCTCACTCCAGTCCCCCCACAGCTACCCTACTCCCTGTTTCTACAAGTTCAGGCTTTTAGGTCCCACTATGTGCCTGAACCACATTTTCTCCATCCATCCATCCATCCATCCATCCATCCATCCATCCATTCATCCATCCATCCATCCATCCATCCATCCATCCATCCATCCATCATCCATCCACCATTCATCATCCATCCATCCATCCATCCATCATCCATCCACCATTCATCATCCATCCATCCATCCATCCATCCATCATCCATCCATCCATCCATCCATCCATCTATCCATCCATCATCCATCCACCATTCATCATCCATCCATCCATCCACCCATCCATCCATCAATCATCCATCCATCCATCCAACCATTCATTCATCCATCATCCATCCACCATTCATCATCCATCCATCCATCCACCATTCATCATCCATCCATCCATCCATCCATCCATCCATCATCCATTCATCATCCATCCATCCATCATCCACCCACCATCCATCCATCCATCCATCCACCCATCCATCCATCCATCCATCATCCACCCACCATTCATCATCCATCCATCCATCCATCCATCCATCCACCATTCATCATCCATCCATCCACCTACCATTCATCATCCATCCATCCATCATCCACCCACCATTCATCATCCATCCATCCATCCATCATCCATCCACGGACACTTGGGTCTTGGCTGTTGGAGGAATGCTGCAGTGAGCATGGGGTTGCAGAGGTCTCTTCATGATAGTGATTCCACTTCCTTCGATTCTGTGCCCGGAAGTGGCGTTGCTGGGTCGTATGGTAGTTCTACTCTTTTTTTTTTTTTTTTTTTATTTTATTGATTTTTTTACAGAGAGGAAGAGAGAGGGATAGAGAGTCAGAAACATCGATGAGAGAGAAACATCGATCAGCTGCCTCCCGCACACCCCCCACTGGGGATGTGCCCGCAACCAAGGTACATGCCCTTGACCGGAATCGAACCCGGGACCCTTGAGTCCGCAGGCCGACGCTCTATCCACTGAGCCAAACCGGTTTCGGCGGTAGTTCTACTCTTAGTGTTTTGAGGCGTCTCCACATCTTTTCCATTGTGGCTCCACCCACCACTTGTGCGAGGGGTCCCTTTTCTCCACGTCCTCGGCAACACGCGTGATCTCCCGTCTCTTTGGTGATCGACGTTCCAACGAGTATCAGGTGATATCTCATGTGGTTTTAGTTTGACTTCCCTGTGATTGGTGATGTTGAGCACCTTTTCACATACCCTTTGGCCATCTCTGTATGTTTCTAGTAATATACATGTTGACTGACCTACTGCATGTCAGCGTAAGCTCTCACCACATAATCATGTATGTGATTTTTAGTTGTCTTTAGTCATAATTAGTTTAAAATTTGTTAATGTTTCATTTCAGATTTGGCATAAATGTCTATATGATACAATTGACCCTTGAACAACATAGGGGGCACCGACCCCTCACACAGCCAAAACTTCACATATTACTCTTTTTTTTTTTTATTAATTCTCACCCGAGGATATTTTTTTTTCATTGATTTTTTAGAGAGTGTGGAAGGGAGGGGGAGAGACACAGAGAGAGAAACATCGATGTGAGAGAGACTCATTGATTGGTCGCCTCCCACATGCGCCCCAACCAGGGCCAGGGATCGAGCCTGCAACCCAGGTATGTGGCCTTGACCAGAATTAAGCCCTGGCTCCCCACCCCTGTGTGCTCTGGCCACCAGCTTCACGGATCACAGATCCTGATGGGTTAGCTGCCCGGAGTCCTGGCCTGGCTGCCACTCCGTGAAGGTGACTCAGAATGCGGCCGCCTGGGCCCCAGGCCTGGCACAGGCTGCGTGGGGACTTGAGCGGCTGTGAGGATCCAGATGAAGCAATTAACCTTGATGTCATTGTCATTATTAAGATACTTTAGCCAAAGGAACTAATTTCCTCACAGGATGTCGGGCCAAAATCACGTCTGCTCTCCTGAAGGTGTCCACGTTGAAAATGTTAACAGGAATTACACTCTGGTGTTTAATAACCCCCCAGGCCTGGCTCTATGTCAATCCTGGGAAGTGGGTGCAATGGTGATGATGGTGATGATGGAGATGATGGTAGTGATGATAGTGATGATAGTGATGATGGAGATGATGATGGTGATGATGCTGGTGATGATGGTGGTGATGATGGTGATGATGATATGATGATGGTGGTGATGATAATGATGGAGATGATGGTGGTGATGATGGTGATGATGATGGTGGTGGTGATTATGATGATGATGGTGATGATGATGATGACAGTGGTATTGATGGTGGTGGTGATGATGAAGGTGGTGATGATGATGGTGATGATGATTATGATGATGGTGGTGATGATGGTAATGATGATGGTGATGATGATGGTGATGACGATGATGATGATGGTGGTGATGATGGTGATAATGGTGATGATGGTGGTGGTGATAATGATGGTGATGATAATTATGATGATGGTGGTGGTGATGATGGAGATGATGGTGGTGATGATGGTGATGATGGTGATTATGATGATGATGATGGTGGTGATGATGGTGGAGTTGGTAGTGATGATGGTGGTGATGATGATGATGATGGTGATGATGGTGATGACGATATGATGATGGTGGTGATAATAATGATGGAGATGATGGTGGTGATGATGGTAATGATGATGGTGATGATGGTGGTGGTGATGGTGGTGGTGATGATGATGATGATGGTGATGATGATGATGATAGTGGTGATGATGGGGTGGTGATGATGATGGTGATGATGATAATGATGATGGTGGTGAAGATGGTGATGATGGTGATGATGGTGATGACGATGATGATGGTGGTGATGATGATGATGCTGGTGATGATGGTGGTGATAATGGTGATGTTGATTATGATGGTGGTGATGATGATGATGATGGTGGTGGTGATGATGGTGATGATGGTGGTGATGATGATGATGGTGATGATGATGGTGATCATGGTGATGATGGTGGAGATGGTAGTGATGATGGTGGTGATGATGATGATGATGGTGGTAGTGGTGATGGTGATGGTGGTGATGATGGTGGTGGTGGTGGTAATTATGATGATGATGGTGATGTGGTGATGATGGTGGTGGTGATGATGGTGATGATGGTGATGATGATGGAAGTGATAATGGTGATGTTGATTATGATGATGGTGGAGATCGTGATGATGATGGTGGTGATGATGGTGGAGATGGTAGTGAGGATGGTGGTTATGATGATGATGGTGGTGATGATTATGGTGGTGATAATGGTGATGTTGATTATGATGGTGGTGGTGATGGTGGTGATGATGGTGGTGATGATGGTGATGATGGTGATGATGGTGGTGATGATGCTGGTGGTGATGATGATGATGATGGTGGTGATGATGATGATGGTGGTGATAATGGTGATGTTGATTATGATGATGGTGGAGATGGTGGTGATGATGGTGGTGATGATGATGGTGATGATAATTATGATGATGGTGGTGGTGATGATGATGATGGTGGTGATGATGATAGTGGTGATGATGGTGATGATGGTGGTGATGATGATGATGGTGATTATGATGATCATGGTAATGATGGTGGAGATGGTAGTGATGATGGTGATGATGGTGGTGATGATGATGATGGTGATGATGATGGTGGTGATAATGGTGATGTTGATTATGATGATGGTGGAGATGGTGATGATGATGGTGGTGATGATGGTGGAGATGGTGGTGATGATGGTGGTGGTGATGATGATGATGGTGGTGATGATGATGATGATGGTGGTGATAATGGTGATGTTGATTATGATGATGGTGGAGATGGTGGTGATGATGGTGATGATTGTGGTGATGATGATGGTGGTGATAATGGTGATGTTGATTATGATGATGGTGGAGATGGTGTTGATGGTGGTGATGATGGTGATGATGGTGGTGATGATGATGATGGTGATGATGATGATGGTGATCATGGTGATGATGGTGGAGATGGTAGTGATGATGGTGGTGGTGTCAGTGACCAGGACAATTATAAGGATGTTGATGATGACAGTGGAGACTGTGGATGATCATAGTGATGATAGAGATGATGATGGAGATGGTAGTGATGATAGAGATGATGGTGGTGATAATGGTGACGATGGTTGGGATGATGATGGTGGAGATGGTAGTGATAATGGTGGTGATGATGGTGGTGATGGTAGTGATGATGGTGGTGGTGGCAGTGACCAGGAAAATGATAGGGGATGATTATGATGACAGTGGAGACTGGGGATGATCATAGTGGTGATAGAGATGATGGTGGAGATGGTAATGATGATGGTGGTAATGATGGTGGTGATGATGGTGGAGATGGTAGTGATGGTGGTGGTGGTGGCAGTGACCAGGACAATGATAGGGGATGATGATGATGACAGTGGAGACTGGGGATGATCATAGTGGTGATAGAGATGATGGTGGTGACAGTGGATGACAGGACACAGGAGTGCATATGTTGGACAGTAGGAAACAGACAGATCTCCGTGAGGGACGTGGAGACCTGTCGGGGCCACAGAAGAGAGACATAACACATCTCAACACTCACTGCTGTAACAGGCTCCCAATTTCCCTCTAATGAGACCCGATAAATGTCAAATTCCATCTGTGGTCTGATGAATAATTTCCAGTTCTTACAGGATTTAGTCCCTGGGCCCAGGCTCACCGTTCACAACTCGCTTCCCCGTTACGGATGTGCCATTCCCCAGAGGTCCTCCCTGCTGAGCTAGGGGCACAGCCCTCAGGTCAGCGGGCAGGTGCAGCGGGCAAGTGAGTGCCAGCCGTGGCTCAGAGCCGCGTCCTGGCCCGCGGGACCCGCCCCGGCCGAGACTCACTACCGTGGTGGAGCCTCCAGCGAAACGCATGAACCCCTGAGGGGGAACTGGCTTTCCGAGGTGCGTCAGCCTTTATTTAAAGAGAAATGAAAACTCCAACACAGAGAACGAGTGCGCCCGACTCCACACGCCCTCCCCCGGGTGCCGGGCGCGTAATGACGCTTGTACCAATGTTGTAGCTGCTGTCGAGTACACCTACGAGCAGCACTATTCTTTAAGACTTTATAACGCGGCAATAAAATGTGTGCTCCAGGCGAAAGCACCATGGATCAAGGTGTCAGCCCGCGAGCCAGCCATGGGACCGCCTTTCATTGACGTGTCGGGACTCATGCTGTAAACGGAAAATTAACGCCGAGGCGGGCCTTTGCAGCAGCCGCACATTTTTCTGCCCCAGAACTTGGTGTTACGGAAATGAAGAGTCGTGGAAGTCTGTCAGTGGGACTTATGTCCTGACCCGGCGTTTCCTGGCGGACCCCGGCCCGCTGCGTCTCCCGCCACACCTCCCACGGCCTCCGTGATGCCCTCACTCCTGCGGGCCCCGCTCCAGCCAGGCCGCCTTCTTACAGGAAACAAGTAGATCTTTTTCTTTTTCTTTTTCTTCTTCCTCTTCTGAAAGAATGCCCTCCAACATTTCATGTAAGAAGAAGAAGAAAAAAAGATAAAAAATAGGAACAATAAAAGGCAATAAATACGTATCTATCAACAATTGAGTCTAAAAATAAAAATAAATAAGAAATCTAATGAACAGAATAAACTGGTGAGTAAAATAGAACCAGAGGCATGGAAATGGAACAGACTGACGATTGTCAGAGGGAAGGGGGTGGGGGGTGGGAAGAGATTGGACAAAGAGCTCATATGCATGTATGCATTACCTATGGACACAGACAACAGCGGGGAAGGCCTGGGGCGGGGCAGGAACCGGGTGAAGGGGTGCAATGGAGGGAGGAGAGGGAGATCAGTAATAATCTCAACAATAAAGATTTTAAAAATAAAAAAATAAAAAAGAAACAATTAGAAAATGTAAATAGCCCTCTAGCAATGAAAGAAGTGGAACTTGGAAACAAACAATCTACCCTCAAAGAAAAGCCCGATCCCAGAAGGCTTTGCGGAGAATTCTGGCAGATCCTTAGGGACAAATAACGTCAAAACACACAACTTCTCTCAGGAAGTGACGGCGGGAATGCCTCCCTGCCCACTGGGAGGCCGCATCTCACCGAGACCAAAGCACGGTGCGTAATTCAGGAGCCAAGCAGGTCGGGGCCAGTGTCTTATGGACACAGACAAGGGGACGCTTTGTGAGACGGCAGCCGCTCGGTCCAACTCCAGCGAAGGACGAACTCTGACCTCTGACCCAGTAGAGTGGACCCCAGGAAGAACCTGCTCACAACCTCAGTCACTCCCGTTGACAGAACAAAGGACAAGAACCAGGGTGACCTCGATAGACAAGAAAGGATCTGATGCAACGGGACCCCGATCCATGCTGCAAACTCCGAGGGCTGGGGTGGGAGGGCGTTTTCTAAGCCCCCGAAGGGCCTCTGGGCGCCCTCCGCCCTCCGCCCTCCGCCCTCCGCCCTGGCTCGGTGGGTGTGAGGCTCCGAGCACACTCGCTCCAGGGCGGGACGGAGCCCGGTCGCTGCTTTTACCGCTTCCAGTCGCCTTCTCTGGCCCCCCAAGCTGGGCTCAGGGGCCCCTCACCCTGCGGGTCCGGAAGTAATGACTGTTATTGCAACAGTGTTGCCACTGCCCCTGAGCCAGAAGGAGGCGCTGTGGCCCTGCCTTCAAGGAGCTCAGGTTCTAAGCCTTAGAATCTAAGGGGGAGAGATGGAGGGAGACACCCCGTGGACAAACCACAGGACTTCAGGAACACAGCGGCACAGCGTCGGCCTCTCCCCGCCCCCCAGGTTCCTCCTCTTGCTCCGGGAAAACTAGAATCAACTTTCTATTAAAAAAAAAATCTTTTTTATTGATTTCAGAGAGGAAGGGAGAGGGGGAGAGAGAGAGAGAAACATCAATGATGAGAGCCAGCGAGGCTCCGTGGTTGAGCGTCGACCTATGAACCAGGAAGTCACAGTTTGATTCCCATCAAGGCACATGCCGGGTTGCGGGCTCGATCCCCAGTGGGGGACGTGCAGGAGGCAGCCGATCCATGATGCTCTCTCAGCATTGATGCTTCTGTCTCTCTCTCCCTCTCCCTTCTTCTCTGGAATTAGTAAAAAACAGATTTAAAAAAAAAGAAAGGTTAATACAAATTAAATAAAAAAATAAAAATAAAGGTGCCTGGTTTTCTCCCAGGTCCACGCGGGGTCAGCTGGCTTCTCTGTGTGTCTGTCCCACACGGTGTTAATTTTTAGCGGGTCCTAGGCTATAGCCACCTTCTTCAATATTTCAAATAGGAAGTGATTACATCTATGCTCCACTCTCACGCTTTGGGGAAAGCTCCTTGGTCCCTTTACCACGACCGTGTGTGTCCCGCCCACAGGTTCTGGGGTGACGCCCTCAGCCCCTCGGGGGCCACCACTCAGCCCCTCACACCCACCAGGAGGCTCGGCGCTGCCGGGGCGAGGACAGCAGCGCCTGCCCATGTCTGGCATCGGGCGGGGGTGGGGGTGGGGGGGTGCAGGCTCTGGGGAGCAGGGCAGGGGGACTGATTGATCATGGGGTGCCAGGTGGAGGCATGATCGCAGGCTCGGGAGGCTGAGATTAGAAGGGGTGGCCCTGCCACGGCCTCAGAGCGGTCTGTCCCCAGAAATCTGTGCGAGGTCAATTGTTGGCTAAACTTCAACCAGCGCTTTCCCTTCAGATCACAGTCCGTGCCGGACGAGAACAAAGTGTTTCTTTGCAGCAAAGCTGTGTGCGTGAGCGGGAGCAGGGCTGAGCGAGGCGGCGGCTCCTGCCTATGATCGGCTCCCCCCTGAGCCGCCTCAGTGACTGGCTCTTAATTATCCGGGGCTGGGAGTCCCTCCTCGCCCCTCCTCGTCCCTCCTCGGTGCTCTCCACGCCTCCGTCCCTGGGTCACCCGCCGCTGACGGCCCTCGTACCGGTTTCCAGTGTGTCCCGGGGAGAAGCCGGGGCCAGTGTTCTCTGCTGTCGGAGGCTGGGCCACGGCACAGGTGGCCGTGTTCCTCCCATATCCGGGCACAGGTGACCATGCCCCCCCCCTCCCGTGTCCGGGCACAGCTGGACAGTGTGAGCCGCGTCCCCGCAGGCCAGTCTGCGAACAGCACCTGGAGGAGGCCCACACGGGGCGGGGACAGGCCCTGCGATGGCCGCCAGGAGGGACCCGGGTGTCGAGCTGGGGAAAGACCGACTCTTCGCTCCCGTCCTCGGCTCCGTTGCCTGCTAAGGGGTGGGTTCGGTTGCCCTCTTTGTGAAGGAGGAGTCGAGGCAGTGAGTGCCAGGACCCCGGCTCTGGGCCCAGAGACCACAGGCCTGTGGGTGGTCACAGGGGTGCCCTGCGGGCTGCGGGCACCCGGGTCCCTGTGCTGGGCTCCGCGGGACCTGCCCGGGCTCCTCACACGGCCCTGCCAGCAACACCTCATTTCTCTAAACGTCGGGACAGAGAATCTTAGCATGTGATGGCGTTTCCTCTGCATGCACGCAGGTGTGGGAGCACATGCGTGGTGCATACATGTGCAGGTCTCTGCATGTGTGTACTTATGTGTGCATGTGTGTGCATATGTGTGCATGCATGTGCATGCAGGTGTGAGGAGCTTCCTAGTGGAGGGGCCATGTGTGAATGGATGAACACGCGGAGGGCAGGCACCTGCTGGTTCAGATCCCAGCGCTGCCTCCTGTGCTCCCAGTGGTCTCGTCCTTAGCCGGGGAGTGAATAAGCTCACAGTCCAGCAGGTGGGGTGCGGGGCTGGGCACCCTGAGTCCCACGGGCCCTGTCACGGGACCTCCTTTATCCAGGCATCCCCTCTGGGCCCAGGAGCCCCTCCTCCCTGCCATGTCCTTGGCCCCCCTGGACCCCAGACCCCCAGACCCCCGATTCTGAAGCCCCCAGACCCCCAGGTCCCCTGGCCCCCAGGCCCGGTGACGGCAAACACTCGAGTGCCAGAAGCAATGCTGTTCACTGTCCCGGAGGTCATTCTGGCACATCCGTGTTGAAATAGGACTTTTATGTATCTCAATAATTACATCAACAGATCTTAATCTGGGTAATTAAAATCCAACAAGACAGGCCCAGGCATAAAACAAAGGCCCACAAACCATCCTAACGGCCACAGGCTGCTCCCTGGCCCGGAGGTGTCCTGGGGAGGGGCGGCGGGTCCGGGCGGGTCCGGGCAGGTGCAGGCAGGTCCAGGTGGGTCCAGGCGGGTCCGGGTGGGTCCGGGCGGGTCCGGGCGGGTCCAGGCGGGTCCAGGCGGGTCCAGGTGGGGGGCGGGTCTGGGCGGGTCCAAGCGGGTCCAGGCAGGTCCGGGTGGGTCCGGGCAGGTCCAGGCGGGTCCAGGCAGGTCCAGGAGGGAGGCTCTGCTCAGGGCCCCGCCGCACGGCCTTGGATGGGCGTGGGACCCTCTCCAGGCTCCTGTAACCCTGACAGGACGGCCCGTCCCCCTCTCCCCCACCCCCCACCCAGGGCTCAGAAACACTTATTCACTCAAAGAACATGTCCTGTGAAGGTCGTGTGAACCCCGTGAAGGTCATGTGAACCCTGTGAAGGTCGTGTGAACCCCGTGAAGGTCATGTGAACCCTGTGAAGGTCGTGTGAACCCCGTGAAGGTCATGTGAACCCCGTGAAGGTCGTGTGAACCCCGTGAAGGTCATGTGAACCCTGTGAAGGCCGTGTGAACCCTGTGAAGGTCCTGTGAACCCTGCGAAGGTTGTGTGAACCCTGTGAAGGTCGTGTGAACCCTGTGAAGGTCGTGTGAACCCCGTGAAGGTCATGTGAACCCTGTGAAGGTCATGTGAACCCTGTGAAGGTCCTGTGAATGCTGTGAAGGCCCTCAAGGAGAGGGGTGTGAGGGTGACATGGGGCCCCGTGGCCTCCGCAGCGAGAGCCGTCCGATTTCAGTGGCCGGAGCTCCACGCCGTGGCCGAGGTGCCGTGCAGACCTTCCACATGGCCACTCCCAGCCCGGCTAAGGGTCTTCAGAACCCAGGGCAGGGGCCACCCAGGGCGGGCAGGGGAAGGGAGGGTGACCAGGGCGGGCAGGGGAGGGGAGGGCGACCAGGGCGGGCAGGGCAGGGCGACGAGGGCGGGCAGGGCAGGGAGGGCAGGGCGGGCAGGGGAGGGGAGGGCGACCAGGGCGGGCAGGGCAGGGGAGGACAGGGCGGGCAGGGGAGGGGAGGGCGGGCAGGGGAGGGGAGGGCCACCTGCTGCTTCAGGGCTGCCGTGGTCCTGGGACCTCACTGCCCCTCCATCCCCACTGTCCCGCCTCCATCGTGGAGGGAGACGATGCCCTTGAACTCGCTGTGGGTTTGGGGGTGGCCATAGCCCCGGACAAAGGTCAGGCCAGCGTGTGACCCTGAGCAGCGCGGGCCACAAGCCTGGAGGAGCGACATGGTCCCCATGGTCTCGAGTACACGGCACCAGAAGGGCCAGGAAGCAGCCGGGTCCCTGTGTCCTGGTGCTGGGCTCCACGGGCTGCCCGTGGTCCCTCAGCAGCAGCCGGACAGTGCTGGGCGGGGAGGGGCGGGCACAGGCCAGGGCGGGGCTGGCTCGGGGCGGGCACTGCTTCCTTCAGTCTGCAGTCTCAGGTGAGGGTGTGATTCAACCTGGACCCGACCCGGACCCCGACCCTGACCCGGACCCAGACCCGGACTTGGACCCCGACCCGGACCCGGACCCGGACTTGGACCCCGACCTGGACCCGGACCCGGACCCGGACCCCGACCCCGACCCGGACCCGGACCCGGACCCGGACCCGGACCCGGACCCCGACCACGACCCGGACCCGGACCCGGACCCTGACCCGGACCCTGACCCGGACCCGGACCCGGATCCGGATCCGGACCCCTGACCCGGACCCTGACCCGGACCTGGACCTTGACCCAGACGCGGACACGGACCCGGACCCTGACCTGGACCCGACCTGAACCCGGACCCGGACCTGGACCCGGCCCTGGACCCGGACCTGAACCCGGCAGGAATCCGGCCCCACCAGCCAGAATCAGGCTCGCTGCTGGCAGTGCTGTGGCTGCCTGCGGGGCTGGGGGGGCCCTGAGAGGCTGGGGACAGGTGGAAGCAGGTGCATGGGGAGCCGGACTTCCAAGTGGTGCGGGGAGAGCCCAGCCAGGCGCCTCCCGCAGGCGTGACCGCACCTTCCCGCCGCCCCCCGCCCGCCTGCGGCAGCCCTCCTGGCGGGCAGAGCCCCCTCTTGTCCCCGTCCCCCCAGAGAACCCGCACAGCGATGTTTTCGCTTTATTTACGTTAAACCGCCAGATGTGAGCGCGCTGGTGTCGTTTATTATAAAAGACGGGATGACAATACGACGAGGGTTTTACACTATAATTGTAAAACTGACCTTATTAAAATTCCGCTTCCTCCGTAATTAAAAAAAACTAATTACTTTTCATAATTGGACCAGAAATGACATTTTCGGCCCATTAATATTCAGCGGCGGCGCCTGCGTGCCTGTCAGTCCCAGCCTCCGCTCGCTGCGCACGGAGACGCGGTCGGTCGGGAAGAACAGTTTGCATTTTAACAAGATGTGCGTCCGCGGCTGCTTTTATAAATAAAGTTTTAAATTGCTAATTAATTTGTGGGGACTCTCTCTCTGCGCCGCCTCCCAGGCACGCGGCCGCGGTTCGCCACGCTCTGCTGGGCCTGAATGCCGGCTGATCGCTCGCTCCGGGAGGTGCAGGCGGGTCCCAATGGCGAGGGAGAGCCGGTTTGTAATGAACGGAGCTCCGCGGAGAGGAGTTTTAAAGAACAAACGTCAGACCGTGCAGGCGGCCATGGGGCCGGTTCTGGGCCGCCCGAGGGTGGGGGTGCCGGCCATGGGGCCGGGCGTCCTCTCCCCGCCCGCAGGGGCCCCGCCTGCCGCCCCTTGTCTGCACACACCTGCCCCGTGAGCTCCCGGGGGCGTGTGGGACCCTGCTCTCTGCCCGGCACCCAGGACCTGCCTCCCGACGCAGCCAGAGCCGGCCCTGAGCCCCTCCCTGGGCACGTGGCGGCGGCTGTGGGCATCGGGGTGGCTGTGCCTGCTCCTTGCTCGCATCCGCAGGCCCTGCCACGGGACTCCGGCCTCCTCCTGTTCCGCCCCCACCGGGGCCCAGGGCTGCAGGGCACCTGGCAGGGGGTGCAGGGGGGTGGAGGGGGTGGAGGGGGTGGAGGGGGGTAGAGGAGGGTGCAGGGGGGTGGAGGGGGTGGAGGGGGTGGAGGGGCGCAGGGAGGTCGGAGGACCGGCCTGCAGTCCAGCCCTGCGCTGCGAGGAGCGAGGCGCCCGGGAAAGGGCGTGACAGGGTCTGGCCCCGGGCAGCGGGCAGCGGGCAACGGTGGAGGAGGTGCCCCACCCGGAAACCGTGGGCTCCACGCTCCCCAGGAGCTGGCTCCAGAGGGGGTGCGTTGCCTCCACGCCACACACGCAGGTGCGAGCACCTGAGCCACGCCCGGCTGTGCTTCCTTCCTGCCGTCGACAGCCTGGGCCCCAGCCTGGGCCCACAGCCCCCTGACGTCCCCCATGCCCCCCTCACACCCCCCGCACCCCCCTGACGTCCCCCATGATATCATCCCCCCTCACACACCCCCGCACACCCCCCACCCCCCCCTGACGTCCCCCCGCATGCATATCCCCCCCTCTCACGTCCCCCCTCACACCCCCCTGCACGCCCCCCCCCCCCGCACCCCCCACACGCCCCCCCTCACCCCCCCGCACGTCCCCCACCCCCCGCATGTCCCCTCTCCGCATGTCCCCCCTCACACCCCCGCACGTCCCCCCTCACACCCCCCCGCACGCCCTCCTGACGTCCCCCCGCATGTCCCCTCTCACGTCCCCCCTCACACCCCCGCACGTCCCGCCCACAGATTCACCCTCCCTCCTGCTCCGATCCCAAGGCCAGGCGGGTGCTCTGCGATTGCATCAGTGATGCTCACCCATCGTTCAACCAGCGCCCGACCCAGGGGCCGGGGAGGAGCCTGCAACCCGGGCCTGTGCCCTTGACTGGAATCGAACCCGGAACCGTTCAGTCCGAGGGCGGACGGCCACCACTGAGCACACTGGCTGTGCTGTGTCTGGATTTATAATCCTCCCATGCTGTGTTCTTTCTCTAATTTTCCGTTGTCACTTCTCTCTTCTTATTATTTTTTCTCCTCTTTCACGTTTTTCTCTGACAGTTTGGACCATGCACACCGTGTATCTGTTACGTCGGTGAGTCCCTTACAGATGCCCCGTCGCACACCCACTCGGTGAACCCTCAAGTCCATCTGCTCCGCCTTCGCTCCCTATCACAGACCCCGAGCGTCCGCGTCGTCTCGGGCGTTTTTACGGCCGTTGCCATCGAGTCGCCATTCCTGTCCTGGGTGACACGAGAAGACGTGGTCACCGTCTCTGCGGACGCTCGCCTTCGCCGTGAGACACGCACGTCACGCCTGCCTGCCGCTCTCTGGGCGCGGTCCCCCGTCCCTATTGGGCTCTTGCTGTGGCTGCGAGGCATCACCTCCGGCAGCGATGTGCGCGTGGCACCCTCCCCCCCCCCCGCCGCCCCGTCTCCCCGGACCACGTGGGACAGTGCGTCAGCTCCGCTCAGAGCTGCTCTGAAGATGATCTCTCTTTTCTTCTAGTTTCACGTCTGTGATCTCGTCACGCGGCTTCGCATGCCTTTTCTTCCCATCGACTCTGACCCGAGTTAGCTGGCCTTTCTGAACCGGAGATACTTTTCATCGCCTTCTGTCTTTCATTTAAAACACCGATCGGCCGTTGTCGTTTAAAAACGCCGATTCTGTCCCTCTGTCTGTCTCTTCTCTTCCTGGGAGACGCCGGGAGATGCCTGTCCTCGCTCCGCGTTCCCGCCTCTTTCTCTGTCGCCGCCCGTCGGTCTTCTGCTGCGTTCTCGTGCCCCGTTTCCTTCTGTGACGTCAGCTGGTCAGTCCCTCTCCTCTCCAGCGCTGTCCAGTCAGGGGTTGGCCTGGCCCCTGAGCCATTAGTTCCAGCAACGGTGTCTCCCACGTGCAATGGCGGTATCGGTGCCACGTAGTCAGGAGGCTCGGCGCTGCCGGGGCGAGGACAGCAGCGCCTGCCCATGTCTGGCATCGGGCGGGGGTGGGGGTGGGGGGGGTGCAGGCTCTCTGGGGAGCAGGGCAGGGGGACTGATTGATCATGGGGTGCCAGGTGGAGGCATGATCGCAGGCTCGGGAGGCTGAGATTAGAAGGGGTGGCCCTGCCACGGCCTCAGAGCGGGTCTGTCCCCAGAAATCTGTGCGAGGTCAATTGTTGGCTAAACTTCAACCAGCGCTTTCCCTTCAGATCACAGTCCGTGCCGGACGAGAACAAAGTGTTTTCTTTGCAGCAAAGCTGTGTGCGTGAGCGGGAGCAGGGCTGAGCGAGGCGGCGGCTCCTGCCTATGATCGGCTCCCCCCCTGAGCCGCCTCAGTGACTGGCTCTTAATTATCCGGGCTGGGAGTCCCTCCTCGCCCCTCCTCGTCCCTCCTCGGTGCTCTCCACGCCTCCGTCCCTGGGTCACCCGCCGCTGACGGCCCTCGTACCGGTTTCCAGTGTGTCCCGGGGAGAAGCCGGGGCCAGTGTTCTCTGCTGTCGGAGGCTGGGCCACGGCACAGGTGGCCGTGTTCCTCCCATGTCCGGGCACAGGTGACCGTGCCCCTCCCGTCTCCTGACACAGGTGACCGTGTTTCCTCCCGTCTCCGGACACAGGTGACCATGCCCCCCCCTCCCGTGTCCGGGCACAGCTGGACAGTGTGAGCCGCGTCCTCGCAGGCCAGTCTGCGAACAGCACCTGGAGGAGGCCCACACAGGGCGGGGACAGGCCCTGCGATGGCCGCCAGGAGGGACCCGGGTGTCGAGCTGGGGAAAGACCGACTCTTCGCTCCCGTCCTCGGCTCCGTTGCCTGCTAAGGGGTGGGTTCGGTCGCCCTCTTTGTGAAGGAGGAGTCGAGGCAGTGAGTGCCAGGACCCCGGCTCTGGGCCCAGAGACCACAGGCCTGTGGGTGGTCACAGGGGTGCCCT
This sequence comes from Ia io, assembly GCA_025583905.1. Taxonomy (NCBI): domain Eukaryota; kingdom Metazoa; phylum Chordata; class Mammalia; order Chiroptera; family Vespertilionidae; genus Ia; species Ia io. Next base: position 111,605,973 of record JAJQQW010000007.1, on the reverse strand, counting down.
GCGGGCTGCGGGCACCCGGGTCCCTGTGCTGGGCTCCGCGGGACCTGCCCGGGCTCCTCACACGGCCCTGCCAGCAACACCTCATTTCTCTAAACGTCGGGACAGAGAATCTTAGCATGTGATGGCGTTTCCTCTGCATGCACGCAGGTGTGGGAGCACATGCGTGGTGCATACATGTGCAGGTCTCTGCATGTGTGTACTTATGTGTGCATGTGTGTGCATATGTGTGCATGCATGTGCATGCAGGTGTGAGGAGCTTCCTAGTGGAGGGGCCATGTGTGAATGGATGAACACGCGGAGGGCAGGCACCTGCTGGTTCAGATCCCAGCGCTGCCTCCTGTGCTCCCAGTGGTCTCGTCCTTAGCCGGGGAGTGAATAAGCTCACAGTCCAGCAGGTGGGGTGCGGGGCTGGGCACCCTGAGTCCCACGGGCCCTGTCACGGGACCTCCTTTATCCAGGCATCCCCTCTGGGCCCAGGAGCCCCTCCTCCCTGCCATGTCCTTGGCCCCCCTGGACCCCAGACCCCCAGACCCCCGACTCTGAAGCCCCCAGACCCCCGGGTCCCCTGGCCCCCAGGCCCGGTGACGGCAAACACTCGAGTGCCAGAAGCAATGCTGTTCACTGTCCCGGAGGTCACTCTGGCACATCCGTGTTGAAATAGGACTTTTATGTATCTCAATAATTACATCAACAGATCTTAATCTGGGTAATTAAAATCCAACAAGACAGGCCCAGGCATAAAACAAAGGCCCACAAACCATCCTAACGGCCACAGGCTGCTCCCTGGCCCGGAGGTGTCCTGGGGAGGGGCGGCGGGTCCGGGCGGGTCCGGGCGGGTCCAGGCGGGACCGGGCGGGTCCAGGCGGGACCAGGCGGGTCCAGGTGGGTCCGGGCGGGTCTGGGCGGGTCCAAGCGGGTCCAGGCAGGTCCGGGTGGGTCCGGGCAGGTCCAAGCGGGTCCAGGCAGGTCCAGGAGGGAGGCTCTGCTCAGGGCCCCGCCGCACGGCCTTGGATGGGCGTGGGACCCTCTCCAGGCTCCTGTAACCCTGACAGGACGGCCCGTCCCCCCCTCCCCCCCCCCACCCAGGGCTCAGAAACACTTATTCACTCAAAGAACATGTCCTGTGAAGGTCGTGTGAACCCCGTGAAGGTCATGTGAACCCTGTGAAGGTCGTGTAAACCCCGTGAAGGTCATGTGAACCCTGTGAAGGTCGTGTGAACCCCGTGAAGGTCATGTGAACCCCGTGAAGGTCGTGTGAACCCTGTGAAGGTCATGTGAACCCTGTGAAGGCCGTGTGAACCCTGTGAAGGTCCTGTGAACCCTGCGAAGGTTGTGTGAACCCTGTGAAGGTCGTGTGAACCCTGTGAAGGTCGTGTGAACCCCGTGAAGGTCATGTGAACCCTGTGAAGGTCATGTGATCCTGTGAAGGTCCTGTGAATGCTGTGAAGGCCCTCAAGGAGAGGGGTGTGAGGGTGACATGGGGCCCCGTGGCCTCCGCAGCGAGAGCCGTCCGATTTCAGTGGCCGGAGCTCCACGCCATGGCCGAGGTGGCCGTGCAGACCTTCCACATGGCCACTCCCAGCCCGGCTAAGGGTCTGCAGAACCCAGGGCAGGGGCCACCCAGGGCGGGCAGGGGAAGGGAGGGTGACCAGGGCAGGCAGGGCAGGGCGACGAGGGCGGGCAGGGCAGGGAGGGCAGGGCGGGCAGGGGAGGGGAGGGCGACCAGGGCGGGCAGGGCAGGGTGACGAGGGCGGGCAGGGCAGGGGAGGGCAGGGCGGGCAGGGGAGGGGAGGGCGGGGAGGGGAGGGGAGGGCCACCTGCTGCTTCAGGGCTGCCGTGGTCCTGGGACCTCACTGCCCCTCCATCCCCACTGTCCCGCCTCCATCGTGGAGGGAGACGATGCCCTTGAACTCGCTGTGGGTTTGGGGGTGGGCCATAGCCCCCCGGACAAAGGTCAGGCCAGCGTGTGTGACCCTGAGCAGCGCGGGCCACAAGCCTGGAGGAGCGAGCGACATGGTCCCCATGGTCTCGAGTACACGGCACCAGAAGGGCCAGGAAGCAGCCGGGTCCCTGTGTCCTGGTGCCGGGCTCCACGGGCTGCCCGTGGTCCCTCAGCAGCAGCCGGACAGTGCTGGGCGGGGGGAGGGGCGGGCACAGGCCAGGGCGGGGCTGGCTCGGGGCGGGCACTGCTTCCTTCAGTCTGCAGTCTCAGGTGAGGGTGTGATTCAACCTGGACCCGACCCGGACCCCGACCCTGACCCGGACCCAGACCCGGACTTGGACCCCGACCCGGACCCGGACCCGGACCCGGACCCCGACCCCGACCCGGACCCGGACCCGGACCCCGACCCCGACCCGGACCCGGACCCGGACCCGGACCTGGACCCCGACCACGACCTGGACCCGGACCCGGACCCTGACCCGGACCCTGACCCGGACCCGGACCCGGATCCGGATCCGGACCCGGACCCTGACCCCTGGACCCAGACGCGGACCCGGACCCGGACCCTGACCTGGACCCGACCTGACCCAGACCCGGACACGGACCCGGACCCTGACCTGGACCCGACCTGAACCCGGACCCGGACCTGGACCCGGCCCTGGACCCGGACCTGAACCCGGCAGGAATCCGGCCCCACCAGCCAGAATCAGGCTCGCTGCTGGCAGTGCTGTGGCTGCCTGCGGGGCTGGGGGGGCCCTGAGAGGCTGGGGACAGGTGGAAGCAGGTGCATGGGGAGCCGGACTTCCAAGTGGTGCGGGGAGAGCCCAGCCAGGCGCCTCCCGCAGGCGTGACCGCACCTTCCCGCCGCCCGCCCGCCCCGCCTGCGGCAGCCCTCCCTGGCGGGCAGAGCCCCCCTCTTGTCCCCCGTCCCCCCAGAGAACCCGCACAGCGATGTTTTTCGCTTTATTTACGTTAAACCGCCAGATGTGAGCGCGCTGGTGTCGTTTATTATAAAAGACGGGATGACAATACGACGAGGGTTTTTACACTATAATTGTAAAACTGACCTTATTAAAATTCCGCTTCCTCCGTAATTAAAAAAAACTAATTACTTTTCATAATTGGACCAGAAATGACATTTTCGGCCCATTAATATTCAGCGGCGGCGCCTGCGTGCCTGTCAGTCCCAGCCTCCGCTCGCTGCGCACGGAGACGCGGTCGGTCGGGAAGAACAGTTTGCATTTTAACAAGATGTGCGTCCGCGGCTGCTTTTATAAATAAAGTTTTTAAATTGCTAATTAATTTGTGGGGACTCTCTCTCTGCGCCGCCTCCCAGGCACGCGGCCGCGGTTCGCCACGCTCTGCTGGGCCTGAATGCCGGCTGATCGCTCGCTCCGGGAGGTGCAGGCGGGTCCCAATGGCGAGGGAGAGCCGGTTTGTAATGAACGGAGCTCCGCGGAGAGGAGTTTTAAAGAACAAACGTCAGACCGTGCAGGCGGCCATGGGGCCGGTTCTGGGCCGCCCGAGGGTGGGGGTGCCGGCCATGGGGCCGGGCGTCCTCTCCCCGCCCGCAGGGGCCCCGCCTGCCGCCCCTTGTCTGCACACACCTGCCCCGTGAGCTCCCGGGGGCGTGTGGGACCCTGCTCTCTGCCCGGCACCCAGGACCTGCCTCCCGACGCAGCCAGAGCCGGCCCTGAGCCCCTCCCTGGGCACGTGGCGGCGGCTGTGGGCATCGGGGTGGCTGTGCCTGCTCCTTGCTCGCATCCGCAGGCCCTGCCACGGGACTCCGGCCTCCTCCTGTTCCGCCCCCACCGGGGCCCAGGGCTGCAGGGCACCTGGCAGGGGGTGCAGGGGGGTGGAGGGGGTGGGAGGGGGTGGAGGGGGGTAGAGGAGGGTGCAGGGGGGGTGGAGGGGGGTGGAGGGGGTGGAGGGGCGCAGGGAGGTCGGAGGACCGGCCTGCAGTCCAGCCCTGCGCTGCGAGGAGCGAGGGCGCCCGGGAAAGGGCGTGACAGGGTCTGGCCCCGGGCAGCGGGCAGCGGGCAGCGGGCAACGGTGGAGGAGGTGCCCCACCCGGAAAACCGTGGGCTCCACGCTCCCCAGGAGCTGGCTCCAGAGGGGGTGCGTTGCCTCCACGCCACACACGCAGGTGCGAGCACCTGAGCCACGCCCGGCTGTGCTTCCTTCCTGCCGTCGACCGACAGCCTGGGCCCCAGCCTGCCGCCTCACACCCCCCTGACGTCCCCCATGACATCCCCCCTCACACCCCCCCCCGCACACGTCCCCCTGCCCCCTCTGACGTCCCCCTGCATCCCCCCTCACACCCCCCACCCCCCTCACGTCCCCCCCGCATGTCCCCTCTCACACCCCCCCTGCACGTCCCCCCGTCCCCCCTCACACCCCCCCCCAACGCCCCCCTGACGTCCCCCCGCATGTCCCCTCTCACGTCCCCCCTCACACCCCCCGCACGTCCCCCCTCACACCCCCCGCACGCCCCCTGACGTCCCCCCTCATGTCCCCGCACGTCCCCCCCTCACACCCCCCGCACATCCCCCCTCACGTCCCTGCACGCCCTCCTGACGTCCCCCCGCATGTCCCCCTCTCACGTCCCCCCTCACACCCCCCCGCACGTCCCGCCCACACGATTCACCCTCCCTCCTGCTCCGATCCCAAGGCCAGGCGGATGCTCCCTGCGATTGCATCAGTGATGCTCACCATCAGTGATGCACCCATCGTTCAACCAGCGCCCGACCCAGGGGCCGGGGAGGAGCCTGCAACCCGGGCCTGTGCCCTTGACTGGAATCGAACCCGGAACCGTTCAGTCCGAGGGCGGACGGCCACCACTGAGCACACTGGCTGTGCTGTGTCTTGGATTTATAATCCTCCCATGCTGTGTTCTTTCTCTAATTTTCCGTTGTCACTTCTCTCTTCTTCTTATTTTTTCTCCTCTTTCACGTTTTTCTCTGACAGTTTGGACCATGCACACCGTGTATCTGTTACGTCGGTGAGTCCCTTACAGATGCCCCGTCGCACACCCACTCGGTGAACCCTCAAGTCCATCTGCTCCGCCTTCGCTCCCTATCACAGACCCCGAGCGTCCGCGTCGTCTCGGGCGTTTTTACGGCCGTTGCCATCGAGTCGCCATTCCTGTCCTGGGTGACACGAGAAGACGTGGTCACCGTCTCTGCGGACGCTCGCCTTCGCCGTGAGACACGCACGTCACGCCTGCCTGCCGCTCTCTGGGCGCGGTCCCCCGTCCCTATTGGGCTCTTGCTGTGGCTGCGAGGCATCACCTCCGGCAGCGATGTGCGCGTGGCACCCGCCCCCCCCCCCCCCCCCCCCCGCCCCCCCCCCGCTCCCTCCCCGGACCACGTGGGACAGTGCGTCAGCTCCGCTCAGAGCTGCTCTGAAGATGATCTCTCTTTTCTTCTAGTTTCACGTCTGTGATCTCGTCACGCGGCTTCGCATGCCTTTTCTTCCCATCGACTCTGACCCGAGTTAGCTGGCCTTTCTGAACCGGAGATACTTTTCATCGCCTTCTGTCTTTCATTTAAAACACCGATCGGCCGTTGTCGTTTAAAACGCCGATTCTGTCCCTCTGTCTGTCTCTTCTCTTCCTGGGAGACGCCGGGAGATGCCTGTCCTCGCTCCGCGTTCCCGCCTCTTTCTCTGTCGCCGCCCGTCGGTCTTCTGCTGCGTTCTCGTGCCCCGTTTCCTTCTGTGACGTCAGCTGGTCAGTCCCTCTCCTCTCCAGCGCTGTCCAGTCAGGGGTTGGCCTGGCCCCTGAGCCATTAGTTCCAGCAACGGTGTCTCCCACGTGCAATGGCGGTATCGGTGCCACGTAGTCAGCTCACCGTTCACCGTCACAAACCTCTCCATCCTGGGACACAGGACTGGTTTGGGTCTTTCATCCACTTTTGTTTCTTTTTTTTAAAAAAAATGTTTTTATTGATTTTTACAGAGAGAGGAAGGGAGAGGGAGAGAGAGAGAGAAACATCGATGAGAGAGAAACATCATGGATGGGCTGCCTCCTGCACGCCCCACCCTGAGGACGAGCCCACAACCTGGGCCTGTGCCCTGACTGGGCATTGAACCCTGACCTCCTGGTTTCTGGGTTTACACCCGGCCACGGCGCCACGTCCGTGGGGCCATTTTAGTTTCGTTGTCTTCATTTTTTTCTATTCTTTTCCTGCCGTCTCCTGCTCTTTGCGAACTGGTCCCTGCTGTTCTGTGACTTTCACTCACAGAGTCTCCTTTCTCCGAGGGGCCGTGGCACGGACGTCCACGCACCGCCGGGCGCTCGGGTGGAGACGGCTGCGGGCGGGGCTCGCGCCTCGGCCTCGTCCTCGTCCTCCTGGGCGCGGGGTGGCCGCGTGCCTGGTGGGGTGGCCGCCGCCGCAGCTCGCCGGCTGTGAGTAGCAGGAAAGGAGCACGAGGAGGCGGCAGCCGGGCCGGGCACCTGGGCAGCGTCACAGGGAGCCGCAGGGTCACCCCCAGGGGCCTCCTGCCTCCCCTGCCGCCCCTGGGGGGAGGCCCTGCACGGGGACGGGTGCACGGGCCCTGGGACGGGGTGACACAGGGAAGGCGCCTGTCAGTGTAACCAGGAAGCAAGGATTATTGGCTGGGGGCGGGCAGAGCGGCTGCAGGCCCGTGAAATCCTAGGAGGTTACCGTCCCTGAGAACTCCCTCCCTGCCCCTCTGGCCTTGCTCTGCTTCCGTGCATTTGGCCCCCCGCCCTCACCCCCACACCCCCGTCCCCAGAAGCCGCACGCGGACCCCACAGGCGGGGCCGACGGCCGCAGCGGGGAAGAGAAGCGACGCAGGCCGATGCCCGCCGGGCGGTGCGGACATGGAGCAGGCACTCTGGCACCGGCTTTCATCCTGGCCCTGCAAGGACACTGCTGGCCCCCCCATCCTGTGGCACCTCGGGTTTGTTTCCACGCGAGTCAAGGCCACTCGCTCTCCTGTGTGTGTCTCAGCGTCCCTTTTCTCTGGCATCACAGGACCCGCATCCACCGGCTGCCACTCGGGCCACGGGAGCCCCCCGCCGTGAGCAGCTCCCGGATGCGCCCACAAACTCACAGGAAACATCTCACCGGGATTATTATTATTTTTTTGGTCTCGGGGGGTGACCCAGGAGGAAGTTCCAGCCCGGGTCTATAAGACGTGGTCACAGCGAGTCAGGTTGAGGGCTGTGTCCAGTCTTTTGAAACGGAACAGAGCGGAGCGGGCAAGCAGGTGTCAGAGCCCGTGGGAGGGGGCGCGCGTTCTGTCACCTTGCGTGGAGCTGGCGGATGTGCCGCGTGGGGGTGATGGGTTCGGGTAAAACGTGTGCGTTTGGTCCGGATTGCCATTGCTTCAGTCATCTCTGGATGAGGGCAGAGCAGGGCCGCTCCAAGTTGAGTGAGGTGCCCTCCTGCCTTTGATGTTAAAATGCAGATTCCTGCCCTGGCCAGTGTGCTCAGTGGTTAGCGCACCGGCCCGCAGACTGAAGGGTCCCGGGTTCTATTCCCAGTCAAGGGCACGTACCTCGGTTGCGGCCTTGACCCCTGGTCCCGGTCGGGGTGCATGTGGGAGGCAGCCAGTCAATGTGTCTCTCTCACATCGATGTTCCTCTCTCTCTCTCTCTCTCTCCACCCCCATCCCCTCCACAGTCTCTAAAAATCAATGGAAGAATATTCTCGGATGAGGATTAACAAAAAATAATAATAAAGTGCAGATTCTGACGCAGCAGGACTGAGCTGGGGCCTGAGTGTGTTTCTGTTTTTAAAAAATGTGTTAACTGATGTTTTTAGAGAGAGAGGAAGGGAGAGGGAGAGAGAGAGAGAGACATCAATGATGAGAGAGAGTCATGGACTGCCTGCTTCCCACATGGCCCTTTTGGCGGTCAACCCTGCAACCCAGGCTTGTGCCCTGACCGGGAATCAAACCGTGACCTCCTGGTTCAGGGTCAACGCTCACCCTCGGAGCCACGCAGGGACGCGTCTGCTGCCGCTGCGCTGCTGGCATTGACCCTGGGCAGCAGGGCTGCGGAGCCTCGGAGCTGGCACGGCCGCCTCTGCCCTCCCTCCCGTGCAGCTGGTACAGACCCGGGCGCGAGGAAGCGTTTTTAATCTCCATGTTCATCACCCCCCGCCCCCCCCACCCATTCTTGGCTGCACAGAGCAGCCCAGCAGCCAGACCAACTGGCCCCTTCGTGGGGTTGAATCTGGGAAGCATCGAGGGCACCTGGGCTCCTGCCTGCGCCCGCGTCCCCGAAGCCCGCACAGCACGGCCACCGCCTGCCCTTCTGGCAGCGTCCCCACGGTGGGTCACCGGCCTCCACGCCCTGGGGGCCCGCTGGGCTGCTGACATTTTCCTCCCGACAGGACATGCATCTGGGTTCCAGCGCCCGTCCCCGAAGGCCGACGGACACGCCCGCTCACCCGGAATGCACCTGCTCAGTGGTTAGAGCGCGCAGCGTTTCAGGAATAACCACATAATGAAATTACCATATGCAAATGGCACATGCAAATGCACACCGTATGCAAATGACAGCGGAATTCCATGGAAGGGTTATTCCTGAGGCCCTGCAGGCTGCACTGCTTGGCCAGCCCGGGCCTCGGCCGCTGTGCTTTCTGGCAGCAAAGAGTCTGAACTGAAGGCCGTAAACAGCACAGGCCTGGCCGGTGGCTCTCCGCCCCCATGCCTCACTGTCCGCGTTTCCGTGCCAGCTCCCAGTGGCTGAATCATGCAAATGAGACCGCGGGCTCTGCACAGCCTGATGGGGCGCCGGGGAGCGCTCGGCAAGCTATTGCTTTTTTATGTCTCCCCGATCCCCCAGCATTTGGGCTGGCCAGGCCGGCAATGCAATCCTCCGGCTCTCCGGCCTGCTTTTATCGGGCTCCTTTAGCTTATTTTTATTGTTTTTATTGACTTCGGAGAGGAAGGGAGAGGGAGAGAGAGACAGAAACGTCCATGATGAGCGAGAATCACTGATCGGCTGCCTCCTGCACACCCCCTACTGGGGGTCAAGTCTGAAACCAGGGCATGTGGGTGACCTCAACCGTGACCTTCTGGTTCATAGGTCAACGCACAACCACTGAGCCACGCCGGCCGGGCTGGGCTCCTTTGAGCTGGTGTGGTTTCAGACGACGGAGGTCAGGCGTTACCCACCCCGGCCGGGCCTGTGGGGCGTGGAGGGAAGAGATAAGATTGAGGGTGAGGGCCCGGCCGGCCCGGCTCCATGGTTGAGCGTCGACCTAGGAGCCAGGAGGTCAGGGTTCGATTCCCCGTCAGGGCACAGGCCCGGGTTGTAGCTCGATCCCCAGTAGGGGGCGTGCTGGAGGCAGCCCATCCATGATTCTCTCTCACCATGGACATTTCGGTCTCTCTCTCCCTCTCCCTTCCTCTCTCCGAAATAAACAATAAAATAAACGATTGAGGCTGAGGGATGGGGAATGACGCTAAAGTGGCTTTTCTTTAACTTTAGAAATTGCGCAAAGTCCTGACTCTACGCTCTTCTCAAGGTCAGCCAGCCCCGGCTGGGTTAGGGGTGCGAGCGGTGCGAGTGGTGCACGCAGTGGTACCCGCGCTCGGAGGGGACTGCACAGGGACTCGGGGACGAGGGGGCGCTCCCCGCTGATCCGGGTGCACCAAAGCCTCGTGGCTGTGCCTGACGGTTTGCCCCGGTGGCTCCAAGAGGAACGGCGAGGAGCGGAAGGCACACGGCGTGAAATGCCAGACTGGCCAAGCCACAGCGACGGGCTTGTTCCGGGGTTCCTCTGTGAGGGCCCACCCCCCCTACCCCCCCCCCCCTCGAATGCCAGCTCTGGAGGCGGGATTGCTAATGTTCACGGGATCCCACCACGATGTGTCCCCTCCTGGGCCAGCTCTGTCCGCTGCCCGAGGAAGGGGGGTGCTGGGTGCCGTCTCCGGCCGCGGCCTCCGGGAGCAGCGGGGCCCTGGAACACGCCTGCATGACATTTACTAAGAATAAGGCCCGAGGCCCCCAGACAGGCCGCCCCTCCTGCCCCGGGTCCGGACGGTGAGGAAGAGCGAAGGGGGCGCTTGACCTCAATGACCTCTAAGTTCCTCCAAGTTCTCAAGCCGCCGTCGCGAAGAAAAGCAGCAAGTCCCAGCAACGGGTTTTTAACGTCGATTTTTTAAAGAAAATGATTTTGCCTGAGTTTCATAATTTCACTTGACACTCGTGTTTCAGCGAGAACACCGGCTCCCGGCTGAGATAAATTCCACTAACCAGCGGACTGGAATCCAATTTCTGCGTCCCCCTAACGCCGTCCCCCTAATTAACTCGCTCCGTCTTCTGCGCCGAGGGCGGGCGGGCGGGCAGGGCGTCGCGCGTGGTGAGCGGATGAGGAGACAAACGGGCCGTATTTACGGCTTCTCATTATTTCTCGAGCAGCCACGCCGAACCGGTCTGATGGCAATTAAAGCGCGTTGATGCCACTTTAGCAGTAATTGGGCGAACCCCGCAATTTGTCCTGCGATTCTCTCAGTTAAGTGACTGACAGCCACGAGCCGTGTGGCTCACAGCACGCTCAGCCCGGCCTCCGCGGGGCTCAGCGGACGCGGAGGGCGTGTGGGCGCCGTCCCTGCCGTGGGTCTCGCCGCATCGGCTCCACATGAGCCCCCTCCCAGGGCGGCAGGTCCCCCGGCAAGTCCGGGCAGCGAGCCCGTTGGCAGGTGCAGCCCATGGTGGGAGGCTGTGCAAACTCACCCACGGGAGCTGGCCGGCCGCTCGGGGACCCGGCACAGAGCCCGCAGCAGGGGCGCCTCCGTCCAGGGGGCTGCCAGTGCCCTGAGCCCACACCCCTCAGCCGCCTACAGGGGACCTGGCGGGGTGCAGGGTGCAGAGGTTCCTCTGGCCCCTGGGTGGCAGGTCACCGGGTGGCCCGCTCCTGGGCGGGTGGCCAGGAGGCTGCGATGCAGCCGGGTGTGGCCAGCATCCTTTATTTACTTTTATTTTATTTTTTTAAAATATATTTTATTGATGTTAGAGAGGAAGGGAGAGGGAGAGAGAGATAGAAACATCCATGATGAGAGAGAATCCTGCATGCCTCCTGCACACCTCCCACTGGGGATCGAGCCCACAACCTGGCACGTGCCCTGACTGACTGGGAATCGAACCTGGGACCCTTCAGTCCGCAGGCCGACGCTCTACCCGCTGAGCCAACACTGGCCAGGGCAGCGTCCTTTAAATGAGCACAGCCAGGCGCTGTCCCCTCAGGCCCTCCACGCAAAGCGCCTGCCACACGCCTTCAGGGTCAAGGGCGACAGGGGTCAAGGGCGCCAGGAGGAGGGGTGGGCCATGGAGAGGGCCACTTCCCTGGGACCGTGTCGCTGGGGCGTGGTGAGCAAGGACACCAGGCTGGGTCCTGGGGAGCCATGGAGGGGACCGCGGGTGCAGAGTACAGGGGTCCTCCTGGCCCCTGTGGGGGCGGTCAGCCTTTTTTTTAGTTTTTGGTTAATCCTCACCAGAGGATATTTTCCCATTGATTTTAGAGAGAGTGGGAGAGAGAGGGAGAGACATAGAGAAACTTCAATGTGAGAGAAACACATCGACTTGTTGCCTCCCGCACACGCCCTGACCAGGGCCCGGGCCGGGGGAGGAGCCTGCAACCCAGGCACGTGCCCTTGACCAGAATCGAACCTGAGACCCTTCGGTCCTCAGGCCGACGCTCTACCCACTGAGCCACACCGGCCAGGGCCCAGCTCAATCTTTACCTTAAACCTCCCGCGATGTTGATACAGGAGCCGGCAGCAGGAATGCTCCCCGGGCCGTGTCTCACGGAATCGAAGGATGAGGCCGCGGACCAGAGGCGCTCAGACAAGGCAGGAGCCCACTGCAGGCAGACGCAGGCCCCCCGCGTGGGAGGGAGCCGAAGGAGGGGCTGCCCCCACATTCCGCTCTCCCCCCCTGCATCCGCTGCAGGCCCGCGCTCTGTCCGCCGGCGCTGCCCCTGGCTGGCTCCTGGCCTTCGTGCAGCGTTTTGCTTTGCACCTGCAAGAACGACATCCCTGCCTCAAAACACCTGCTTTTCTGCAAAACGCTTTGTGGTTCCCGCCGGCTCCACGCGTCCTCCGTCCGCCCCCATTCCTCTCTCCGTGGCCACGGTGCGGTGCCCCCGGGCACCCGAGTGAACCCGGGACCCACAGAAAGTTCCCTAACCTTCCGGTCGGAGACAAACCTGGAGCTCAGCCGCACATCCGTGGGAAGCGCCCATGCTGCCGGCATTTGTGGGGCTGTGCGTGGGCTGTCACCCCACAGGAACTGCAGACCCGCCCTCCGTGTCACTGTTGGATGAAGTTTCACTGTTGGGTGAAGCTGTAACTGTTGGGTGAAGCTGTAACTGTTGGGTGAAGTTTCACTGTTGGGTGAAGTTTCACTGTTGGGTGAAGCTGTAACTGTTGGGTGAAGCTGTAACTGTTGGGTGAAGTTTCACTGTTGGGTGAAGTTTCACTGTTGGGTGAAGCTGTAACTGTTGGGTGAAGTTTCACTGTTGGGTGAAGTTTCACTGTTGGGTGAAGCTGTAACTGTTGGGTGAAGTTTCACTGTTGGGTGAAGTTTCACTGTTGGGTGAAGCTGTAACTGTTGGGTGAAGCTGTAACTGTTGGGTGAAGTTTCACTGTTGGGTGAAGTTTCACTGTTGGGTGAAGCTGTAACTGTTGGGTGAAGTTTCACTGTTGGGTGAAGCTGTAACTGTTGGGTGAAGTTTCACTGTTGGGTGAAGTTTCACTGTTGGGTGAAGTTTCACTGTTGGGTGAAGCTGTAACTGTTGGGTGAAGCTGTAACTGTTGGGTGAAGTTTCACTGTTGGGTGAAGCTGTAACTGTTGGGTGAAGCTGTAACTGTTGGGTGAAGTTTCACTGTTGGGTGAAGCTGTAACTGTTGGGTGAAGCTGTAACTGTTGGGTGAAGCTGTAACTGTTGGGTGAAGTTTCACTGTTGGGTGAAGTTTCACTGTTGGGTGAAGCTGTAACTGTTGGGTGAAGCTGTAACTGTTGGGTGAAGTTTCACTGTTGGGTGAAGCTGTAACTGTTGGGTGAAGTTTCACTGTTGGGTGAAGTTTCACTGTTGGGTGAAGTTTCACTGTTGGGTGAAGCTGTAACTGTTGGGTGAAGTTTCACCGTTGGGTGAAGTTTCACTGTTGGGTGAAGCTGTAACTGTTGGGTGAAGCTGTAACTGTTGGGTGAAGTTTCACTGTTGGGTGAAGTTTCACTGTTGGGTGAAGCTGTAACTGTTGGGTGAAGTTTCACCGTTGGGTGAAGTTTCACTGTTGGGTGAAGCTGTAACTGTTGGGTGAAGCTGTAACTGTTGGGTGAAGTTTCACTGTTGGGTGAAGCTGTAACTGTTGGGTGAAGCTGTAACTGTTGGGTGAAGTTTCACTGTTGGGTGAAGTTTCACTGTTGGGTGAAGCTGTAACTGTTGGGTGAAGCTGTAACTGTTGGGTGAAGTTTCACCGTTGGGTGAAGTTTCACTGTTGGGTGAAGCTGTAACTGTTGGGTGAAGCTGTAACTGTTGGGGGAGAAGTTTCACTGTTGGGTGAAGTTTCACTGTTGGGTGAAGCTGTAACTGTTGGGTGAAGCTGTAACTGTTGGGTGAAGTTTCACTGTTGGGTGAAGCTGTAACTGTTGGGTGAAGTTTCACTGTTGGGTGAAGCTGTAACTGTTGGGTGAAGTTTCACTGTTGGGTGAAGTTTCACTGTTGGGTGAAGCTGTAACTGTTGGGTGAAGCTGTAACTGTTGGGTGAAGTTTCACTGTTGGGTGAAGCTGTAACTGTTGGGTGAAGTTTCACTGTTGGGTGAAGTTTCACTGTTGGGTGAAGCTGTAACTGTTGGGTGAAGCTGTAACTGTTGGGTGAAGTTTCACTGTTGGGTGAAGCTGTAACTGTTGGGTGAAGTTTCACTGTTGGGTGAAGTTTCACTGTTGGGTGAAGTTTCACTGTTGGGTGAAGCTGTAACTGTTGGGTGAAGTTTCACCGTTGGGTGAAGTTTCACTGTTGGGTGAAGCTGTAACTGTTGGGTGAAGCTGTAACTGTTGGGTGAAGTTTCACTGTTGGGTGAAGCTGTAACTGTTGGGTGAAGCTGTAACTGTTGGGTGAAGCTGTAACTGTTGGGTGAAGTTTCACTGTTGGGTGAAGCTGTAACTGTTGGGTGAAGCTGTAACTGTTGGGTGAAGCTGTAACTGTCAGGCCCGACCTACTGCCTGGGGAAAGGGCCCTTCCTCTATCAGGCGTCCGACTGAGAATTTATGTTTCATGGAACTTCCTGTGTGTGGACCAGAAAGAAGCGTTCCTCCTGAGTTCTTTAGGACTAAAACCGTAAAACCTGTCTCCCCGCACGTCCTTTGGTGGGTGTGGAGATGTTTGCGGGACGTGGAGATGTGCATGCTGGGTACCTGCCTTGTCGAGTGGGCGGTGCATTCGTCAGTGAGGAGTTGCTGCCTAACAAATAGCACCGCCGCTCGGTGGCCCGGCGCACGTTTCCAGCTCTTGCCTCCGGGGGAGAGGCTTTGGCTGTGCCTCGATGGCTGTCCTGGGTGCTCGGCTGGGCCCAGGAACCGGGCTGGGTGGGCTGAGGGTGGGCTGATAACGGGCGGGTCTCATGGGGTGGCTGGGTGCTCAGCCTCCTCTCCTCCACGGGGCCGCCCCCGCCTGTCTGCAGGGAGGTGCCAGGGGTCCTAGACATTGTCCGGGACTCGTGCAGGGGCTGAGGGCGGGGAGGGCACTGAGCCGCTAGGGAAGCTCAGACGTGCGCTGGGCGCCCAGCGTTGGCAGAGAAAAGAGAGACGGTAAAGGGAGACTTGACCACAATAAAAAATGGGAGGCGCAGAGGGCTCAGCGGGGCGGAGAGGGAGCGGTACGAGGGAGGGAGCCTCGCCGTCAGTGCAGTCTCGGGCAGTGCCGTCCCTTCGCCTTCCGGGGGCAGAGGAGGCAGACGGCTCAGACACCCTCCACCCAGGGGTTTGTAAGAAACACGTGGGACTGAGGGCACGGCGAGGCTGGAGGCGCATGAAGGGCCGTTCCCCCTTCGCACGGGGAGGAATTCAAACTTGACGGCGACCACGGAGCGACGGTCGTTACGCAATGACAGGGCCCAGCTTCCGGAAGGTTAACGGAGTTGGCGCCAAACGCTGGGCAGCAAACAGGGCGAAGGAGCAGAGAGAAGCCGGGCTGAACCCCAGGCAGCCCGGCCGGTGTGGCTCAGTGGGTAGAGGGTCGCCTGTGGACTGAGGGGTCCTGGGTTCGATTCCAGTCAAGGGCACATGCCCGGGTTGCAGGCTCGGTCCCCCAGTAGTGGGCGTGCAGGAGGCAGCCGATCGACGATTCTCTCTCATCATTGATGTTTCTCTTTCTCTCGCCCTCTCCCTACCTCTCTCTCAGAAATCAACAAAACCATATTTATATAGTTTAAAAAATATTTTTATTGATTTCAGAGAGGAAGGGAGAGGGAGAGAGATAGAAGCATCAATGGTGAGAGAGAGAGTCATTGATCGGCTGCCTCCTGCATGTTCATAGGCCGATGCTCAACCACTGAGACACGCTGGCCGGCAAAATCAATAAACACATATTTTTATATTTTTTATTATTTATTTATTTTTTTTAAAACACATATTTTTAAAAAAAGAAAAAGAAAAGAGGAGGAGGTGAGCGGGTGCACACCGGCACCAGGCCTCAGAGCGGTGGCCCGGCCTCCCTCCCCGCGGGGGGGGAGGGGCAGGGGGTGCGGGGGGCGGCGGTGAGCTATTAGCGCTCAGCCCTTCCGCAGGGGTCCCGCTGATTAATAAGATTCGGCCGCGCTTCCTCCTGATCATCCCTTTCTTTTCCCGCATAAATTCTCTGAATGACATGTAGATAAATTCTCGAAATTATGAGCGCTCCACTCGAGACGGGGTTTCATCATCTCGCCCACGTAACTAATTTATTAGTTACAATTACAACTCAGACTGGTACCAGCTCCAGGATCATCAAAAACCGCGTTTCAATTATTCATCGGGACTTTAATTAAAAAGCCCCACTGAATTAATAAAGGCCCCAGGATGGATGGAACGAAGACTCACAGAAAGTTCGGGACAACTTTTCTCCGACTCAGGGATTAAGTTTCCTGCTACGAACCCGAACGCCGGAGCCCCTCCTCGCTGGCGGGCGGGCAGGGACAGGCAGACGCACAGCGGGCGGCCCAGGGCGCCCCCCCCCACCCCCCCCCCCCCGCCAGGGCAGGAGAGAATTCTCCCGGATCCACAACCACAGGCGGCGGGCCAGGAGCAGCCCAGGGCGTGGATGACCCTGTCAGGGCGCACGGGGGAGGGGCTGTGACACGTGCCCTAGAACTGGCCCGCCAGCGACAGGTCCTGCTTCTGAGGAAATGCCGCGTCCAACGGCCGGGAGCTGCTGGCAAAGCCCAGGGGTCCAGTGGGCTGGGCCAGCGCTGACCTCGGTGACCTCGGGCTGAAGTTCATCCTCTCAGGGCCTGGGCCCTGCCTCCTCCTCTTCTCCTTCTCCTTTTCTTCCTCCTCCTCCTCCCCTCCTCCACCTCTCCCTCCTCCCCCCCCCCCCCTTCCCCTCCGCCCCTCCCCCTCCCCCCTCCCCCTTCCCCTCCTCCCCTCCCCCTCCACCCCTTCCCCTTCTCCTCCTCCCGGCCTCCCTTCCCCCTCCTCCCCTCCCCCCCCTCCACCTCTCCCTCCTCCCCCCTTCCCCTTCCCCTCCGCCCCTCCCCCCCCCCCTTCCCCTTCCCCTCCCCCCCTCCCCCTCCCCCCCCCCCCTCCCCCCCCCTCCCCCCTCCCTTCCCCCCTCCTCCCCCCTCCCCCTCCTCCTCCTCTCCCTCCTCCCCCCCTCCTCCTCCTCCTCTTCCTTCCCTCCTTCCTCCGCCTCCCCTCCCCCTCCCCTACCTCTCCCTCCTCCCCCTCTTCCCTCTCCTTTTCTTCCTCCTCCTCCTCCCCTCCTCCACCTCCCCCTTCCCCCTCCCTCCTCTTCCCCTCCCCTCCTCTCCCCTCCCCCCCCCCATCCCCCCCTCCCCTCCCCCCTTCCCCCTCCCCCTCCTCCCCCTCCCCCCTCCACCCCTCCCCCCCTTCCTCTTCCTCCCTCCCTCATTCTCCTCCTCACCCTCCTTCCTCCGCCTCCGCCTCCCCCTCCCCTGCCTCCCCCCCCCTCCCTCCTCTCCTCTTCCTCCCCCCCCCCCCCCTCCTCTCCCTCTCCCCTCTCCCTCCTTCTCTCCCTCCTCTCCCTCCTCCCCTCCCCCTCTCCCTCCCCCCCCCTCTCCCCTCCCCCTCTCCCCTCCCCCTCTCCCTCTCCCCTCTCCCTCCTCCTCCCCCTCTCCCCCTCCTCCTCTCCCTCCTCCTCCCCCTCCTCTCCCTCTCTCCTCTCCTCTCCCTCCTTCTCTCCCTCCTCTCCCTCTCCCTCCCCCTCTCCCTCCCCCTCTCCCTCCCCCTCTCCCCTCCTCCTCTCCCTCCTCCTCCCCCTCTCCCTCTTCCTCTCCCTCCTCCTCTTCCTCCTTCCCCCCTCCCCCTCCTCCTCTCTCTGCTTCGTGTCTCACTGGAGTGGAGCTGGCACACACTAGTATCTCAGCTTCGGGAGGATCCCACAGGGACTCAGCGTCTGTGCACCTCACCATGTGACCAGCTCAGCACACCTGGTCCCTCTGTTCCCCGCTGCGCTCCACGTGCCCGGCACTCAGTCATTCCGTCCTTTCTGTACCTCAGCCCTTCACCTGCGGACCCGCCCCCTCCTGCCCGGAGCCGCACACAGCTCTGTGTCTGTGATCTGTTTGTTTATTTGGTCCCAGATTCCACACGGAGCCCCTGAAGGTGTCAGCACCTGGTCCTCAGGCCAGTGTGAGTCACCCCCCAGTGCGCACGCCCCCTTCTCGGCTCCTCCTGCCTGTGAGTGTGTGTGTGTGTGTGTGTGTGGGGGGGGGGCGCGTCTCCCACCCCGGCTGAGCCCTCTCCAGCTCAGGGCTCCTGGCCCAGGCGGCCTCTGCAGGCCCAGGTCCTGGAGGACAGCGCACCGACTGTCCACCTCGCTGGGCGGGGCTGGGGCTCCTGCCCCTGGAGCTGCCTCCGGCCGGCTGGGACCTGGGTGGACGGCGTGGCCGTGAAGGGCAGGGTGTCTCCCCACCGGGACCCTGACCTCCGGGACCCTGGGGAGTCAGGGCCACGCTGCCGCCCAGCCCCCACCATGGTGACCCCGCCCCCGGGCCAGGCCAGCACGGGGCGCTCCCTCCCGGGATCCATCACGTCCTGGAGGGGACACAGGCCCCAGAGGCGAAAGGAGGGTTGGGCTCGGCCGGAGAGCGGCCTCGGGGAGGAGCGCGGGGGCGTGGGAGGCTCTCAGGACGTCCTGCGACACGAAGGACACAGAACTCATGTCCAAGCGGCTCCTGGCGCTGCTGTGCCTGTCGGGCGAGACCGCGGTGGCCGCTGCCGATTAATAATGCATCCGACACACCGTTGTGTGCTTCATCTCCTTAGCGGGGAGTCCGGCACAGAAACCCGATGCTGTGCTCAATTATTCATTAATAACAGACAGGAGCGGGACCGTGTGGCAGCGTTACCACCCACAGGCAGGGGGAGGGGTGGGGAGTGATGCCACCAGGCTTCTACGCAGGGAAGTCACTACGTGGGCATCTGCTGGGGCGGACTCCTCGCCGAAGGGTCTGAGGAAGCCAATGCTGGTCGCCCTGGGTTTGTTCTGTATCGATTAGCGCTTCCTGAGCAGCTGTGACACATTGTACATCTCCTGTGTCGGTCACCGCTGAGCAAAAGGAGGATGTGAACAGGCCCAGGGCAATGAGTGCAGTGCAAAACTTCTCTCCCTCCTCCCTCCCTCCTCCCCTTCTCCTCCTCCCCTCCTCCTCTTCCTCCTCTTTCTCTTCTTCTTCTTTTCCTTCTCCTCCTCCTCCTTCTCCTTCTTCTTCCATCTATCCACCATCCATCCATTCATCATCCATCCATCCACCATCCACTATCCATTATCCATCCATCCATCATCCATCCGTCATCCACCATCCATCATCCATCTGTCCATCATCCATCTATCCATCCATCCACTCATCCATCTATCGACCATCCATCCACCCATCCATCCATCATCTATCCACCATCCATCCATCATCCATCCACCCATCCATCCACTCATCCATCCACCATCCATCCACCCATCCATCCACTCATCCATCCATCCACCATCCATCCACCCATCCATCCACCCATCCATCTATCATCCACCATTCATCTATCATCCATCCATCCATCCACCATCCACCCATTATCCATTATTCATCCACCATCCATCCATCCATCATCCATCCACCATCCATCAATCCATCCACCATCCATCCACCCATCTATCCACTCATCCATCCATCCACCATCCATCCACCCATCCATCCATCATCCATCATTCATCCATCATCCGTCCATCATCCATCCATCCATTCATCCATCCATCATCCATCCATCTATCCATCCACCATCCATCCACCCATCCATCCATCATCCACCATTCATCCATCATCCATCCATCATCCATCCATCCATTCATCCATCCACCATCCATCCATCCATCCATCCATCCATCCATCCACTCATCTATCCATCCACCATCCATCCACCCATCCGTCCATCATCCACCATCCATCCATCATCCATCCACCCATCATCCATCATCCATCCATCTGTCCAACCAACCAACCATCCATCCACCCACCCACCTGTCCACCTGCCACAATGGGATGATCGTAGCTAACAACAGTTACTTTCATCTTGGATGTTTTATAATTTCCAATCCACATCCACAACTTCTCTTCTGCCTGGTTTACTCTTTGAGTTTGGTGGCTGTTATTTTCTACGGTGGTTCATCTTCCTTTACGGAGGAACTCCTGTCTTTCGATGAGCCCCTCCCCCTGCACTTCACGTGGCTGCTAGATGGATCGGGGCTCGGTCTGCGCGGTTCTCCATCCCTCACCAGGGAGCCCGCTCTTGGCGGCGGCACCACGTCAGGCATGGACTTGATGTCAGGATCGCAGGGTCAGCTGACACCCGCCCCCCAGTCACCACCTCCCATGATGGATGTGAGCAGCTGCCACGCACGGTTAGTGAATAGATCGATTATGTCACAGAGAGTTGAAAAATGGCGATTTCCTATTCTAACGTGACTGTTGAGTAATGGCTGGGATTTTTCTGCGAAGAAGCATTTTCTCCCGTCAATGTTAGGCTGAAAATGCTGGTTCCGCAGCCTCCTTTCGGAGTGTCTCCGTGAACACGCATATTCCATGTTTGATGAGCTGCGTCAATCACGGATATTATTCCTTCTGACGTTCTCACCGCTCCACGCCGGGCCAGGAAGACCTTTCCCCGGGGAGTAGCTCTAGGTGGGAATTCAAAGTTTTCATCATCTTTAGAAAACCCCCCCCACAAGTCCGTCATTTCTTCCAATATCTTTCTGTCACTCTTGGTTTGGAACTTCAGGGCGTGTTGGATAGACGGGTGTTGGACCCCCGTAGCGGAGGGTCTGCGCTTTTTTTAGTGTTTCTTTCTCCATGTGTTCCTTAGGACAGCTGCTACTGCGATAGTTTCAAGTTGAATTTATGTGATTGGCTGCGCGTGATCTGCTCGGAAGTCCATCCAGTGTGAGAGCCACTGTAGGGGCTGTGCTTTCGACAGGGGTCATCTCATTGGTTTCTTCTTCATTGTTTCTGTTTTTCTGTTCGGTGTGACCACGTGTTCCTTTAAATCTTTAAACACATGTATAAGGGCTCTTTAAATCTTGTTTGCAAATTCCTGCATCTCGGTCCCTTCGCGGTATTTTTTAATGGGCTGATTCTTCCCGGAGTTTTAGCGACACTTGCCCTCGTGTTTGCTCATTTCTGATTGGGTGCATGGCATCGTGGATGAGCGTTGGTTTCGCCGTCTTCCTCTGAGAAGTTTGGGGTTCCCTTGGGTGGCATTCGTGTGGCTCCCAGGCTGCGTGGATTCTTTGAAGACGTTGCCCTCAGCTCTGTCAGCGCAGGCCCAGATCTTCCTTACTGCGAGGCGAGCTGGGCCCTTCTGCTCGGGAAGATTCTCCAGGGTTTACCCTGAACACCCACCCGGTCACCATGTCCCCTGTGCGTGGCCCGAGGGGAGCACGGGTGAGTCCCAGCTCGGAGTGGACCCTTGGGCTTGTTCAGCTCCTAAGTCCCTCTGAGCTGAGCGTGGCCTCACGGAGCTCTGCCTTCCACCTGCACACAGACTGGGGGGACTCGAGCAGGTTCCTGCAGCCTCTGTCTGTACTGGTGGCATTCTGCCCTCAGATTCCCACTGCCCCAGCATCTCAGAACGTGGGGGCCCCCTCAGCGAGACCCCGCTCAGGGAGAGCCCGCTTGGGGAGACCCCGCTCAGTGACACGCCGCTCAGTGAGAGCGCTGTGCCCGCTGGGCTGCCCCTCCCTGGGCAGCTGTGTGCGTGCCTCCAGGCAGAACACCCGTGATGGCAGGACCCCTCACACGGACTCTCCTCCCCCAGGATTCCAGTCCCAGGCCACGCGGCGGTCGATGTCTGAAGTCAGCGTCTCACACATCCCGTTTTCCTCGCTGTTTATGGTGGGAGGCAAGTCTGGGACCCTCTCCTTGGTCACAGTGGAAGAGGGAGTCCCATCAGCTGTGTGTTTTCGATTCTACAGCATAAAACACATCAAGAAACTTTGCTGGAGACATTCAAAAGGAAATGTAAATGACTAGATGATACCTGGGAGACTGGACCATCTCTTTCAAAAAATACATTTTTATTGATTCCAGAGAGAGGAAGGGAGAGAGAAAAACATCAATGATGAGAGAGAATCATGGATCGGCTGCCTCCTGCACGCCCCACACTGGGGATGGAGCCCATAGCCCAGGCATGTGCCCTGACCAGGAATCAAACCATGACTTCCTGGGTCATGGGTCGACGCTCAAGCATGGAGCCACAGCAGCCGGGTGCAACACCTCTTTAAGGACTGATATATGAAGCAGGCAAATGTTCAAGAACAGTGGGTGTGCTAACTTGGATTACTCAACGCTAATGAACAGGACCGTTCTTTCTACGGATGGGGCAGACTTTGCGTGAGATGCTGCTCTGGGACCTGGGCACCACAGCGAAGAAGCAGCGACGCCTGTGCTCACAGCGCTGAGGCTCTGCGGGTGAGAGACAGGAGCAGGCGCAGGCACAGGCGGCAATAATGCTGGTGGCACAGCCGTCCCTCACGCAGCAGCGACGCAACGCATTTCCCAGGCCCCACGGAACGCTGCGGGAGAGCGGACACTAGAAGGCCTCGAAGAACGTCTCCGTTCCGTTGGGCAGATGCTTTACGGGCCAAATGCTTACCACACGGAACGACTTGGTATTTTTTTTTCTCTTTGTAATCCTCACCCGAGGGTATTTCCCCACTGATTTTTAGGGAGAGTGGGAGAGAGAGGGAGAGACAGAGAGAAACATCGACGTGAGAGAAATACATCGATGGGTTGCCTTCTGCACACGCCCTGACCAGAGCTCAGGCCTGCAACTGAGGTACGTGCCCTTGACTGGAATCGAACCTGGGACCCTTCAGTCCAGGGGCCAACACTCTAGCCACTGAGCCATGGGCTACAGCTTGTTATTAATGAAAAAATAAATGGGGGGAGATGTGTGCCGCCTGAACCCCCACCCCCACCCCACAAACACCTTATGTTCTTACTGCCCACTCTGAAGAAAGGGGGTCATCCTTCTAGATCATAAGACATAAGATCCTGGGAAACTGCTGGAGGCAGACAGGCAACCCAAACTGCCTGCAGAGCCTGCGGCTCACGGGAGCAGGGGGCCAGGGGCCAGGTCAGGCAAGGTCAGGCAAGGTCGGACAAGGTCGGGCCAGGTCGGGCCAGGTCGGGCAAGGTCAGGCCAGGTCGGGCCAGGTCGGGCCAGGTCGGGCCAGGTCGGGCAAGGTCAGGCCAGGTCGGGCCAGGTCGGGCCAGGTTGGGCAAGGTCGGGCAAGGTCGGGCAAGGTCAGGCCAGGTCGGGCCAGGTCGGGCCAGGTCGGACAAGGTCGGGCAAGGTCGGGCAAGGCTGCCTGCAGAGGCTCCTCCTGCCCCACCAGGGGGAGGGGCATTGGGACTGAGCTCGCCCAGCTCTGGCTCAGCTGAGCTTGTGCGGACTTTATGCCCCACCGTGAGGGGCACGGCCACAGCGTCTCTGATGCTGGCCCCATCCCAGAGCCCGGCGGCATTTTCCCCCTGCAAAGCCGCTCTGCCAGGCACGGCCCTGGGCACGGTGGTGCCTGCTGTGGCCACTCTGGGAATCATGTGCCCAACCCCAGGGAGCGGGTAGGACTGTTCTGGGCCCCCCAGTCGAAGTCCTGACGGGTGTTCGCACGGGTAGGTGCTCACGTCACACAGTGTTCGTGATCACACGGTGATGACAACATGGGCCCCCCCGCCGACCCTTCGTGGGCAAACCGCGCTCCAGAGAAACACGAGGCTCTCACCCATCAGGGTTCAAGGATGGAAAACGAAATGAGGCCAACCAATTATGCAACTCAAGACGATGACAATAGAGTAAAAAAGTAAAAGCAAAGAAACGAGGTCGCCTGGGTGAATTAGAATGAGGGCAGAGAATTACCGATGAGAAGAGATGTATTAAGTCAATTTTATAAACAGATTACAGAACGACGATCTCTTAAGAAAGACTGATAAAGTAGATAAATGTCCAGCAAATCTAATCAAGAGGAGAAGGAGGCCGAGGCGATATGCATTTTATGGGTCTAAAAGGGTCCTCGCTGAGCAAAGCGGCCCTCAATGGAGGCGCGCGAGGTTGACGCAAACATGTTTTAGCAGAGGAGCCTCCGCGCAACTGCTCAGCAGCAACGTGGGAATCTGCACGCAGCGGCCGACAGACTCGGAAAACACAAATCTTCAACATTGACTCAAAAACAAACGTCTACACCACTTGGGTGAGATCGCTTGGCAGAAGATAAGCTCACAAAAATCAATAGTTTTTCTTTTGCTAGAAATAAAATGCCTAGAAATAGAAGTGAGGGAAGTATTTTCTTCTCCACATTGGCAGAAACTATAAAATGCATCGGAATTACCTTGCAGATGAAGGCATAGGCCAGGCGGAGGGAAGAGACTCTTACTGAAGGAATAGAATGAGGCCCGGAGCAGGAGAGAAGCTGCTCCTGGATGTGGGTCCTCCCAGACTCCATGCAGGAGCTTAATGCAGTTCCAGTTCGACTACCAGGCACCTGATTTAATGATCTTAACGTTTGTGCAGAAGAATGAATTCCCAAGAATAGTCAAGAAAACTCTGAAAAAGAATAATATTTGTAATATTGCCGGATGCAGAGCAATAACTTATTTCCAAGCTCCTTTAATCCAATCAGTGCGGTGCTGCCCAGCTGTGGGAACACACGTCAGAGGAGAACAGGGAATTGAGGAGCGGCAGCTAATCTGGGGGATTAGATTTGTGGTCCAGCGGTCTTCCAATTCAGGGCGAGGAACGGCTGATCTAATAGTGCTGCCAGCACCACGTGCCCCACCTGGATGAGAGTGAAGCCAGACCCTACAAGCACAGCAGCAGAAGCACAAGTTCCCGAGGATTAAAGGCTCACGTGATGATGATGGTGATGGTGATGATGGTGATGGTGATGATGGTGATGGTGATGATGATGATGGTGATGGTGATGATGGTGATGATGATGATGGTGATGGTGATGATGGTGATGATGGTGATGGTGATGGATGAATGATGATGGTGATGGTGACGGTGATGGTGAAGATGATGGTGATGGTGATGATAGTGATGATGATGATGGTGGTGATGGTGATGATGGTGATGATGGTGATGATGATGATGATGGTGGTGATGGTGATGGTGATGATGGTGATGGTTATGATGGTGATGGTGATGGTGATGGTGAAGAAGATGATGATGGTGAAGATGATGGTGATGGTGATGATAGTGATGATGATGATGGTGGTGATGGTGATGATGGTGATGATGGTGATGATGGTGATGATGGTGATGATGATGGTGATGATGATGATGGTTATGATGGTGATGGTGACGGTGATGGTGAAGATGATGGTGATGGTGATGATAGTGATGATGATGATGGTGGTGATGGTGATGGTGATGGTGATGATGGTGATGGTTATGATGGTGATGGTGATGGTGATGGTGAAGAAGATGATGATGGTGAAGATGATGGTGATGGTGATGATAGTGATGATGATGATGGTGGTGATGGTGATGATGGTGATGATGGTGATGGTGATGATGGTGATGGTGATGGTGGTGATGGTGATGATGGTGATGGTGATGGTGATGATGGTGATGGTGATGATGGTGATGGTGATGATGGTGATGGTGATGATGGTGATGATGATGGTGATGATGATGATGGTGATGATGGTGATGGTGACGGTGATGGTGAAGATGATGATGATGGTGATGGTGATGATAGTGATGATGGTGGTGGTGATGGTGATGATGGTGATGATGGTGATGATGGTGATGATGATGATGATGGTGGTGATGGTGGTGATGGTGATGGTGATGATGGTGATGGTGATGGTTATGATGGTGATGGTGATGGTGATGGTGAAGAAGATGATGATGGTGAAGATGATGGTGATGGTGATGATAGTGATGATGATGATGGTGGTGATGGTGATGATGGTGATGATGGTGATGGTGATGATGGTGATGGTGATGGTGATGATGGTGATGGTTATGATGGTGATGGTGATGGTGATGGTGAAGAAGATGATGATGGTGAAGATGGTGGTGATGGTGATGATAGTGATGATGATGATGGTGGTGATGGTGATGATGGTGATGATGGTGATGATGATGGTGGTGATGGTGATGGTGATGGTGATGATGATGGGATGTTGGTGATGGTGATGGTGGTGTTGAAGGTGATGGTGATGATGGTGGTGATGGTGATGATGATGATGGGAGGGTGGTGATAGTGATGGTCAAGATGATGGTGATGATGGTGACACAATATCACCCCCACCACCCAGAAGCGAGTCTCAGAGCTTTCATGTAGAATCTAACAATGAGGGGAGGAATGTGTGCAGAGGGTTAGCCAGGACGGAGGCCTGTTTCTTACCTTCCATTATGGAAGCTGTAGAACAGGACCCCGGGGGACAGTCACCTGGTCCTACGTCCCCTGGACTTCCTGGTGGGAGAGAAGGGAAGTGAGGACATGGCAGTGGTGGCCCTGCAGGCACCCAGGCCTCGGCCACAGCTGTGCCATTGTCCGGCTTCCCTTTCTCTGCTCACTTTGGGGGTCCGGCCAACCAGATCTCCCCTTTCGATTCTGGTCGCGGATTCCTGTAACTTTCAAACCGGAGACCCGGTGATCACTGCCGGTCAGAACTGGACGCTTCCCTGTGTCACCAGCTTCCCTGCGCGGCGGGAACACTGTTTACCACGCCATCCACAGAAAATCATATTTCCAGCACCAACCACAACGTACGTGTAACCGAGGGGCATGGCTCACTGGCTTACAGGGGGATGACACGGCTTATCAGGGAGACACCTGCGGAAACAATATTTAGAAACAGTGAAAAGCCAGGTAGGCACAGTACAGGCTGCCCGGAACCCGGTTCCTGTGCGTGTGTAACGGCTGCGATGGGAAAGAAGTTCCCGCTCCCCGTTCTCCGTGAGGATTTATTGCCACGCGCCAGAACCGCCACGTCACCGTCAGCCCGTCGGCCTGGCCACCAGCTGCCAGTCTCATCACCCCGTGGCCCACAGGAGAGGACTGACTTTATTCACAGATTCACCTCCATATCGAATTGGGAATTATCTATCTAGGGCCCGTGTGTAAACTGTGTTTATTTAAAAGGTTGCTGCTTCGCGGGCGTGAGCACGCATAGCGAATGGCGTCACGGGCGGCTCCTGATGTTTTAGCAGAGTCTTCGCCTTTCTGCTGTGCTTCCCCCAAAGTGGCCTCTCGGTCAGTCCCCAGGCGCATCCTCCTCGTCCCCACGCCCTCACGCGGCCACAGAGCGCGAGGCGCCTGGGCCGGCGGAGAGAATGGAAACGCAGGGTTAGAGGCTCGAGACGTTACAGACAGAAACTCAGCGCTGCTAACAGCCCTCCCTCTCTTTGGGGCTCCCCACCCCTGCCCCCCTCAACCCCGAGGCGGCTGAGAGGCACGGGGTCAGCAGCGAGCAGCTGGGGATGGACGTGTGAGGAGGACGTGGGAGGCCCTGGGTGGGGTCTCCTTGGCCGGGGGTCTTGGAGACCCAGAAGCGAATGACCTCTGCCAAGGGCAGCCGTGAGTCCGCCCGGTGGCCCTGGATGCCAGCTCTATCCCCCCAGTGCCTTCCAAACAGCCCAGACGCCCGTCACCTGCCGGTTGCGGGCACAGGCGGGCGAGCTGCTGCGCCCAATCCCGGCCCCTGTGCATTGATGCAGGGACGCGACCGGCATCCCTTCCCCTGGAGATGAGCCGCCCCCAACGCCATCTGTGCCGCCTGCCGTTTCCCCGTAAATCCTGGCTGCGGTGACCGAGGTTTGTTTTCCAAGATGCTAATTTTAGCTCCAATCCCCCCCCCCCCCCCCCCCCCCCCCCCCCCCCCCCCGCACACGCACACTCATCTCCTGCTTCCTTCTCGCTGGGAAACCTGATCTAACAGCCCCGGCTCCTCCCCTCCCGCCCGGCTGTGGCGAGGCTGGGCCTCGGAGGAAAGGGCGCGAACACCTGTCCCGGGACGGGGCTCGGCCTGCTCTGAGGGGAGGGAGAGCCCGGGGGTTCCCTCGTGTTCCTGGAAGAGCTGAGGGGAGGCGCGAGGCTGGCGGAGAGGCTAAGGCTGATTGCCCTCGACAGCTCGGAGCCGCCCGGACACCCGCAGGGGAGGCCGGTGAGGAAACTCCTTCAAAAGGCACTTAGCCCCGAGGTCGCCCAGACCCGTCCGTCCCCTAGAGCAACCGCGGCCACGTTTTCAGTCCCGTTTCCACAAACCGCAGTCCTCAGGGGCACAGGACGCCGGAGAGTTCCAAATCGGGAACAAAAGGGAGGCACGGCCGGCCCCTCCCGGCGTCACCACGGAGACCAGACGCCCCGGCAGAGCTCTGAGCTCAGGAAACAGACAGCCTGAGGCTGCTGCCTGATGCCAGGCTCTGCCCACGGGGACTGAGGGGAGGAACCCACCTGCACGCGAAGGCTGAGGAAACGCTGCATTGCCGAGGGCAGGCTGCAGCGGGCGCCGTTTTACAGTCAAGGTCGCGGAGGTCAACCAGCCGGAGCTGAGCCTGGAGCCTGAGCCTGAAGGTCTCCGTCCCCGTTGTGCCCCCAGGAGGACACGGCGCCAGGCACGCAGCCGGTGTGTGAGGGGCGCTCACTGAGGGATCTGTGGATGTGGGGGTGCTCACTGAGACGTCTGTGGACGTGGCGGGCGCTCACTGAGACGTCCGTGGACGTGGCGGGCGCTCACTGAGACGTCCGTGGACGTGGCGGGCGCTCACTGAGACGTCCGTGGACGTGGCGGGCGCTCACTGAGACGTCCGTGGACGTGGCGGGTGCTCACTGAGACATCCGTGGACGTGGCGGGTGCTCACTGAGATGTCCGTTGACGGGCGTGGCGGGCGCTCACTGAGACATCCGTGGACGTGGTTGTGCTCGTTTTACATCTCGAAGGAGAGGCTCTCGGCACCAATTTCCCCAGGAGTGACAGGAGGCAGGGCTGCCCGCCAGGCGGACACACTGTCACTGCAAGTGTCAGTGGGACCTTGAGAAGCCACCTCCCGTGTGGGCAGGGCCCCCCTCCCTCCCCCTCTTCCTTCTTCCCTCAGACGCCCCTCCCTCCCTTTTCCCACCCCACCCGCCTGTCCGTCTGTCTGTCCATCTGGATACGGGGACACACGGAGACCAGGCTCTAGCTCGGCTGACAGACCAGAGAGGAGTGGACCTCCCGCTGCAGCCATCAGTGTCCCCCGGGCTAGTTTTGGGGTGTTGAGGGGGAGACAGGAGAAACATGGCCCCACCCGCAGAGTTCGAGTCCGGGGTCACTGTCACGGCCTGCGAGCGTGTGCCCCGGGGCCAGCGGGCGACTGGGAGGAGGCCAAGGGGGACTTCCAAGGAGGAAGAGCGTGAAGACAGCGAAGCCGCCCCACAGCCTCGGCCCGGTCACTGGGCCCAGAGAAGGGAGGCTCTTTATCCACGAGGAAATGGGGACCCACCAAGTGACCCCACATGCGCTTCTCAGAGGCGGGCCCGCAGCAGTGGGCGTGCAGCGTGTGGCGGGACCTGAGCCCCGTGGGAGGGGTGGCCGCAGTGCGTCCTCCTTGGCGATCTCAGGACGGCGGGCGCAAGTCCGCGCGTGGGGCGGGGGCGGGGGCGGCTCCACGCGCAGGCTGGGCCCTGCCCGCAGTCCCCGCTCTGTCCTGGCCCCCGGCGGGCCCCCCAGAGGTTTAAATCCCACAATCCCCTGGTGCCAGGCGTGGAAGACCCTCCTGATGGTGCCTCGTGCATTTCTTCATCGAAGCACTTCAGCCCTGGCCGTGGACGGACGGGCCCAGGTCGCACTCCTGGAAACCCGAAATCGCTAAGATACTATTTCCAAACTCTTCTGCTCGCCGAGGAGGCCCCTACGAGCCCGAGTGAGAGTCTGATCGGTTTTACTCCCTGTTACCAAAGTGTCTCTCAGCACCCACGAGTAACACGTCCTAAAGGGCCCCACACTCCCGCACACGCTCACCCGCACGTGGCTCAGGATGCACGTGGCTCAGGACCCACGTGGTCTCGGCCCTGGGCAGCTCCAGGCACTTCCCCGACGGCTCCCAGCCTCGGTCTACCAGGTGGTGCAGCGGCGAGGCGGTCACACCGTCCTTGCCTGGCGGCTGCTGTCCATTCACGAGGCTGGTGGGCCCCCCGGGGTGGGACCTACAGGAGACCTCCCTCTGTTTGCCGTCTCTGCAGAAGGCAGCTCTGGCGTGGGGGACAGAGTCGCCCTCACTGTCCTCCGTGGCCCCGATCCTCGTCCCAAGCCTTCATACCGACTCTGTTCTGTGTGGAGAATCTGGGCAGGCGGTTCTGTGAGGGCAAGACTCCCCTGGGCTGAGTTTCCCAGGTGGACAGGTGTGTAGTGGGACAACCCTGGTCCAGAGCAGAGAGGGACAGACTGGTGGGCAGAAACCCGGATGGAAGATCCCAATCCTGCAATTACCAATAAGTTCCCATCCCACATTCCTCCCAGTGGGAAACGTCCCCAGACATCTGAGAGCTGCTTCCGCGGACGAGGGAGAGCTTGGACAGATGTGCAAAGCCACTGGAGTGTTTGAGAGGCACCTGCTGGGCAGTGGCTCCGTCAGAACCTGCACAGCCCAGAGGACCAGCAGCTGACTGAGAGCTTCATCGACAAGGACACGCGGCCACTTGCATGTTCCCCTCATGTGCACGTGTTACCATTTCTGTCACGTGGCCCTAATCACGTGCCTTTCTTTCTCTTTCCTTGTCTTCTCTCCTGGAGCCACTGAATCGCTGGTGAACATAAACACATCCGTGGGCAGGTTCCCTCCAGACGCGCCCGCTGGAAAGGGGAGCTCACAGCTCCGGCCAACGCGAGAACAAAGGGGCCCGTGGAGCATGCGGCTGGGGTGCCCAGGTGGACCGCACGGACACCCCCCTTTTCACACCGCGTGTGTTTATCAGCAGAGGAGCTCGCCCTCCACAGGCAGCTGCTGGCTGCAGGGGCGTCGTGACTGCTCGACACGTCACAGCACAGACAGCAGCGCAAAGCTCCTCGAGAGATGAGTGTCCATTCAGGTGCGACGGGGGGCGGAGGGAGGAAGGAAATCCACTCAGAGCCAAAGAGCGGAGCAGGGTGGAGGCGAGAGCCGGGTAACGGAGGGACCGGGCGCTGAGAAAGGCTCGAGGGTCTCAGTGGGCAAAGCAATGGGCTTGAGCTTCCTCCCGACGCTGAGGCCTGGCCAGGTCCACGTGCCTCACAGATAGTCACGTCTCTTCCCGTGGATGTCAGTACCTGATAATCACCCCAGTCCAAGAAAATAGAATTCTTTATCCACCCACCCATCCCCCCATCCCCCCATCCATCCCCCATCCCCCACTCATCATCCATCCCCCACCCCCCACCCATCATCCATCCCCCATCCCCCATCTATCATCCATCTGTCCCTCCTTTCCTTCTCTCCAACCTTTCCTTTTCCTTTCTCCTTCCTCTTTCCATCCATCCACCCATCCACCCACCCATCATCCATCCATCATCCATTCACCCATCCCCCACCTATCCCCCATTCCCCATCCATCCCCCACCCCCCATCCATCCCACCATCCCCCATCCCCTATCCCCCCCCCCCCCCTATCCATCCCCCCATCCCTCATCCATCCCCCATCCCCCATCCATCATCCATCTGTCCCTACTTTCCTTCTCTCCATCCTTCCCTTTTCCTTTCTCCTTCCTACTTCCATCCATCCACCCATCCATCCACCCATCCCCCATCCATCATCCATCTGTCCCTCCTTTCCTGCTCTTCATCCTTCCCTTTTCCTTTCTTACCTCCTCCCTTCCTCCTTCCATCCATCCATCCATCCATCCATCCATCCATCCATCCATCCATCCGTTTGTCCATCTGTCCATCCATTCATCCTTCCCTCCCTCCCTCCATCAGTTTGTCAGTTCATCTGTTCATCCATTCGTCCATCCATCCCTCTCTCTCTCCATCAGTTTGTCAGTTCATCTGTTCATCCATTCGTCCATCCATCCCTCTCTCTCTCCATCAGTTTTTCAGTTCATCTGTTCATCCATTCGTCCACCCATCCCTCTCTCTCTCCATCAGTTTGTCAGTTCATCTGTTCATCCATTCGTCCATCCATCCCTCTCTCTCTCCATCCCTCCGTCTGTCCATCCATCACTCCACCTCAGTCCTCAGCTCTGAAGGCACAGGCTCTGGGTCTGGTTGCCTGGGTTTGAACTCAGGCTCCGTGATGCACGAGCTGTGTGTCCACAGACACGTTATTTCGTTCCTCGTGGTTCTGGTTCCTTAGAAAACCACAGTCACGACAGCACCTTCCTCCGAGGGCTGTGGTGGGAGCGGAATCAGACAGACAGGCCCATGCTGAGAGCGGTGCCTGCCCATGTCCGCGCCCGTGGCCCTGAGCTGGGCTCACGCAGTGCTGGGCATTACTCTTCCCCTGCCGTGGCTGCGGGCACACTCCTGGTGGGAGGGTCAGGTC
The DNA here is from genome assembly GCA_025583905.1 of Ia io. Taxonomy (NCBI): domain Eukaryota; kingdom Metazoa; phylum Chordata; class Mammalia; order Chiroptera; family Vespertilionidae; genus Ia; species Ia io. The sequence goes on along the minus strand of JAJQQW010000007.1, from coordinate 111,573,842 downwards.
AGGAGAGGAACACAGGGAGGTGGGGACCGACCTGGGAGGGGGGAGGGGAGGCCGAGGGGGTGGGGATGGGGCAACAGGGGAGGCAGGAGGTGGAGGAGAGTTCTGGTCTCGCGTGGGAGAGGCCCAACTGTTTCCGCCTCGGTGGTCTCACGTCCCAGCTCAGGCTCCCCAACACGTGTCTGGGGTCCACAGCCTCACTTCCTCCAGTTCTGGGCTCACACTCATCTGGGCTCCAACAAGGCTCCTCGCTGCTTTCTTCAGCCCTAGGCGACCGCATCGCATGGGCTCCGGTGTTCCCACCCTCTCCGTTAGAACGGGAATAGTTCCATCTCCAAGTTCCCTTTGAAGGTGCCGTGAAACGATCCACTCACCCAGTGAGGCCGTGTCAGGCTCCCGTGGGCCCGGCTCTGACCCCTGTGATGGGGAACAGCAGGGACCAGGCACAGTCCCTGATGTGGTGACGTCATGGGCCACTGGCTGGAGGCAGACGCCAGAGATGCAACAGTGCAACCTCTGGGATGACGGACCCCACGGAGCGGAGCAAGGCAGGCAGGGGACTGGCGGGTGTTGGCGAGTCCCACAGAGGCCTTGTGGCTACAACAAGGGTGTCAGCCGGAGGGACATCGGAGGATGGTAAACACGATCACTAGCTCTCACCTTCTGCTGAGAGCTGAAAAACAAAACACAAAAATAGGAAAAGGCGGATGCTAGCTAACACACTCCCCTGCCAGAACCTCTTCTTTCTTTCTTTCTTTTCTTTCTTTCTTTCTTTCTTTCTTTCTTTCTTTCTTTCTTTCTTTCTTTCTTTCTTTCTTTCTTTCTTCCTTTCTTTCTTTCCTTCCTTCCTTTCTTCTTCCTTCCTCCTTCCTTCCTTCCTTCCTTCCTTCCTTCCTTCCTTCCTTCCTTCCTTCCTTCCTTCCTTCCTTTCTTCCTTTCTTTCTTTCTTTCTTTCTTTCTTTCTTTCTTTCTTTCTTTCTTTCTTTCTTTCTTTCTTTCTTTCTCTCTCTCTCTCTCTCTCTCTTTTTTCTTTCTTTCCTTTCTTTTTAAAAATGAAATCATATTCCAATTTTTATTTTTTATTTATTTTATTTATTTACCAGAGGCCCAGTGCATGAAATTCATGTACAAGTAGGGTCCCTAGGCCTGGCTGGTGACCAGGGCTGATCAGGGCCTCCTGGCTGGGGCCTTCCTTCATTCTGTGCCACCCCCTGGTGGTCAGCACACATCATAGTGAGCGATCAAACTCCCGGTCTCCGGGTCAAACTCCCAAGGGGACACTTTGCATATTAGCCTTTTATATATACTAGAGGCCCATTGCATGAAGATTCATGCAAGAATAGGCCTTCCTTTCCCTGGCTGCCGGCACCGGTTTTCCTCCGGCACCCGGGACCCAGGCCTTCGCTCTGGCCGCCGGCTTCCGCCTTTGCTCTGGCTGGAGTCTTCAGTCTTCACTCTGGCCTGAGCGCTGCTTCTGTAGCTCCCTCCACCCCCCGCCCTCCCCCTCATAGCAGGCGTCCTGCCCCGCCCGGCCCTTCCGTGCCTGTGTATGCAAATTAGCCCACCATCTTTGGTGGGTTAATTTGCATACTTACTCCTGATTGGCTGGTGGGCATCACAGAGGTACGGTCAATTTGCATATTTCTCTTTTATTAGTGTAAACAGTTTTTTTTTGTTAACCCTCATCCGAGGATATTTTTCCTTTGATTTTTAGAGAGAGTGGAAGAGAGAGAGGGAAAGGCAGAGAGAAACATCAGTGTGAGAGAGACACATCGATTGGTTGCCTCCTGCACGTGCCCTGACCAAGGCCCGGGCTGGGGAGGAGCCTGTAACCAAGGTACATGCTCTTGACCAGAATCGAACCTGGGACCCTTTGGTCCTCAGGCCGACCCTCTATCCATTGAGCCAAACTGGCCAGGGCCGAACCTCTTCTTTCTTCTTGAAATTCAACACTTTAAAATTCAGCAGGGATGGCAGACTCTCCTTTCTATTCATCTGAGAATACCTCCCTCTCTCCTTAGCAGAAACACTGTCTTAGGTCTATCATTCTAGGTTGCCAGGCACTTTTTTTCTGTTAAGAGCTTCTGCCACTGTCTTCTGGCCTCCAGGGCTGAGGAGGGGGTGCCTGCTGGGGACTCCCCCCGCCTTTGCGTGGCTCTGCCCTTTCTCTGTGGCTGTGTATCAGACCGTGCACGTTTGGTGGTTTGCGCTCTCGCCATGGTGAAGGTGTGGACTTCCCTGAGTTTATCCTCCTCGGCATCTGTGGGACTTCTGGATGCAACGTGGAGGTCTGTCCTCCTTGTCTCCGTTCCTCTTCTCATCGCCTCGTTTAAACGCTTGCTGTCTGTCGTCCTTCTCTCCCATCTGTGGCTCCTGTGGACACGTTGGACCTTCTCCACGGTCCTTCGCGTCTCTGAACCTCGCCCTGCTGTTCCCCCATCACGGGGGGCAGTGTCTTTACTTTCTGTTTCTCTGGGAAACTTTTGAGTGACATCTCTTTCCATCACTTAGTTGTATTACACTGGCAGTCCATGTACATGTCAATAATTAGGTTTTAGAGTCTATTTCATTTTTAGAAGCTCTATTTCATTTTTTTTACAAATGCTCCTTTCAGTTGGGATAGTCCCTTGTTCCCCCATCGTACCTTCACTCCCCCTTTCCTCTGACTTATTAAATATACTCATTTAAATCCGGGATTGGGTACTTCCAATAGCCCCGGGCTTCGCTGGCCAGATCTCGCATTTCCCCTGGCTCACACGTCGGGCAGCTTTTCCCTTCCCGAGCGTGGTGATTTTTAATTATAATTTCACGCTCCCTTGAAGAACGTGTAATGTGTGACCCTTTGGGGAAGCCCCTGCTTGCCTCTGCTAATTGCTTGGTGGCACTGCCAATGCAGCCCTCTTTCAACTAAACGTGTGGTTTTCCTCTCCTGCTTTTTTCTTTCTTTCTTTTTTATTTTTTTTGGTGGGGAGGGAGGAGTGGAGCGAGAGGCAACACATGAAAGTGAATTCCAAAAGCAAACTGGCTACGTGTGTTTTTGGGTTAAGATTGTTGTGAGGTGAGGGTGTGCTGGGGCAAAAGGTGAGGGGAATCTTTTTAAACATGATTTTATTTTATTTTTCATTGTCTAAAGTTTTACATATGTCTCCTTTTTCCCCAATTGGACCCCCCCCCATCCCTTCCCAGCCTGGGCAAGCCCCCACCCCCCCAATGCCTGTGTCCATTGGTTATGCTAATATGTGTGCATACAAGTCCTTTGGTTGCTCTCTAATTCCCCCTCCCCTACCATTTGTCTCTGGATCTATTCTTGTTCATCAAATTATGTTGCTCATTATATCCCACATATGAGTGAGATCATGTGATATTTATCTTTCTCTGACTGGCTTATTTCACTTAGCATAATGCTCTCCAGTTTCACCCAGCTGTCTTAAATGGTAAGAATTCCTTCTTTTTATAGCGGCATAGTATTCCATTGTGTAGATGTACCTCAGTTTTCTAATCCACTCATCTGCTGGTGGGCACTTGGGCTGCTTCCAAATCTTAGCTATGGTGAATTGTGCTACTATGAACATAGGGGTGCATATATCCTTTCTGATTGGGGTTTCTGATTTCTTAGGATATATTCCTAGAAGTGGGATCATTGGGTCAAATGGGAGTTCCATTTTTAATTTTTTGAGGAAACTCCATACTGTTCTCCACAGTGGCTGCACCAATCTGCATTCCCATCAGTAGTGCACAAAGGTTCCTTTTTCTCCACATCCTCACCAGCACTTGTCATTTGTTGATTTGTTGATGATAGCCATTCTGACAGGTGAGAGGTGGTACCCCACTGTCGTTTTGATTTGCATCTCTCAGATGATTAGTGACTTTTGAGCATGTTTTCATGTCTCTAGGCCTTCTGTATGTCCTCTTTCAAAAAGTGTCTATTTAGGTCCTTTGACCATTTTTTGATTGGATCGTTTATCTTCCTTTTGTTAAGTTGTATGAGTTCCCTGTAAATTTTGGAGATTAAACCCTTATCGGAAATATCATTGGCAGATATGTTCTCCCATACAGTGGGCTTTCTTGTTGTTTTGTTGATTGTTTCTCTTGCTGTGCAGAAGCTTTTATTTTGATGTGGTCCCATTTGTTTATTTTCTCCTTAGTCTCCATTGCCCTAGGGGCAGTGTCTGTAAAGATATTTCTATGACATATGTGTGCTATTTTGCTGCCTATGGAGTCTTGTAGGATTTTTATGGTTTCCCGTCTTACATTCAAGTCCTTTATCCATTTTGAGTTTGTTTTTGTGTATGGTGTAAGTTGGTGGTCTAGTTTCATTTTTTTGCATGTATCTGACCAAATTTCCCAGCACCATTTATTGAAGAGACTGTCTTGACTCCATTGTATGCTATTGCTTCCTTTGTCAAATATTAACTGAGCATAATGGCTTGGGTTGATTTCTGGGTTCTCTGTTCTGTTCCCTTGGTCTATATGTCTGTTCTTGTGCCAGTACCAGGCAGTTTTGAGAACTGTGGCTTGGTAATACAGCTTGATATCTGGTAATGTATCAAGAGATGAAGTAACAACTGATCCCACAGAAATATAAACGATTATGAAAAAATACTATATGAAAATACAAACGATTATGAAAAAATACTATAAAAATACAATGAAAAATAAAATAAAATCATGTTTAAAATGTATCCTCCAACTTTGTTCTTTTTTTTCAGGATTGCTGTGGCTATTCGGGGTCTTTTTTTATTCCAGATGAATTTTTGGAGAGTTTGTTCTAGATTTTTGAAATATGCCGTCGGTATTTTAATGGGGATTGCTTTGAATCTGTAGATTGCTTTGGGTAGTATGGACATTTTAATGATGTTGATTCTACCAATCCATGAACATGGTATGTTCTTCCATTTGTTTATGTCTTCCTCTATCTCTTTTTTCAATGTCCTGAAGTTTTATGAGTACAGGTCTTTTACATCCTTAGTTAAGTTTATTTCTAGGTATCTTAATTTTTTTTGGTGCTATGGTAAATGGGATTTTTTTTTTCATTTCTCTTTCTGTGGGTTCATTATTGGTGTATAAAAAAAAAGCCATAGATTTCTGAGTGTTAATTTTCTATTCTGCTACATTGCCAAATCCATTTATTAGGCCTAGTAGTTTTTTGATGGAGCCTTTGGGGTTTTCTATGTATAGTATCATGTCATCTGCGAATAAGGAGAGTTTTACTTCTTCTTTTCCAATTTGAATGCCTTTTATATCTTCTTCTTGTCTGATCGCTATGGCTAGCACTTCCAGTACTATGTCGAACAGCAGTGGTGAAAGTGGGCATCCTTGTCTTATTCCTGTTCTTAGGGGAAATGAGTTTAGTTTTTAGCCATTGAGTATGATCTTGACTGTAGGTTTGTCATATAGGGCTTTTGTTATGTTGAGGTATGATCCTTCTATTCCCACTTTTCTGAGAGTTTTTATCAAGAAAGGCTGTTGGATTTTGTCAAATGCTTTTTCTGCTTCGATTGATATGATTATGTGATTTTTGTCTCTCAGTTTGTTTATGTGATGTATCACGTTTATTGATTTGCAGATATTGTACCATCCTTGCATCCCCGGAATAAATCCCACTTGGTCACGGTGTATGATCTTTCTAATGTAATGCTGAATCTGATTTGCTAGAATTTTGTTGAGGATTTTGGCATCTATGTTCATGAGGGATATTGGCCTGTAATTCTCTTTCATTGTGTTGTCTTTATCTGGTTTTGGGATTAGGGTAATGCTGGCTTCATAGAAAGAGCTTGGGAGTGTGCCTTCCTCCTGAATTTTTTTGAATAGTCTGAGGAGGATAGGTTTTAGTTCTTTGAATGCCTGGTAGAACTCCCCTGTAAAGTCGTCCAGACCAGGGCTTTTGTTTGCTGGAAGATTTTTGATCGCTGCTTCAATTTCTTTGGTAGTGTTCGGCCTATTCAGCTTTCTATGATTCTTCTTGATTGAGTTTTGGGAGCTTGTATTTTTCTAAGAATATGTCCATTTTGTCTAGGTTGCCTATTTTGTTTGAATAGAGTTGTTCATAGTATTTTTACATAATCGTTTGTATTTCTGTGGGATTGGTTGTATCTTCATCTCTTTCATTTCTGACTTTGCCTGTGTCCCAATATGTGGTCTATCTTTGAGAGGGAGAGAGATAGAGAAACATCCACGATGAGAGAGAATCATGGATCGGCTGCCTCCTGCACGCCTCACACTGGGGATGGAGCCCGCAACCCGGGCATGTGCCCTGACCGGGAATCAGACCGTGGCCTCCTGGTTCATAGGTCGATGCTCAGCCACTGAGCCACGCCGGCTGGGCTGTGGATGGGATCTTTTATTTCCCGGCTCCACTCAGGGCCGTGGCTGAGAAAAGCAGTTATTTCCTGTGGAAACCAGACTTCCTCTGGTCCCGTACTTTATTTTGTTGCCCGTTGAGGTCCTGGCTTTAAGGGACATCTCCATTGTGAACGTGGACACTTCCAGGGCCCGGATCCCGTCCGCTCCTCGCACACAGCCCGCAGAAACCCACTGGACATGGGGATCACCACGCCTCCTGCTTCACGGGTGGCTGGTCCCAGCACCTGCCTCCTCATGGCCCAGCACCCCGATTGTCAACTGGCTTTATTGCCAGTGCAGCCAGGACTGTACAAATGTGTTAACATTTGATCCAGGATTTTAGCTCTTCTGACCAGAGGGCTTCTGACTTTTTTTCTGACCTTGGTCAGGTTAAGGTTGCCTTTTTTTTTTGTTAATCCTCACCCGAGGATATTTTTTCATTGGTGTTTAGGGAGAGTGGGAGAGAGAGGGAGAGACAGAGAGAAACATTGATGTGAGAGAGACACATCGATTGGTTGCCTCCTGCACAAGCCCTGACCAGGGCCCAGGCCAGGGAGGAGCCTACAACCCAAGCATGTGCCCTTGACCGGAATCGAACCTGGGACCCTTTGGTCCGCAGGCTGGTGCTCTATCCACTGAGCCACACCAATTAGGGCTTACCGTTGCCTTTTATGTCTCGTTCATGTGTGAGTTCAATGCTCCCCAAAACAACACTGTTTTGTCCCATTTTTGCTGGACCCCCCTAAGGTACGGGATTTCCAGAGAGAAACACGGGGTCCGCTCACCGCCCCCTCCTGGTGTCGGGTCTTGCCGGGGGCTCGCGGCCTGTCCTCCTTGTCGCTGCCATCAGTCGTGCCCCCACGCCAGGCTGCGGGCTGCAGGGTGCCGCCGCTCACTTCCACCCCGGAGGCGTCCGCGTGGGGACCAGACGCCCTGTGGTCCCGCCCGGCAACAAGGGCCCTTTCTTCCCGGCGCTATTTCTGGATGCAGCCTGCACACACTCCGCTTGCTTGCTAAATGAACTCATTTTTAATCAAAAGTTGCTACCATTAATTATGAGCTGCACAATCAATATTCATTTAATCCGGCAGATAGAGCCCCTCTGGGGGCTCCTGCCGACTCCCCCGCCCCTCCCCCCCACAAGGAGTTCATTGCGTCGGGGTCTGAGCATCATTACGGGCAGTCCGTCCATCACAGCCTGTGATTAACGTGTGGAGCCCATTTAATTCCACTTTAACTGGCTGTGGCAGGCGGTGATTGATTGCATCGGGAGGCGTGGAGGGGATGGTGAGGAGGGAGGCAGGGCGCAGGTGGCAGGAAGAGGGGGACACGGGGAGCCCCTGCAGGAGGCGTGGACGGCCCCTCCCCCTTCGCCCACCCCCAGCACCTGGGCCCTGTCTCTGGCCTCTGTGGCAGCTCAGGTCGTCCAGGATGGGCTGGGACGGGGCCTGGGAAGGAAGGACTGAGCAGGCCCCATGGGGGTCGAGGGGCTGTGCAGCCGCGGCTCCCCACCGAGAGCCAGGCCCCGTGCAGACAGCGTCCAAACCTCCCCTCCCGGGAGGCGTGCCAGGGCCATTCCCGCAGGCTGCCCTGTGGGTGCGTGGGCCAGGCTGTGCGGTCACAGCAGACGGGAATGGGGGCCACGCCAGGCTCCCCGATGGCCTCACGGAGCAGGAGACACGCATGACTGACAGGGCCGCGTGAGTCTTACAAGTCACGTGGAATGCAGAGCCACCCCCGGATATGCAGACAGAAAGGTGGCCGAGTGCCCGGCTGGACCCCGTGGCGCTGGCCGGCTCACACGTGATCGCGTGTCCATGTCCGCATTGAGCAGGTGGACGCGGCGTGTCTGGGGTCCCCGTGAGGAGAGTGAGAGTGCGAGCGTCGTTGTGTGGATGTTAAAGGCTGCAGAGCCCGGAAAGGCGGCCGCAGCCACAGCAGCCGCGACGCCGGTGCCCGAGCAAGTGCTACTGAGGGCGTCTCCCAGCGAAACGGAGGGAGAGGCGGCGCCAGGCCAGGCCTTGAGGTGGAGGAGACGCGGCGTGAGCAGAGGCTCTGTCGAAAGTGCCTCCGCAGGTCCGTGCGAGGGGCTGTGCCGTGCGGAACCCGGTGAACGCATGTAGAGACGGCCAGGGGGCCCAGGCCGTGGGCCTCAGTGGGTAGAGCGCCGGCCGGCGGACCGAAGGGTCCCGGGTTCGATGCTGGTCAAGGGCACGTACCTGGGTTGCAGGCTCCTGGTTGGGGTGCGTGCAAGGGGCCCGGGCCCTGTGCAGGAGGCAACCCATCGATGTGTTTCTCTCACATTGATGTTTCTCTCGTCTTTCCCTCTCCCTCCCACTCTCTCTAAAATCAATGGAAACTTATCCTCGGTGAGGATGAACAAACAATAAATCACAAAACGCACAGAAGCAGGTGGGGACCCAGCTGCCCGCGCTCAGCAAGGACCCTCTGCGGTGGGTCTGTGTCTAGGGGTGAGCTCACTTGGGGGACAGGCAGATCCAGGTCGGGGTGAGGCCTGGGCCCCGGCCCTCAGGTGAGGGTGGCCCGTTGGGGGGGGGGGGGGGCAAGAAATACCCTCACTTGGTCCCAGACATACTTTCCCTTGACCTGAGTGGCCGGAGAGGTGAAGCACGGAGGGGAGAACAGGGGTGAATTTTCAGGGGGACCCCGGCCTCGCCTCAGACGCCAGGGTCTCCCCTTCGGCCTGGCTCCCCAGGGAACGGCTGTTTTATCTCCAGAAGGACTGCGCCTCCTCAGGCGTCGTCACTGCCAAGGATGTAATTGCAGCTCCGAGTCCGGCCGCTCTCTTCCCCGGCCCGGCCTTAATCACTGTCTGCTGACGCTCCCGTTTTTGTCAACAAGAGACTCAGCCGTGGCGGGCGCTGCCCGGCCTCCCGTCCCGATCGATGCCTGGAAGTCAGCCCCCAGCTTCCCGTGGAGGTCACAGCTCTTAATTCACTGAATAATTAGATTTCCATGAAAATCAGAGAGGCCCGGCGGTGACAGCCGCGGGGACGGCCAGGAGCGTCCCCGCACACCTTGGTGCTTTGTCTGGATGCCTCTTTATGTTTTAATGAAAGAAAGCCAATTAGCGATAAACTGATTACTAAGAACATAATCAGGGTCATTTCTTTGCAACAAATCAATCAACAAAATGCTAATCGCAGGCGGTCTCCCAGGCTCGGAGTAATCTGTCGGTAACTGCCGGGAGCTGCGACGGCCCATCCTGGCGGCAGCTGGAGGGCACGGCGTCTTTGCTGACCGCGGAGTCGAAGTGGCCGGGACTTGCTAATGGAGAAGGAGGACCCGGCCTGTCCTCGCCCGGGACCTTCAGGGATCGGACGGGACTGTCACAGGAGGCCTTTGGAGGCGTTCACGGGAAACACCACCGGGTGCCGAGTGGAGACGGGCTCTTCCTCTGATTCATTTCTAATTGAAGTTGCATTTTTAAAAAAAATATATTTTTTCATTTCAGAGAGGAAGGGAGAGGAAGCGAGAGATAGAAACATCAATGATGAGAGAATCATCCATTGGCTGCCTCCTGCACACCCCACACTGGGGATCGAGCCCACAACCAACCTGGGTATGTGCCCTGACTGGGAATTGAACCCAGGACCCTTCAGTCTGCAGGCTGATGCTCTATCCACTGAACAACACCAGCCAGGGCTGAATTTGCATTTTTATGGTGCACATAAGGGAGGTTTTTCTGGAAAGCAGAGTCATAAATTCAGGTCTATACACGCACACTGCACACACACACATACAGCACTGCACACTCACGTATACACACAATACACACATACACACACACTATACACTGCACACACACACACTCACACACAATGTACACTGCACACACACACACTCACACACAATGTACACTGCACACACACAATATACACTGACACACATACACACTATACACTGCACACACATACAGTCACACACACTATACACTGCACACACACACTATACACTGCACACTCACATACACTATACACTGCACACTCACACACACACATCACTCACACAACAATATACACTGCACACACACTCACACACACTATACACTGCACACTCATACATACACTATACACTGCACACACACACTATACTCTGCACACACACACACTATACACTGCACACTCACACACACACTCACACACACTATACACTGCACACACACACTATACACTGCACACTCACACACACTATACACTGCACACACACACTATACTCTGCACACACACACACTACTCACACTCACACACACACTCATGCACTGCACACACACACACTATACACTGCACACACTCACACACACACACTATACTCACACACACACACACACACACACACTATACACTCACACTCACACACACTCACACACACTATACACTGCACACACACACACTCACACACACACTATACACTGCACACACTCACACACACACTATACACTCACACTCACACACACACTCACACACTATACACTCACACTCACACACACTATACACTCACACTCACACACACTATACACTCACACTCACACACTCACACACACACTATGCACTGCACACTCACACACACTCACACACACACACTATACACTCACACTCACACACACACTATACACTCACACTCACACTACCTTGAAGGCACCTGATGTGGGATGGGGACTGCGTGCTCAGCCTGGGCGGCAGGATGACCAGCGCTGACCCCTGTGGCTCCCCCGGAGGCTGACCCTCCCTGCCAGTCGGTCCCCAAGCCTGGTGCTTAGTGAGGGCAGCCTGGTGGAGCCGTGGGACAGAGCACCCCGGAACACAGCCCCGTGCCCGCCCAGGACACAGCCCAGGTGCCCTCCCAGGACACAGCCCCGTGCTCGCCCAGGACACAGCCCCGTGCTCTGCTCGTCCGGGACACAGCTCCGTGCTCGCCCAGGACACAGTCCGGTGCCTGCCCACGCCACAGCCCCGGTGCCCGCCCATGCCACAGCCCCGTGCCCGCCCAGGACACAGCCCAAGTGCCCGCCCAGGACACAGCCCAGGTGCCCGCCCAGGACACAGCCCCGTGCCCGCCCAGAACACAGCCCAGGTGCCCGTCCCAGGACACAGCCCCGTGCTCGCCCAGGACACAGCCCCGTGCTCTGCCCGTCCGGGACACAGCCCGTGCTCGCCCAGGACACAGTCCGGTGCCCGCCCATGCCACAGCCCCGGTGCCCGCCCACGCCACAGCCCCGTGCCCGCCCAGGACACAGCCCAGGTGCCCGCCCAGGACACAGCCCGGTGCCCGCCCAGAACACAGGCCAGGTGCCCGCCCAGAACACAGGCCCGGTGCCCGCCCAGGACACAGCCCCATGCTCGCCCAGGACACAGCCCGGTGCCCGCCCATGCCACAGCCCCGGTGCCCGCCCAGAACACAGCCCGGTGCCTGCCCAGGACACAGCCCCGTGCTCGCCCAGGATACAGCCCCGGTGCCCGCCCACGCCACAGCCCCGTGCCCGCCCAGGACACAGCCCGGTGCCCGCCCACGCAACAGCCCTGGTGCCCGCCCACGCCACAGCCCCGGTGCCCGCCCACGCCACAGCCCCGGTGCCCGCCCACGCCACAGCCCCGTGCCCGCCCAGGACACAGCCCGGTGCCCGCCCAGAACACAGCCCAGGTGCCCGCCCAGGACACACACACACACACACAGCCCCATTCGTGGCCCTTGCGGGTGGGCTCCGTGTCGCTGACCTGTGCGTGGGCGTCCATGGCTCGCCCTGCCGTGGCCTCCTCTGCCTCCGGGAAATCCCCGCCGGGGCTGTGGGTTGATGCCGCCATCGTTATATCAGAGTCAAGCCCCGTGAAGCTAGAGGATGAAAAAAAACACCCTGAAGAAGTGGAAAGTGTAATTAACCGGAGAATTAGCATTTCAAAGGGATGCAGCAGCCCAGCCCTGAGCTGGCTGATCAGGTGGGGCAGGGCCTGGGCCCAGGGCACCAGCCTCTCAGGAAAGGGGGGGACGGCTCAGTTCATCACGAGGGGGTCAGAGCCGCTGCCCAGGGTATCAGACTCTGCAGACGCAGCGCGGGCACCACCCTCTGCGGGGGGCCAGGCTGGGCGGGGCCTGGGGATGGACACCGGATGCAGGGCTGTGTCCTGGTGCCGACGGGGTGGCTCCCGTGGCCCCGCCGCGAACCAGCCTGGGCGCTGGGCTGCGGCCCACATCCAGGCGCGGCTGTTCCCGCTGCTGCTGGGAGGGACTGTGGGTGAAGGGGCCTGGCTGGGCTTTGATGAGCAGAGTCTGAGCCCTACTGGACCCCGAGGGCCTGGCTGCACACACACACACACACACACACACACACACACACACACACACACTGTACACACACAGTATACACTGAACACACACACACACACACTATACACTGTACACACAACACACACACACACTATACACTGTACACACACAGTATACACTGAACACACACACTATACACTGTACACACACAGTATACACTGAACACACACACACACTATACACTGTACACACACAGTATACACTGAACACACATACACACACTATACACTGTACACACACACACTCACACACACACACACACACACAGTATACACTGAACACACACACACACACTGTACACACACAGCACAACACACACACACACACAGTATACACTGCACATATACACACACACACAGTATACACTGAACACACACACACACACAGTATACACTGAACACACACACACACACACACACACACACACTGAACACACACACACACACACACACAGGGCCTGGCTGCACACACACACACACAGTATACACTGAACACACACACACACACACACTCATGCACACACAGTATACACAACACACACACACAGGGCCTGGCTGAATACACACACACACACACACACACACACATACACACACAGAACACAACACACACACACACACACTCACGCACACACACACAGGGCCTGGCTGAACACACACACACACACACACACTATACACTGAACACACACACAGTATACACTGAACACACACACACACGCACACACACACAGCACTGACACAGTACACACTACACACACACAGGGCCCTGGCTGAACACACACACACACACACACGCACACACACACACACACTCACGCACACACACAGGGCCTGAAAACACACACACTCACGCACACACACACACACAGTATACACTGAACACACACACACACACACACACTCACACTCACTGAACACACACACACAGTACACACACAGGGCACTGAACATATACACACACACAGTTACGCTGAACACTCACACACTCACGCACGCACACACACACAGTATACACTGAACACACACACACACACACTCACGCACACACACACACACAGTATACACTGAACACACACACACACACAGTATACACTGAACACACACACACACACTCACACACACACACACACACACAGTATATACACTGAACACACACACACACACACACACTCACGCACACACACAGGGCCTGGCTGCACACCCGCGGGCATGGGGGGAGCCCTGCCAGGGGGAAGACGTGCTGCTGCCTTCACACGACAGGCACCTTCCGACGGCGGACGGCGTCTGGCAGGCCTTGCGGCCGAGTCCGCTCCCGGGGACACAGCCAGGGGCGAAGGCTGGGGACCCTGGCCGCCTTGGCCGCCGCTGTGACCGAGGACGCAGACCCCGGGCTGAGGGCCCCTGAGCTTCCTGCCTCCTCAGGGACAAGGCTTCAAAATCCCCACCACGCAGCGTGCACAGAGCCACCATTAGACAAAATGCACACACATGTGCACACACACATGCACACACATGCGTGCACACACACAGATGACTGACTTTCTGTGTCTCCTGGGTGGTGTTCGGGCTCAGGCGCAGCTGGGAAATGCCTTCCATCTCCCCGTGACACTGAGGAGATTGTCCCCATGGAGTGAGGCCCAAACTTGCAGTTCCACGTTCAACAGGCTCTGAGGGTCTGTGTGCCCTGGGGAAGTTATAGGGAAAATAGCGTTTACAGCATTGAAGTGCTGACGAGAGGAGACGGTGGTGTGGTGGGAAGGGTCAGCACAGCTGAGGTGTGATTGTCCACTCAAGTGTCAAATCAACACGGGTACATCCTCCATTTACACAGTCTTACAAGTCAGTTACGTCTCAAGAAAGCAGAAAAAAGAGAAAAACAGAGGTTTCCTGAAAGATGGAATACCCTAACCCTATGGCTAACCATAACCTTAACCATAACCCCAACCCTGAACCTAAACCTAGCCCTAGCTCCAACCCTAACCCTAACTCTAGACCTAAATGTAACTACAGCCATAACCTTAACTCTAAACTTAGCCCCAACCCTAACCCTAGGACTAGACCTAGTCCTAGCTCTAGGCTTAACCTTAACCCTAACCCTAGCCCTAACCCTAACCCTAACCCTAACCCTAACCCTAACCCTAGCCCTAGCCCTAACCCTAACCCTAACCCTAGCCCTAGCCCTAACCCAAAACCTAAACCTAACCCTAACCCTAACCCTAACCCTAAACCTAGACTGAGCCCTAGCCATAGGCCTAAAACTGACCTAAACACCAGCCCTAATACTAACAGTAGACAAAACCCTAAACCAAGCTCTAGCCCTAACACTAAACCTAACCCTAGACCTAGCCCTAGTCTTTTTATTTTTTTTTAATTTTTATTTTTTTCCAATTTTTTTATTAAGGTATTATATGTGTACATATCTTACCATTGCCCCCCCCACCCCACTCCCATATATGCCCTCACCCCCCAGAGTTTTGTGTCCATTGGTTATGCTTATATGCATGCATACAAGTCCTTTGATTGATCTCTTATCTTCCCCACCTCCCCCCAACCTTCCTGCTGTAATTTGACAGACTGTTTGATGCTTTACTGCCTCTGTATCTATCTTTTTGTTCAAGTTTTTAATGTTCTTTATTATCCATAAATGAGTGAGATCATGTGGTATTTTTCTTTCATTGACTGGCTTATTTCACTTAACATAATGTTCTCCAATTCCATCCAGGTTGCTGCAAATGGTAAGAATTCCTTCTTTTTTATGGCAGCATAATATTCCATTGTGTAGATGTACCATAGTTTTCTGATCCAGTCATCTGCTGATGGGCACCTAGGCTGTTTCCAGACCTTAGCTATTGTAAATTGTGCTGCTATGAACATAGGGGTGCATATTTCCTTTCTTATTGGTGTTCCCAGTTTCTTAGGATATATTCCTAGGAGTGGGATTACTGGGTCAAATGGGAGTTCCATTTTCAGTTTTTTGAGGAAACTCCATACTGTTCTCCACAGTGGCTGCACCAGTCTGCATTCCCACCAGCAGTGCACGAGGGTTCCTTTTTCTCCGCATCCTCGCCAACACTTGTTGTTTGTTGATTTGTTGATGATAGCCATTCTGATAGGTGTGAGATGATAGCGCATTGTTGTTTTGATTTGCATCTCTCGGATAATTAGTGACGTTGAGCATGTTTTCATGTGTCTCTTGGCCTTCCTTCTGTCTTCTTTGGAAAAGATTCTATTTAGGTCCGTTGCCCATTTTTTTATTGGATCATTTATCTTCCTTTTATTAAGTTGTATAAGCTGCCTGTAGATGTTGGAGATTAAACCTTTATCAGTGATGCCATTTGCAAATATGTTCTCCCATGCAGTGGGCTTTCTTGTTGTTTTGTTGATAGTTTCTTTTGCTGTAAAAAAGCTTTTTATTTTGATGTAGTCCCATTTGTTTATTTTCTCTTTAGCTTCCATTGCCCTAGGGGCAGTATCGGTGAAGAAGTTCTTTTGACATATGACTGAGATTTTGCTGCCTGTGGATTCCTCTAGTATTTTTATGGTTTCCCGTCTTATGTTTAAGTCCTGTATCCATTTTGAGTTTATTTTTGTGTATGGTGTAAGTTGGTGATCTAGCTTCATTTTTTTGCATGTGTCTGTCCAATTTTCCCAACACCATTTATTGAAGAGACTGTCTTTATTCCATTGTATGTTCATGCCTCCTTTGTCAAATATTAATTGAGCATAGTGGTTTGGATCAATATCTGGATTCTCTATTCTATTCCATTGATCTATATGTCTGTTCTTGTGCCAGTACCAGGCTGTTTTGAGAATAGTCCTAGCCCTAGTCTTAACCCTAAACTTAAATCTAGCTGCTAACACTAACCCTAACCCTAGCCCTAGTGCTATCCCTAGCCCTAACCCAACCCTAACCCTAGCCATAACCCTAACCATAACACTAACCCTAACCCTAACCCTAACATAGACTCCTCCCTGGGTTCAGAGCCTGAGGCCTGCCCTGGGATTACCATAATGGAGGGAGCTGGTTCCTGAACACAAATCTCCTGACACACACACACACACGTGCAAAACACACACATACATGCAAATATGCACACACACATGCACTTGGTGTGCACACACACACACACACACACACGTGCGTGCGCACACAGGGCACATGCATACACATGCACACACACACATAAGCGCACACACTCACTCATGCTCCCAATGGCCAGGGTATTTTCAGGCCAGGCAGGAGGCTTCCGTGGAGACCTTCAGGACCACCTTCCGGGACGCCCGTGCAGGTCACACCTACTCCTGGTCTCAGGGTGAGCTTCACGCGTCTCCATGAACGAGGGCAAGCCCGACACGAGAGGACAGAGAGGACGCTGTGACAGCGACGCGGCTGCTTATCAGGAGGGCGGCCGCGCCCACAGGCCTCCCGGACTCTCTGAGCCCGAGCAGCTCAGGACCCACGGGGGGCGGGGGGTGAGCCAGGAGCCCGGCGGCTGGAACCACATTCTCACGCTTTCCCCAGAGGCACTGAGAGCAGGCCCCTCGCTGCGGAGGCCCTGCCGCAGTCACAGGGGCCGCGGCTCCCAGCGGCCGAGGAGCCCCGTGTGGCTGTTTCTGCTTGTCTGGAGACGACGCAGAAAGCCGTCCAACCTCGCACAGGAGCGAGCACAGAAGGGGGAGCAGACGCCACCCGCACGTCTCAAACAGCAGGTGTCAGCGATCAGAACCTGTCTCCTTGTCCCGTTTGGCTGTGTTAGGCTGAGGCGGAAAGAAGTCATTCCCCGATCTCAGCACGTCGGTGGGGACGGCGCTGGTGTGCACATGGGGAGCCGTGGGCGGACCTGCACGGCTCCACTCCACACAGTTCTTCATCCTGCAGACAGAGTGCCACCTACGGCGACGGTACATGTGGCGCTGACGGGAGCGCATCCCCTCCTCACCGTCCTCTCAGTGACGCCTCCTTTCTCTGCGCACGTCACGGTCAGGATACCGCGGAACCGTAGAGCACAGGATGGTTCGCTGGCTGTGTAGGCTGCACCACGGCTTCTGGTCACCAGGGGCTACCCGCAGCTACCTTCTGAGACACTCAAACGTTGTAGGTGCCCGGCCGGCGTGGCTCAGGGGCTGAGCGTCGACCTATGAACCAGGAGGTCAGGGTTCGATGCCCGGTCAGGGCACAGGCCCGGGTTGCGGCTCCATCCCCCATGTGGGGTGTGCAGGAGGCGGCCGATCCATGGTTCTCTCTCATCACTGATGTTTCTCTCTCTCTCGCTCCCTCTCCCTTCCCCTCTGAGATCAATAAAAATATATTTAAAAAATAATGAAGGAACGCAGGCCACATACTCACAGTCACAAAGCGCGGTGACAACAGGACCTGAGACATAAACAAAAGGAGACTGGGAGGCCGACCCCACCCCCGCCCCCAACGGCATCGCCTTGTTTGCTTGGCCGAGTCTCGACTGCCTCTGGGGTGGTCTGAGTGTCTCCCCTTCTCTGTCGGCCACGTGTCCCCCGCGGCCCTCAGCTCACGGCTCTCCACGGCGCTCACGGGTGTTTGACGAGCAGATGTTCACTCGTTACTGTAATTAAATTAATCAGTGGCTAATTTTACGGTTGGTGTTTTATATGCGTTTGCTTATCTGCACTAACCAATTGTTCTCACCGCAAGGGGGTGTCCTGCCTGGGCGTCTCAGGATGCAAAGGGGGGCTCCCCTGGAATGAACGTGGCGTCCGCGTCGGCCACGAGCCCACACCCTTCATCTCCAAGCGTCCTCTCTACTGCGTGTGTCTGGCAGATCGCCCCTCGGGGTTAGACGGGTCACCTGTCGCTGTTTAACTAAGAGCTTTTAAAAATATGTATTTTATTGACTCTTTACAGAGAGGAAGGGAGAGGGAGAGAGAGTCAGAAACATCGATGAGAGAGAAACACCGACCAGCTGCCTCCTGCACACCCCCCACTGGGGATGTGCCCGCAACCAAGGTACGTGCCCTTGACTGGAATCGAACCTGGGACCCTTCAGTCCGCAGGCCGACGCTCTATCCACTGAGCCACACCGGTTAAGGCAAACTAAGAGCTTTTAAAAGTCATAAGCAAATTCTGGGCTGTATGGAATGCTATGCTGCCTATGAAAAGATAATTGTAAGGTTATTCTCTTTTAACAAGTTAATTTGATGGACGGTAATGATATATTTTTCTTACACGAACCCACCCTTGCACTCCTTGAATAAAGCAAGCATGGCAGCTGTTTTGTCGACCCCTGGGTAGCGCTGCTGGTATCTCTGCGCAGAGTTCTGGCGTCTGTGTTCTGTTCTGTTCACAGAGATGCTCTCGGAAGGGTTCGGAGGATGTTTACGCTTTTTCTGGTCTCTGCGAGTTTTTATACTTACAGGCGTGGCTCAGCGGTTGAGCGTTGACCTCTGACCCAGGAGGTCAGGGTTCGATTCCCGGTCAGGGCCCATGCCCGGGTTGTGGGCTCCATCCCCACTGTGGGGCGTGTGGGAGGTGGCCGGTCCAGGATGCTCTCTCATCATGGATGCTTCTCTCCCTCCCTCTCCCTTCCTCTCTGAAATAAATAAAAAAGAAACAAGTTTATCGATCTCCAAATTGCGAGTCTACACAATTCACCTGTTTGCAATGCCTCCCGGTTGAACTGTGGGTCCCACTGGCTCTCTGCCGGGCACGCGTGCCCTGCGCCCTCCCGCCCCCGTGGCAGGCGCCTCCTGTCTGTGGACGAACTTCGCTCCCGGAACTCCGGGCTCAGCCTCTTGGTGGTGCGTTTGGGAGTTTGCTCGGATGCGTCTCCAGCTTATTATTTGCTCGTTCCAGCTGTTTACCCGTCCGCTGAGCTTTTATTTCAACAATTATAATGTTCATTTCTAGGGGGTAATTTTTTCCCATTTGTGCCAGTTCATTGCCTGCCGTCTCTCGTTTCTTGCTTATCCGGGTGATTTTGGTTTTATTTAACCATTTTACACTTGGCTAATTTACGTCCTGCAGCGTACGCGTGAACAGGCGTCCGTGTGGGTGTGGAGTTACCGTTTGCTTCTCTGCTGTGTTTGGGGATGTTGGGCGTGGCCCCCTCCTGTGGGATCTTGGTCTCCGGGCATCACAAAGGTCACGTGAGGCCTTTCCCGGGGAGGGGGGGGGAACCGGGCTGTTTTAGGAGAGGCCGCTGTGCCCGGGCCACTTCCATCCACCTCCCGCCCAGGCTGTGGGTCCCCTCGGCTGCCCCCCTCTGGGCTGCTGACCCTCTGCTGACAGGTGGCCCCCACTGCCTGGGGTCACTGCCACCTCAGGGCTCCAGCCCGGCTCTCCAACACCCTCCCCAGCAATTCCCACTGCTCCCCAGTCCTCAGAACGAAAAATAAAATAATGTTCTCTGTGAGATCTACTATCTTAACCCTTCCTGTTATAAAACTGTCTTAATTGTGTTGATATTTCTTTTAAAAAATTTATTTTCATTGATTCCAGAGAGGAAGGGAGAAGGAGAGAGAGAGGGAAACATCCATGTTGAGAGAGAATCATGGATCGGCTGCCTCCTGCACGCCCCACACTGGGGATGGAGCCCCCAACCGGGGCCTGTGCCCTGGCCTCCTGGCTCCTAGGTCGATGCTCAACCCCTGAGCCACACGCATCGGGCTGCGTTGCCATTTCTTGCAACCAGAGCCCTGCCGGTGGGGTCTGCTGAGGCGCCCCTGCCGGCGGCCGGGCTGTGGCCTCGGCTCCTTTGCGCCCAGGGCCAGGCCCCCGCGATCCTCAGCCCCAATGACCATGAGGCTGGACAGCGCGTGAGTGAGTGGACGCAGCCTGCTGGGCGCGGCCGAGGCCGGACTGACAGTGAGTGGCCGTGACCGGCCGGCCGGCCTGGCGACCGGCAGAGGACCCCCTGCGACTTGGCCGCCTCCGCTCCATCGATGTCACATCCCGAGCGCGCACGGTCTCTCAGCACACGGCCCGCCCGGCCATTGTCCAAATTAACTGGCGTCCAATCGGGAGAATTAAGCTTTTATCCGAATTGCACGTCCGCTCGGCTTATTGATCTTGGGACTAACACCCCCCCCGCCCCTCCTGACGGGAGCAGGTGACGCGCACGTGAATGAATGGACGCCCCTTGCCCCGGCGCGTCCTCCATGGAGCCACGGCCGCCTTTCTCCAGAGTGAACCCCAAGTCCCCGCTGGCGCCCCGAATGTGACCTCCCGGCAGCGGGGCCTCGCACAGGGTCCCGGGCGGCTGGGCTCCCGCTGGGAACCGGGCCTTGGTCCAGGCCCAAGTGCTTCTGGAAGGAGAAACGGGCAGGGCGCAGGGACACACGGAAGGGGGTCCAGGCAGAGGTGGGTGCTCGTCTGCCGCCCAGGTCCCCAAGGACCGGGCACCCCGGAGGTGAGAGGGAGGCAGCACACCACCCCCCCCCGCCCCCCAGCTCGCCCGGCACCGGGACCAGAGACATTTCTGCTGCTCGAGGCCTGGGGACCCGACCCGGACACCTGTGCATGGTGTGCCCCCGGAAGGCGGCGCGTGACCAGGGGCGTCTCGGGCCCACGTGTCCCTGGAGAGCGAGCAGCGCGACACCTGCGCTCCCGGCAGCAAGAGGCGTCGCAGCTGTTGGTGCCCGGGACCTGCCGGTTGCTCAGCGGCCGTGGCGCCTTCTCCCGCAGGGAGCCCGGGGCCTCTCCCCGCGGAGGGGTCCTTCCCAGTCCTCAGCTCTGTGGCCGAGGCCTCCAGGTCCCCAGGAACCGGACCCACGAAATGGGGGGAAGAGCACATCCTGGAACTGTTTCCTCCCCTGCACCCCACATGTCTGCACACGCACATGCTTATGCATGCACACAGATTCATGTGTGCACGCAAGGCACATGTACACACATGAACACATGCACATACATACTCTCATTCATGCGCACACATACACACTCATTCTCTGACGCATGCATACAGATACACAAGCACATGCACACACACATACACATTTGAACAGAATGCATCTGCTCACACACATGCACAAATACATGAGCATACACACATGCACACCAACCCACATACATGCACACACACATGTACATGAGCATAGCCACCCACACCACATACCCATACATATAAGTACACACACATTCTGGTCACAAACATGCTCGATGGTCACACACACAAGGCATACACACACATATGTACATGGGTGCGCGCACGTGCGTGCGCGCACACACACACACACACACACACAGCAATAATGTCAAGGTCATCCCTGCACGTCACAGCTCCTGGTATTTGGTTCCCTACAGGCACGTTTGTTGTAAAATGTGATGTTTGGCCCAGAGCCCGTGGCGCAGCCCTTGAGCCTGGGGGTGGGGGGGGAACTTGACCCATCGTGGGTTTGCATTTTGGAGGAGGCTGTCCCCGCGGTCAGGACGGCGAGCAGCGTGTGGGACGTGGCTGCAGGGCCGCTCCGACTGGACTGCCCGCAGCTCCGGGGGCGGAGCCGGACTTGGGGGGTGGGGGGCGCGGGGCCTCCAGGGGCTGGGATCCCAGCGGCCCAGGTGCAACTGCGGCCCCTTCTCCCGTGACCTCGTTCCCCAGGGTGTGAAAACCACAGCTGCAGCCCGGCCGGCGGGGCTCCGGCTGAGCGTCGACCTGTGAACCGGGAGGTCCCGGTTCGATCCCCGCTCAGGGCGCAGGCCGGGGTTGGGGGCTCAGTCCCCAGCGGGGGGTGTGCAGGAGGCAGCCGGTCCATGATGATCTCATCACGGATGTTTCTCTCTCTCTCTCTCCCTCTCTGAAATCAATTAAAAATATATATTTATATAAAACACCCAAAACCAAAACCAACACCCCCCCCCCCCCCCGCCGCCGCAGGCGGCATTTCCGGGAAATCGCTGAAGCCCACGGCCACCACCAGGCCTGCGTCCCATCTGCACCGTCACCGTGAGGGCCAGGAGCCCACCTCCGGGCGCAGCCACCGTGTCCTGCCGTCCTCCTGCCGAGCCGTGGCTTCCCCGCGAGGACCGGGGACACAGGTCCCCACCAGGCATTCTCGTCAGGGCTGCAGCGAGCTTCCCGCAAACTCTTCTGCGGCTCGAGGGGGTGCTGGCGTGACGGGGACGCGGTTTGAAAGGCCGATCAGTGAGGGTCGCGGCTCTTCCAGAAGGTCCGGCCCTGGCGGGGCGCGTCCCCGAGGCCCCCCAGCTCTGGGCTCACCAGCCTGCCCCATGTTTGTTGATTTGCTTCACAAAGAACAATTTGCATTATTTTACGTCGTCTTCATTCAAGTCTGTTGAAGTTGAATTTATTTTCTTGTTTATTCCGTTTCCTCATTGTCTTTCATTTTTCCCCCTGTTGGGGTGTCAGCTTAGACTTTGGGGAAACGTCCTATTTGGGAGACATTCGTTCTTTGGCAATAAGATGAATGCATGTTGCATTGCAATAAGCTACAGTCGCAATGGATTAAATTACAGCTTGAGGTTTATGTATTTGTCTGCTCTGTAATTTATGTATTTGTCTGGCTTTAACCATTTTTATTTAGCCAATTCTTTCCTTTTTAATAATCTGGGTTAAGTGCTTTAAAAATTCGAAAAGATCTCCCTTACAAAACTATTAAAAATTCTCTATTTTATTTTGTGTCTTTTTACAGTTACGCTGCTGACCTTCTGGAATTTAATTTACATTAAGGAGAATTTCCCCCAAATGCTTAGCTAGCCAGCCAGCACGACTTAATGAATAATCCATTAGGAATCCCTTGATTTAAAACCCTGCCCTGTGACTTGTGACAAAGCAAAACTCTGGAAGCCAACGATTCCTTTCACAACACAGAGCACAGCGGCCCCCCGTCCGTGAGAGGCAGACACCCACCAGGCCCCTGCCACGTGCCCACAGCGCTGTGCCCACAGGAACCACAGGTGGAAGGTGGACCTGGCACTGCGCTCCTGGCCTCACACCTTCTGGGGAGCGGTCAGGTCATCTGAGGACGTGGGGCAGTGGACGGGCGTCAGGTGGCCCTGGGTCCCGAGGCTGCCCCGGCCACACCCCTGCACAAGACCCTTCTGGTCTATATTTATATTAATACTAGAGGCCTGGTGCACGGGCAGTCGGACATCCCTCTCACAATCCAGGACTGCTGGCACCCGACCGCTCGCCTGCCTGCCTGCCTGATTGCCCCTAACTGCTTCTGCCTGCCAGCCTGATCACCCCCTAACCACTCCCCTGCCAGCCTGATCGACGCCTAACTGCTCCCCTGCCGGCCCAATTGCCCCCCAACTGCCCTCCCCTGCTGGCCTGGTTGCTCCTAACTGCCCTCCCCTGCAGACCTGGTCACCCCCAACTGCCCTCCCCTGCAGGCCTGGTCACCCCCAACTGCCCTCCCCTGCAGGCCTTGTCCCTCCCAACTGCCCTCCCCTGCAGGCCTTGTCCCTCCCAACTGTCCTCCCCTGCTGGCCTGACTGCCCACAACTGCCCTCCTCCCCTGCTGGCCATCTTGTGGTGGCCATCTTTGACCACATGGGGGCAACCATCTTGTGTGTTGGAGTGACGGTCAATTTGCATGTTACCTCTTTATTATATAGGGTGTCTAACATAGAGAATGTGCAGATCACACCAAATCTTATTCCATAATTATTCAATTAGCTATGATGCGCACTGACCATCAGGGACTTGGCAGCGACGGTTTCTGGGTGATGCACCCGGAACCAGAGAGGAGGGAGCCCGATTCCAGGATGTGTCACCCGAGAACCACCCTCTCGCAATCCGGGACCCCTTGGGGGATGTCGGGGAGCTGGTTTTGGCCTGATCCCCGCAGGCCAGGCCGAGGGACCCCACCGGTACATGAATCCGTGCACCAGGCCTCTAGTATATATATAAAATGTATGTTTTTGTTGTTCATCTGAGGATATTTTTCCCATTGATTTTTAGCGAGTGGAATGGAGGGAGGGAGGGAAGGAGGGAGAGAGAAATCAGTGTGAGAGAGACACAATGATTGATTGCCTCACACACACACCCAGACCGGGGATCAAACGTGTAACCTGGGCATGTGCCCTGCCTGGGAATTGAACCCATAACCCTTGGGTGCACAGATGATGCTCCAACCAACTGAGCCACACCAGCTGGGGCCAGAGTTCATGGCTTTTAAAATTTTCAGTTTGACGCCGTTCATAAGCTTGGGAAGTTGCTGGAAGTCGGGTCTCCAAATTTTGCTTCTGCTGGAATTTCTGCCTGGTCTCCTGACCCTCCACACACACACACACACACACACACACACACACACACACACACACACACACACGTACACACATGCACACGCACACATATGCTCATGCTCATGCACGCACACACACACAGAGGCTCGTACACACATACACATGCTCACACACATGCACATGTACACACACACACGCTCATGCTCACGCACACACATGCACACACACAGGCTCACACACACGCACACGTACACACATACACACATAGGCTCACACACATGCACACACACATGCACATGCACACACATATGCACACACACGCTCATGCTCATGCACACACATGCACACACACAGGCTCACACACATCTACACACACATGCTCACACACACACATACACAGATGCACACACATGCACATGTACACACATACACACATGCACATGTGCACACACGTGCTCATGCTCACACACATACACATGCACAGGCGCACACGCATGCACATGTACACACATGCACACATGCACATGTACACACATATGCACACACGCGCTTATGCTCACACACACATGCACATACACAGGCTCATACACACGCACGCACACACACACACACACACACACACACACACACACACACACACACTAGGTGTCCACCAGGCACTGTGTCTTGCACGCTGGTCAGGGTTCTCCAGGGCCCCCTCCCCGATTCACCTAGGCCAGTGGTCGGCAAACTCATTAGTCAACAGAGCCAAATATCAACAGTACAACGATTGACATTTCTTTGGAGAGCCACATTTTAAAAATGTAAACCTCTTCTAACGCCACTTCTTCAACACAGACTCACCCAGGCCGTGGTATTTTGTGGAAGAGCCACACTCCAGGGGCCAAAGAGCCGCATGTGGCTTGCGAGCCGCAGTTTGCCGACCACAGGCCTAGGACACCCGCCGAGCCTGCCTCGCGAGCAGGGCAGTCAGGAGGCCGGCGTGTGAGCAGTTCCAGGGCAGAGAGCGCGTGCAGCGGAGACAGGTGTGGGGGCGTCGAGACGCACGATCTGTGGGTCCTGGGGACCGGCGGCCACGCTCTGCGCTTCAGCCACGTGGAGGCCACGGGACAACCTGCCTCAAAGGGCCCGTGACCTGCAATGAGCTAACACGTGTCGGACACCCAGACGGCTGCACCTGGCAGGGGGGCCTGGGACCTCCGCGCGGTCGGGACGAAGCCGTGAGGAACGGGCGGGGCCTCCGGGACAGGGACTCGGGCCTGTGCGCTCACGGCGCATTGGCGGTTAATTTGTAACGGGCGCACCTCTTTCTTCTCGTTAAACGCCTGTTGGGTTATGGCGTCCCATCTGGACCCAGCACTCAGCTGGGAACCCGACGCCGGGACCCCGAGGCTGGGCGATACCTCCCCCAGAGGCCCAGCTCCAGGCCCAGGGTGTCGGTGGCAGCCGGGGAGCCAGAGGCCCCGCCCGGGGGATGTGTTCTGACTGTGTCACCCGAGGGTGTTTACAATCGAGATGCAGACCCGGGAGTCAAGTCCTCAGTCGCCTTTCGGGGCCTGCGATCAGTGCGTCCTCGCGGGGACGGGGCCTGTGACCAGTGTGTCCTCGCGGGGAACATTGGGAAATACGTACAAATAATAAGAGGCAAATTGCTGCCAGCCACTGCCTGTCCCAGGGACAAACCACGGCTGTTGATTAAAGTGTTTCAATCATTTTTCATTCACATACTTTGCATCAACGAGGGTGTGAGACCCGTGAGAATGTTAACCTGCGCTTACTCCAAAAGGAACACGGGAAACACTGCGTGTTCTCCTGGGAGAACACACATTCACTTTACTTTTATTTATTTTTATATATTTTTATTGATTTCAGAGAGGAAGGGAGAGGGAGAGAGATAGAAACATCATTGATGAGAGAGAATCGTTGACCGGCTGCCTCCTGCAGGCTCCACACTGGGGATTGAGCCTGCAACCCGGGCACGTGCTCTGACCGGGAATCGAACCCTGACCTCCTGGTTCCTAGGTCGATGCTCAACCTCTGAGCCACGCCGGCCGGGCTACAAATCCACTGTAATTTCCAGTAACCTCCCGGACAATGACACGCGGCGGCGAAGTGGACAGAAGGCTCTGGGCCTAAGGAGACCTGGGTTTGGACCCCGTGTTTCCTCCCGCACAGCCTCAGGCAGCGCTGACCCCCGGGCCTCAGTTTCCCCCTGGAAGAGGCTGTGCTGGGGCTGGGGACCCCGCATGGCCCTCGGTGCTCACGTGGGAGGCCCAGGCTCTTAGGCGAAGCTTGGAGGCCACGTTGCCGGCGGGCATAGGGGTGCTGGTCCACGGTGCCCACGCCACACGCCACCCTAGTGAGGCCCCGTAACCTGCAGGGGCCCCTCGATCTTCCATGCGTTCACCCCCAATGTCTGAGCCACACCGCGCACCATCATCTGCAGAGCCATCATCCATTTCTGCTTCTTCCCATTAAAAGCTGCGTCTCATCTGCTCGACAAGGCGAGTTACGGCTGTTCCCACCTCACTTTCCGTGGCGAGGTCATCAGGAGCCCCCACGCCGCAGGACGAAGGCGGGAGCGAGGCCGTGGCCCCATGCAGGCCTCTCTGTGTATCTCCACTCCCGGGGAGGCCTGGGCAGGGCCAGGCGATCTCATCTACGTGTCCATCTTGACCTCCGCGTGGCGCGCATGACAAATTCTTGCTGTTGCATTTCTAGGGCCAAACAGGGGAAAAACGGTAAAAATGTGCGTCATGCTATAGATCTCCAGGTTGTGAATATTTCACAGTTGAACTCATCAAATATTCAGCTGCTGACGCGGCGGTCTGAGGCGCCGGCCTGGGGCACGGAGCGGTCTGGGCGGGAGGGCGGGAGGTTGCCTCGGGGCTGGGCTGCGGGAGCCGGCCCCAAGTCACCCCTCCGCCTCCCGGCGCTGCTCAGGGGTGCCGAGTGCCCGCGCAGGACCGCCAGGGTCTTCCTGCTGAGCCGAGGTTGAGAAAACACCGCGCCGTGGCAAACTGGGTTTCTCAACAACCGTGTTCACTCGGGAATGAAAGCCGAGTCTTTCTTTCTTTGTATTGTAAAGATTTTTAAAATGGATTCCGAGAGTGAAAAGAAGGGAGAGCGAGTGAGAGAGGAACATCTACGTGAGAGTGAGACGTCCGTCGGCTGCCCCTTGCACACACCCTGAGGGTGGACCCAGCAGCCTGGACACACACACTGGCTGGGAGCGGACCCAGCCACCGCCCAGGCACGGGACGGTGTCCACGGTGAGTCCCCAGGACACGGAGCACCACTGGGATGGACGCCCACCCCCACCCTCCAGTGTGACCCAGGAGGTGGCCCTGCCCGTCCCTCGGTGCCCCTCCAGCTCCCGCCCCGCCCAGGCCCCATCGGGCCTCTCCTCACCCTGCTCCGCACCCTGGGGACCTCGCACCTCCACGTCTGGGTCACCCACTTGGAGGCCCCACACGGTCGGTTTGCAGAAGGCACCGTGGGCATTGGTAATCTCACTTTCCCTGCGCTGGCTCCCGGTGGCCCCCCACATCCCAGCACCTGCCCTCTGCGCCCACCTTGCCTTCCCGAAGGCGCCCCCGCCATGTCCTGCTCATCAAATCCCCACCCATGTCAGCCACGGCTCAGCTCCCCGCATCCTCAGAGCCTGGTGTCCAGGCAAACGTGTGTTTCCCTCCTCTGTGCTTGGACCTGAGAGAGAAGACACCTGCTCCAGGGCCCTGGTGGCTCACTTGGCACAAAAATAACAAAATCCTACGTAATAAGGAGGCAATATGCAAATTGACTGCCACACCCTCGCACACAAGATGGCCGCCCCCATATGGTCACAAGATGGCCCCACAAGATGCGCGGCAGGGGAGGGCAGTTAGGGGTGACCAGGCCAGCAGGGGAGGGCAGTTGGGGGTGACCAGGCCAGCCCCGCACTCTCCACACCTGACTTTTGGGCGGGGCCCTGAGTGACGTTTTCATGCCCAGGGTATTCTGCCATATCCCTCGCTTGGGAGGAGGCCTGACGGCTCGTGTCATAGGACAGGCAAGCAGTTCCATGGAGGTTGCCATGACGAGGCGCCGGGTAGAGAGGCGCGGGCAGGTGAGCTGGCTGAGCACGGGGGAGCCCACGGGGGGACTGTGGGCGGAGGGAGCTGGCAGAGTGGGCTGTGGAACAGGAGGTCACGGTTCAATTCCCGGGCAGGGAGCGTGCCCAGGGGAGATCAATACAAATACATTAAAAAAAGCAAAACACGTTAAAAAATGAATAGAAATGTTCTTCTGCTTCCTATTTTAATTTCTAATCTATACTAATAAAAGGGTAGTATGCTAATTAGACTGGGTGACCAGACATCTTCCGGACAGTTAGGGGGCAACCAACTGGCAGGGGGACAGTTGGGGGGCAACCAGGCCAGCAGGGGGGCAGTTGGGGGGCGACCAGGCAGGCAGGCGAGCAGTTAGGAGCCAGTGGTTCCGGATTGCGAGAGAGATATCTGACTGCTGGTTTAGGCCCGATCCCGCAGGGGGTCCCTGATTGGAGAGGGTGCAGGCCGGGCTGAGGGGACCCCCCACCATGCACGAATTTCATGCACCAGGCCTCTAGTATAATAATAAACATCAATAGCTATCACCCACGTGAAAAACCTCATGTCAAGGTCGGAGCCGGGCCTCAAGGGCAGGGGCCATATGGTCTCTCGCGCTGACTGTGGCCCCGCTCCTCTCGCCCGCTGGCCAGTCCCTCTCGGTCCCGGCACCTGAGCACGGGGCTCCCCTGACTCAGAGCTCAGCCTGGTCCTGTGGGATGGACTGTTTGGTTCTTGCCCAGAGTTTGGAGCGGAGGGAGGACCTGCGGGCACCTGGCCTTGTCCCTGCACGGGCAGCTGTGCTCGCCTCCTGGGCCCCGCGCCGCCGGCCTCAGCCACCGCCGGCACTCGCTGTCTTCGTCTGCTGCCCGTTGTTCTTAAATCCCACGATCGGTCATTTCCAGCCAAGGGGATGGCTGCTCGGAGGCTGGCCTCCAGGACGCGGCTCCCGCCCCACTCTGCCACGGACCATTCCGGGTGAGCCCCCCGAGGCCCAGCTATCGGCACGCACACACCAGTCAGCTGCCCCTCGCCTGCTCCGGTCCAGGAACGACAAGAACGTGCTCTCGGCTCTGAGAGAGAGCCAAGCCGATACGTGTCAACCAGGTTCCCGGAATGGCCTGAAGGGAGACACCCCAACAGACGCAGTTTCAGGGCCGGGGTCCCCGGCTGAGAGCCGGTTGGGCTGCCGCCTCCTGGGGTGATCAGACGATGGAGACCAGGGCTGGGACGGGGAGGATTTGGTGGGACAGAGGTTCACAAAAGTGTACAGCGCCCCGGAGCGGCGCCCTGCCACGTGGGCGAGGTGGCAAACCCTGTGTGTGTGTTTTAACAGAATAAACACTGGGAAAAGGGTCAGCGATGAGCGGAAGAGCCCGTGGTCTCCACGCCTATTGAGACGTGCACTTGCGGTCCTGTGAGCAAGCTCAGATGAAACACACGGGGGAACCAGAACCATGAGAATTGGGGGAGGAGTAACGTGTTTACCGCCAGGCACCGAGCTCTGCACACGGGAAATCCCTCGACACAATGTGTGGGCTCAGCAGGTGACGATCCCACCACGTGACTCGGCCGTCCCCCGGGCGTCACTGCACAGCCTTGTGGGAGAAGGTCATCGCAGCGTCATCCGTGCTGGGGGCAGGGGAGGACCCAGGGGCAGGGACAGGGGAGGGACAGGGACAGGAGGCATCCTGGGGGATGGGAATGTCTTACCCCTCGTTCTGGGGGTGGTTACACAGGTGCATACAACTCAGCAAACGGGACACTTACGGTCCTCATCGTTCTGTATGTCAATCACATCTTAATTTAGGAAACAAACCAGGAAATGAGTGTCCTTCACCACATTAATAAAATACGCTGCAACCGGCGTGGCTCGGTGTCTGAGCGTCGACCTGGGAACCAGGAGGTCACGGTTCGATTCCCGGTCAGGGCACGTGCCCGGGTTGCGGGCTCGATCCCCAGC
The DNA here is from genome assembly GCA_025583905.1 of Ia io. Taxonomy (NCBI): domain Eukaryota; kingdom Metazoa; phylum Chordata; class Mammalia; order Chiroptera; family Vespertilionidae; genus Ia; species Ia io. The sequence goes on along the minus strand of JAJQQW010000007.1, from coordinate 111,542,930 downwards.
GTGGGGCGTGCAGGAGGCAGCCGACCCGTGGTTCTCTCTCATCCTTGATGTTTCTGTCTCCCCCTCTCCCTTCCTCTCTGACATCAATAAATATAAGTCTTAGAAGAAAATAAAATAAGCTAAAAAGCCACGTTTGTGGGTACGAAATGAGGCTTTAAAGACGTCGGTTGGCAAGCTGGGCATCGACCGGAACTTCCTGCCTGATGAAGCCGCCACTCGTTGGTGACGGACTGGAATGCCGTCTCCAGACACGGGGGTGGGACAGGACGCTGCGGTCGCCCCGAGTCTGCCTGACCTGGACCGTGCGTGGAGGCCGAGGAGACAGGCGAGCCTCCGCATTGGACGTGGGCGCGTCATCGGAACGCGCGGTTGATTGTGTAAAACGGCAGCGAGGCCGCCAGATCCTGAGGGGACGAGCCAGTGACACCGGTCAGGGCGGCGGTGACAGGTCCGCGTCACGTTAGTGTTTACGTAAGAGCCAACGATTAGAGACGGAGCGTAAAACGATGTTGTGTAACGAGAGTCAGAAACCTGAAACCCAGAGGGACAGACCCGGCGAGGCGCGAGCGAGACGTTGCAGCGGGAGCGTTGGTGACGAGGGAGATGGGCGGTCGTCCCGGCAAACGAGGGGCCCGTGGTGCCGGCCCCGGGAGGGCAAGGCCGGAGGAGGACACAGGGCTGCACCCGCGCCAGCTGAGGCCGAGATGAAGGACGCCCGGTGCTGGCCATCGGAGCTGCTTCCACGCGGAGTCCCTCCGTCCTGCCCAGGAGAACACGGGGCGGGGTGGTGGGGGGGCTGGGGGCTCCGCTCTGAGAGGAAGGGAGAGGGAGAGAGAGAGAGAAACATCAATGATGAGAGAGAATCATGGATCGGCTGCCTCCTGCACGCCCTCTACTGGGGGTGGAGCCCACAACCCGGGCATGTGCCCTGACCAGGACTCGAACCCAGGACCCTTCTGTCCACAGGCCGACGCTCTATCCACTGAGCCACACCAGCCAGGGCTGGTCTCTCTTTAGCTTTGAGGTCTGCACCCGCATTCCGTGTTCTGGGAATTCAGACCTCCCCACCTCACAGGTGGGTCTTGGGGGAAGTCTAAGAGATGAGCACCCCCTTCCTTTGAGATCCGTCCTGCTTTCCCACCACCGGGCCCCCCATTTCCAGCCACACCCCACTCTTTGGAGCCCCAAGTGCTCCATCAGGGACCCCGTTGGCATTCGCGTGGGGGCTTTAGGGGGGACCCACTTCCACGGGGTCAGTCTCTGCCCCCCTGGCCGGAGAGAATGACTTTAAGAGCGTTGCTATTACACGTGCTCAGTTATTCAGCAGAGCGTGCGCTGACCTTGCGGCAGGGGTTTGCAATCTGTTACATCGCGAACACCTGCTCCGAAATTCTCTAGGTCCCTCGAGTCCCGTCGGCGACTGACAAAATGAGGGCGCGAAATAACCATGGTTCCTCGTTAGTAATGTTGGGGAGTGCAGAATCGAAGCTTTTAAATATTTCAGGGCCTCCCGTCCCGAGTTGGGCGAACACAGGCGCGGCGGGTTCGTGGTGGGGAGAGACTAAGGGCCTGGTACATGGACGCATAAAGCAAGCTGGGCTCACAGTCCCCCCTTGGGGCCCTGCCCCCACGGTTGCTCCCATGGAATTCTCGGGAGACGGGTGACCTCACCCCATGACCCGGGGTCATCCCCCAGCCCCCTCGAGCTCCCCGGTAGCTCACTTATCTGCAGAAAGGGGGTCGGCGCCCACGCTGTCAGATCAGTCATTGCGTAGACATTTTCACTGATTTCTTTTAGGAGCGGGGTGAACCCGTCCTCCTCTGTGGTCTTCACTGGTTAGACACAGACACAGGTGGGCAATATTTCTCAAATAAAGTTGGATTTTCCTGAAATTTTGTTTATATTAAATTACTCTTTTTTTAAAAATTGTTAATCCTCACCTGAGGATATTCTTTCCATTTACTTTTATCTTTTAAATATATTTTTATTGATTTCAGAGAGAAAGGGAGAGGGAGAGAGAGAAACATCACTGATGAGAGAGAATCATGGATTGGCTGCCTCCCGCACACCCCCTCCTGGGGACCGAGCCCACAACCCGGGCACCTGCCCTCGCCAGGACTTGAACTCTGACCTCCTGGTTCTCAGGTTGATGCTCAGCCATGGAGCCCCCGGCCAGGCTGTTACTCTGAGGCTCATCCAGCTGGGCCCCCAAGTCAGAGCCTCAGACGCTGCCCCTTCCTCTCCTGGCGCCCACTTGCTGCTCCAGCCCCACACGTCTGTCTTCAACCTCCGAGGACGGGGGGTTCAGCAAGCCCGCAGCGGCCAAGCCCACTCCCGAGCCCCGCACTGTCCAGTCCTGGGGCGCCATGAGTCCCACTCATAGTTTATGCTCTCGCCGCCCCGTGGCGCAGGCTCCCTTCTGCTCCGAGCCGGTCGGACCTTCTCTGTTGTTCCACTTGGATGTCTCCATCAGCCCTCCCTGACTGTGTCCGTCCCGGACGCTGCAGCTCATCACGGTCCCTTCCGGCTGGACCCCAGAGAGCGGAACACGCCCCCCCCCAACCCCCCGGACTGGGCAGAGCTCCGTGATGTCGAGACATGGCTCACGCGAGTATCCCAGGTGCCAGGCAGGCCCGGCCTCTGCGGCAGGGACAGGGGGGCCAGCTCCCGGCACAGCTGCTCTCGGCGTCCGCAGGCCGGCGTCCAGTCCCGCTGCGTGTGAGATGAGATCCGGCACAGATGGCCGCCCTCCCCCGCATGTGGACACTCGCCCAGCACGGCGTGATGCTGTTCCGATAAATCCACCTTGGATACCCCCGGCCATCCAAAGCGGGGCCCTCAGCCCTGCCGGTGCTGCTCAGTGGACAGGGCCTTGGCCTGCAGACTGAAAGGTCCGGGTTCCATTCCAGTCGGGGCACAGGCCCGGGTTGTGGGCTCGATCCCCAGGGTGGGCGTGCAGGAGGCAGCCGGTCCATGCGTCTCTCTCATCATTGACCTCTCTCCCTCCCTCCCCCTTCCTCTCTGGAATCAATGGAAATGTATTTAAAATAAAAACAAAAGCAGGACCCTCCCGGCCAGGAACCTATGCCGCCGCAGGGCACACGATGCCCACAGAGGCGCCCAGGCGTCGGGCCCTGAGGCCACCTTCCGTGAGGGGACAGCTCCCCGTTCCGGTGGTGGGACGGGGGGACAGGACACGGCGGGCTCCCCGGTGGGAGAGGACGTTGGACCACGTGGCGTGCGTGTCACTGTGTGGACACCGTGGCGTTATTCGGCCGTAACTCAGTGCAAGGCGAGGCCAGAGGGGAGCGCAGCCCTAGTGCTTCCACACTCCAGGGTGTGTCCGGGGTGATCGGCCAAGCCTGGCCGTCCGTCTGCTTCTCCTGGGAGGGGACGCCTGCCTGCCCAGCGGGGGCGGGGGGTGATTGAGATTTTAGGGATCGCTGCTGGCTGGATCCCAGAGGGTGCGGGAGGGCGCGGACGCACAGGCTGGACGAGGCTCACGCGATTATCCCGAGTGCAAGGAAGCTGCCCTCTGCGGCGGGCAGGTGCGCCAGCTCCAGGGAAACGCCCACGGGCCCCATGAGCGGCGATGCCCCGGCTGGCGTGGCCCTTTAAGGCGGGTTAGTTAGTGGCTCCGTGCGTCGTGCATCGGGACGTGCGGGCGTCTGATCTGCGGTGGGGACAGCACATTGGTCAACGCCGGAGCGCCTTCCCGGCGAGGCCGTCCTCCATTCGCCCGGCCTGATAATGGAAGAGAAATGAACTCAGACGGCGCCTAATGGGCCGCTCAGCTGCACGTCTCCTCCATGAGCCAGAGAACAGAGCAGAACAACGCAAATGCCGCAGGACCTGGCGGAGTCACGCGGCACCTGCCCTGCGTGCCCAGAGCGAGACGTGTCCAGTGCGTGCGACCCAGGCGTCAGGACAACAGCCACTGGTCCCCACGGAGGCCAGCATGTCAGGGGCAGGTACACCTTTAGTGAATACCTGCCTGGCGCGGTTTCTTATCATAAAGTTCCATTTAAGCCTCGGTCATGGAGACTCAGCCACACACTTAGGGAATAACTCCTTCTCACCGGGAATACACCAACGATAGAGAAGGACACGTGAAAAAAGTTAAAAAGTTAAGATCACAACCTCCTATGGGGAGAAAACCACCAGCTGTGTGCACTCTTCAAGACACTATCCATCCACCTATCCATCATCCACCCAACCATCATCCACCATCCATGCACCATCCATCATCCATCCATCGTCCATCATCCATCCACCATCTACCCATCCACCATCCATAATCCATCCACCCATCCATCATCCATCCACCATCCATGCACCATCCATCCACCATCCATAATCCATCACCCATCCATCATCCATCCACCATCCATAATCCATCACCCATCCATCCACCATCCATCCACCATCCATCCATCATCCATCCACCATCCATAATCCATCCATCCATCCACCATCCATCCACCATCCATCCATCATCCATCCACCATCCATAATCCATCACCCATCCACCATCCATCCACCATCCATCCACCATCCATCCATCATCCATCCACCATCCATAATCCATCACCCATCCACCATCCATCCATCATCCATCCATCATTCATCCACCATCTACCCATCCACCATCCATAATCCATCCACCCATCCACCATCCATCCATCATCCATCCATCATCCATCCACCATCCATCCACCACCATCCATCATCCATCCATCATCCACCATCAATCCATCCATCATCCACCCATCATCCATCCTTCATCCATCCATCATCCATCCACCATCCATCCACCATCCATCCATCATCCATCCATCATTCATCCACCATCTACCCATCCACCATCCATAATCCATCCACCCATCCACCATCCATCCATCATCCATCCATCATCCATCCACCATCCATCCATCCACCATCCATCATCCATCCATCCATCCATCCATCATCCATCCATCCATCATCCATCCATCATCCATCCATCATCCATCCATCCATCCATCCATCCATCATCATCCATCCCATCATCCACCATCAATCCATCCATCATCCACCCATCATCCATCCTTCATCCATCCATCATCCATCCACCATCCATCCACCATCCATCCACCATCCATACATCATCCATCCACCATCCATAATCCATCCACCCATCCACCATCCATCCATCATCCATCCATCATCCATCCACCATCCATCCATCATCCATCCACCATCCATCCACCATCCATCCACCATCCATAATCCATCCACCCATCCACCATCCATCCATCATCCATCCATCATCCATCCACCATCCATCCACCATCCATCCACCATCCATCCACCATCCATCCATCATCCATCCACCATCCATAATCCATCACCCATCCATCATCCATCCACCATCCATCCACCATCCATCCACCATCCATCCACCATCCATTCATCATCCACCCATCATTCATCCACTATCTACCCATCCACCATCCATAATCCATCCACCCATTCACCATCCATCCATCATCCATCCATCATCCATCCACCACCCATAATCCATCACCCATCCATCATCCATCCACCATCCATCCACCATCCATCCACCATCCATCCACCATCCATCCATCATCCATCCATCATTCATCCACCATCTACCCATCCACCATCCATAATCCATCCACCCATCCACCATCCATCCATCATCCATCCATCATCCATCCACCATCCATCCACCACCATCCATCATCCACCATCAATCCATCCATCATCCACCCATCGTCCATCCTTCATCCATCCATCCACCATCCATAATCCATCCACCATCCATCCATCCTCCATTCATCATCCACCCATCATCCATCCATCCATCCATCCATCCATCCATCCATCCATCCCACCATCTATCATCCATCCATCCATCCATCCATCCATCAATTCATTTATCTATCTATCATCTATCTATCTATATCTATCTATCTATCTATCTATCTATCTATCTATCTATCTATCTATCATCTATCTATCATCTATCATCTATCTATCTATCCTTCTATCATCTATCTATCTATGTCAGTTATAGTCATTTAAATACAACACAGCACAGCCTAAGGTAACTTATAATGTAGGCAGAACACTGCCTCCCCAGAGATGTCCGCACCATAACCCCCAAGCTGTGACCATGTCACCTTGCAGGGCAAGGGGGCTGAAGGCTGCAGAGGGAACTAGGTTTGCTCGTCCGCTGACCCTAAAGGCGGGATCTGGTCTCGGTGACCCGGGTGGTCCCCCTCCACGCACCTTTGCGGGAACTGCTGCTCCTCACGCTCCTGGGCACAGCTCGTGAGGACAGCCCCTTGGGGCCTTCCCAGTTTCTGGTTTCTGTTATTTCTTCAGGCATTCTGGCAATCGGCACTTCCCCCCAAATGGCCCATTTTGATGAGATGGCCAAAAGGTGGTGGATAACGAAGGACCACTTCCCTCCGGGCCTGTGGGCACGTTGTACCGATGGGGGTCTGAGTGGGACGAGGCAGGGCTCTCGGCTCATCTCCCCACAGAACTGTTCTTGGACTCCACGCTCCGGCCGCCTTACGTCCCCATCCCTGACGTCCTGCTTTTGCGGCAAGTCTTCCGTTTCCCTCCGGGCTCCTGCGGGTCTCGTTCTAATTCCTCCGATTCCGTGCTCATTTGATTTACGTTGGTTGCTTATTTTTGCACAAATAATTATGGAAGCAACGACATTTGATCTGAGTGGAGTTTTGGGCCCTGAATGTTCTTAAGTGGGTTATTTCTTAGCAAGCCCAACGGCCACCGGCCCGCGTCTGGCCGGGAGCCCCTGGAAGCGGCGTTCTCGCTCCACGCCCCGGTTCTGTGCCGTTTCCAGTTTACGTTTCGCCTGTCGCGTTCCCCGTTATTATTCTGACATCACCAGGGAGCAATCTCCGTGTAATTCCTGATTTTGAAAGTTATTGGACTGTTTAATTTGCATATGGGTCGTAGTGTGTTATTTATTCCTCCCAATCATTCCAGTGAAATTAAAATAGATTAATTGCTTCTGAGTTATATAGTTCAGAACATCTACAATCTCACTTCTATTTGTGGACTCTTCTGTTTTTCCAAGTTCTTTGTAATGAGAGGGCATACTGTAATGAGAAAAAAATGCAAAAAGAAAATATAATAAGTCCACACAATTTCTACAATTTTGTAAACTGCGGCTATACACACCAATTTTTAAAAATAACATATTTACACAATTGCATTTTGTAATGCTGGGAAATTCGGTGACACGGTGTAAGCACGGGTCAGTGTGTGTGTGCATGTGCGCACACCTATACGTGTACGTGTGTGAATGTGCACCTGTGCACTTGTATGTGTGTGTGTGTGTCACATGTGTGTGCGTCTGAGGCTGTGCTGAGACCACGGACGAAATGCCACATGCACGCAGCAAAGGCCTTCAATCTGGCAAATCTGTGGCTTTCTCCTTCCCCTCCTGCCTGGCCCCGACCCAGGGACCCAGGCTCCAGGTCGGCCTTGGCTGGTCCTTCACGCCTGTTTCTCACTATGCTCCGGCCCTTCAGCAAAGCCAGATTGCTCAGCCAGGTGCCTGCTCCCCGTCCGTCCCCAGGACCCCGGAGGTGGGGGGGGCTGTGATGAACCCCTGGCTCTGAGCCTGCGCCCCGAGCGCCCAGGCCCACACCGATGGCCGCTGTGAATTCCCCGCAGAGAAGCATGTGGATGCGATACGCAAGCGCCTGGACCGCGTCCCTGGGACTCGGAGGAGCTCGGAGGTGACACTGCGGGCCGATCTGCTCACCCAGTTGTGTGGGGGTCCCTGGGTGACTCTCAGCACCGAGCTCCTGTAGGTGGGTAACTCCCAGGACCGCTGGGCGGCAGGCAGGACTTCCCCCCTTCTCCCCTCCCCCTTCTCACTCCCCCCTCCCCCTTCCCCTGCCTTCCCCGCGCCCCCCTTCTCCCCCCCGCCCAGTGGCAGCGGGCAGTTGGCTGACTAAGTTACTGAGCTTATTTCTCAGAAGCTCAGTGGACAAACAGAAAGCTGTCTGCTCCCTGTGGGCCTCAGGAGGGGTTGCCACGGGGAAATGTCCCTCAGAGGCGGCAGTGCACGGGGCTGGGGGAACCACAGGAGGGGGCGAGGGGGTGGAGCTGGGTGATGCAGGGTCGGGGGATGACTAAGGCAGATTGTGAAGTCACCCCCTTAACGCTGAAAGAAGAAGAAGAAAGAGATGATGGAAAAGGCGGGAGAGCCCAGCTGGGTGGCTCTGTGGTTGAGCGTTGACCTTTGAACTAGGAGGTCATGGGTTGGATTCCTGAGCAGGGCATGTGCCTGTGTTACAGGCTCGGTCCCAAGCAGGAGGCAGCCAATCCATGATTGTCTCTCATCATTGATGTTTCTTTCTCTCTCCCTCTCCCTTCCTCAGAAATCAAGTAAAAATAAATACTTTTAAAATGAGGGAGAGAGGAGGAGGTGGTGGGGGAGGTGGGGAGCAGGAGTTAAATTCATATTTAACCGTGAGAGCAGGTCCCCCAACCCCACAAGAATCAGAGCAGCAGCCGGATGTGCGGTCTCACTTCTGTTCAGCTCTGTACTGGAGAGTTCAGACCATGTGACGGGGCGAGAAAGGAAGTCCGATGCCTCCGCTTGTGAAGAAAGTGGCCGACTGCACCCCACACAGACAGCGAGGGGTCGCCTGGAAAGGCACCCACAGGGCGTCCCCGCCGAGAGCAACGTGAACTAAAGCGTGAACTGCCCGGTGACTGTCACACGGGGACAGGTGTGCGATCACAGCAGGCACACCACAGGAAGGGTAGGAGGCAACTCTGGTGAGAAAGCAACGTTCACAGGCCCCGTGGGCACCAATCCCATTGCCAGGTTCAGTGTGTTCACAGTGCGGTGCACTGTTCAGGAGACACGGATGCTGCAGCCCCACGAGGGATCCCAGATCAGTACAGAGAGGAAGCAACCAGACCTGAGAGGTGACCCTTACCATTCTGTTTCCAGAAAATTCCAGAAATGCAGATGATGCAGTGACAGAAAGCACCTGGAGAACACAGACACAGCAAAAGGCACACTTCAGAAATGTGCTGTAACCCTAACCCTAAACCGAACTCCAACCCAAGCCCTAACCCGAACCCTAGTCCGAACCCTAACCATAACCGTAACCTTAGCCGTAACCATAACCCTAACCCTAACCCTAACCCTAGCCCTAACCCTAACCCTAGCCCTAACACTAACCCTAACCCTAACCCTAACCCTAGCCGTAGCCCTAACCCTAACCCTAACCCTAACCTTAGCCCTAACACTAACCCTAGCACTAACCCTAACCCTAACCCTAACCTTAACCCTAACGCTAACCACAGGGAGGGTGGGAGGCACCTCTGGTGAGAAGGCAACGTTCACAGGCACCGCCGGCACCAATCCCATTCCCAGGTTCAGTGTGTTCACAGTGGGGTGCACTGTTCAGGAGACATGGACGCTGCAGCCCCACTAGGGATCCCAGATCAGTACAGAGAGGAAGAAAGAGCATGACCCGAGAGCATGACCCTTATCATTCTGTTTGCAGAAAATTCCAGAAATGCAGATGATGCAGCGCCAGAAAGAACCTAGAGAACACAGACACAGCAAAAGGCTCACGTCAGAAATGTGCAGTAACCCTAACCCTAACCCAAACCCTAGTCCTAACCCTAACCCTAACCATAACCCTAACCATAACCCTAACCCTAACCCTAACCATATACCTAGCCCTAACGCTAACCCTAACACTAGCCCTAACCCTAACCATAACCCTAACCCTAACCATATACCTAGCCCTAACGCTAACCCTAACACTAGCCCTAACCCTAACCCTAACCCTAACCCTAACCCTAACCCTAACCATAACCCTAACCCTAGTCCTAACCCTAGCCCGAACCCTAACCCCAATCCTAGTCCTAACCCTAGCCCTAACCCTAACCCTAATCCTAACCCTAGCCTTAGCCCTAATCATAAACCTAACCCTAACTCTAACCCTAACCTAAACCCTAGCCCTATCTCTAACCCTAACCCTAAACCTATCCCTAACCCTAACTGCAGGGAGGATGGGAGGCCCCTCTGGAGAGAAGGCAACGTTCAAAGGCCCCGTGGGCACCAATCCCATTCCCCGGTTCAGTGTGTTCACAGTGCGTGCACTGTTCAGGAGACATGGATACTGCAGCCCCACGAGGGATCCCAGATCAGTACAGAGAGGAAGCAACCAGACCCAAGAGCATGACCCTTATCATTCTGTTTGCAGAAAATTCCAAAAATGCAGATGATGCAGCGATAGAAAGGACTTGCAGAACACAGACACAGCAAAAGGCTCACGTCAGAAATGTGCTGTAACCCTAACCCTAACCCTAGCCCTAACCCTAGCCCGAACCCTAACCCCAATCCTAGTCCTAACCCTAGCCCTAACCCTAACCCTAGCACTCACTATAACCCTAACCCTGACCCTAACCCTAGCCCTAACCCTAACCCTAACCCTAACCCTAAACCAAATCCTAACCCTAACCCTAACCCTAACCCTAACCCTAACCCTAACCCTAACCCTAACCCTAACCCTAACCCTAACCCTAGCCCTAACCCTAACCCTAACCCTAAACCAAATCCTAACCCTAACCCTAAGCTGGGAAGAGCTGGTCTGAAGATGTAACAGAAATGTGGCCAGTGGGTTTCACTGTGGATTCTGCCTTTGCAATCTGGCTCTGCCACTATTAAGGTTAAAACCACAGGCTTTAAATTCTGTTGCTATACACAGACGGTTAGTGTTGGGGGGATGAACTGCCTGATGATCCGGCCCCGGGACGGGTTCCATCATGACCAAGGCCTGCAGGCCCTCAGGTCCAGACTAGACATGTCCAGGAGCGAGAGGCCGGTATCACCAAGTCCCAGCAGCTGGGCAGATGGCCACCCCGTCGCCGCCTAAATCCCCGCCCCACGGGGCCCACAGGACATCACAGGCGTCCCTCAGGGCCTGCGTCCTGACGCCCACACATCTCTATTGGATCCACCAGCCTCCCAGCCTCCTGGGTTCCGGGTCGGTGCCGGCACCTCCCCTCCCATCTACCTGGACCCCTCACGGCTGCCCCCCCCCCCCCCGCAGCTGTGGGGGTGCTGGCACCTCTGGGCATCAGCAGATGTTGGGATCAGCACGTGAGTAAGAGGTGACCTCTGACCTCAGAGCTGAGTGTCTGCGGGATTGTCTGCCTGTCAGGCTGCGTGGGCATCAATGACGCAGGAGCCCTCTCCCCACCTTCATGCCCCCGTCTGCACCGTGGTCACCTGTGTCTGCACCCATGTCCACACGTGTCTGCACCCATGTCCATGCGTGTCTGCACCCATGTCCACGCGTGCCTGCCCCATGTTCACACATGCCTGCCCCATGTTCACACATGTCTGCCCCATGTTCACAGTAGGGGATGTGGATGCCACAGAAAGTGCTGGGTCGCCTGCTGGCCTGAATGAGACCTAGCGGGGTCTCCCCGGCCACGACCCCCCGAAGCAGCGATTCCCGCTGCCCCTCTCCCCGTGTCTCTCAGAGACGTTCTGACGGCGCTGCAGGTGTGTTGCTGCGTGTTCCCTGTCTCTGGCAGAGGCCTCTGTTCAGGCCCATTTCCCTAAAACCTACTTCCTAAGCAACGGGGCTCGGGAGACCACGCAGTGGGATTCGGGGGCAGTGGGGCTCCCCCCACCCTCCCGCGGGCTGAGATCAGCATCTGCACCCCCCCTTCACTCCCCCTCCCCGCAGCCGTGGCTGCTCGCTCGAGGGCGCAGCACCGGGAAATCAGGGCGAGGGCTCATTCAGCACGCTCGCCGGCTGACAATCTGCCCGCTGATGAGGCCGGTGTTGGATGTGTTAGCGCCGCGTCCGCAGGCTCCCCGGTGGGCGTCCCGGCTGCTCGTGGGGGGAGCTGAGCAGCGTAATCAGGACGGAGCCTGCGGGACCCACGCTGCCGCTGTTCAGTGCCCAGTGAGACATGAAGGGCGCCGTCCACGCGGCCACGCGGATGGGAACTGATGGCGCCCGCTCCCCCGAGGGTGGAAATCGCTGTTTTATGTCTCGGCTGCGGGCGGCAGCGGGGCGTCTCCGATGTGCGTGTCTTTCTGTGGAGCCACCGGGTGTGACTGGGAGACTGCACGTCCACGAGGCCACGCCGAGCCCTGCCCCGGGGCCACGGGCGCCGCACAGCCCTCTGGGCTGCTGGGCAGGGACACGTCCCCGCACACGTGTTTACAGAGGAGGCCGTGCCCGCCGGCAGGGCTCCGTGGTTGCGGTGACGTATGGGCCAGGAGGTCACGGTTCGATTCCCAGTCAGGGCACATGCCCAGGTTGCGGGCTCCATCCCGTGTAGGGCATGCAGGAGGCAGCTGGTCCATGATTCTCTCCATCTTCGTTTTAAACTCCTCACCTGAGGCTATTTCCCATTGATTTTTAGGGAGAGTGGAAAAGAGAGGGAGAGACAGAGAGAAACATTGGTGTGAGAGACACACATCGATGTGCTGCCTCCTGCACGCGTGGGGCCGGGGCTCGGAAGGAGCCCGCAACCGAGGTACGTGCCCTTGACTGGAGTCAAACCTGGGACCCTTCAGTCTGCAGGCCGACGCTCTATCCACTGAGCCACGCTGGCCAGGGCCTCTCTCGTCTGTGATGTTTCCCCTGCCCACTCCGTCTCTTGGGAAGAAGCCGCGCGTGGGAGACACGTGGAGCGCTGAGGCCAAGTCCAAGGCCGCCCCGCGCGGCGCCTGCGGACCATCCGGCAATTAATTATCCTTTTGCGCCGAATTCTTGCCCCGTCGCCTCCGTGGGAGTGATTGTCCATCAATATTAAAGCGGCAGGTTCATTCTATTCTAATGATCGGACATCAAATATTAAATCTCATTACACGGTCGGCGGGGGTGGGCCGCCATCAGTGAACCCAGGGCTCCCGCTCAGGCGTGCAGGCCCACGGCGAGGGCATCGTCCCGCGTGAACGGGCCGCAGCGTCCGTGAGGCCTGGGGGTCCCAGGGCCGAGGGAAGGGCCGGGGGACATCACGCTCTTCCCCCGGGTGAGGGGGTCCTGCTCCCCGCCACCCCAGGCTGCCGTCCCCGCGGTCAGGGGGAAGCGTCCCTGACCCAGGAGGGCTTCTGGACGATTCCCGAGGGCGCTGCTTTCTCCCCAACCACGAGCCCTTCTGCCTGGGGACCGCCGCCGGCAGCCCAGAGTGGCTTCCTCACCCCGGGCTGCGCCCGACCCGCCGAGTGTCCGGACCAGGTTCTGTGCACCATCAGGTGCTTCCGGAGGGGAGCCGCTGACGCCAGGTCACCGCCCACCGCGAGGAGGGAACACGGCTCTCGCCGTCAAGGAGGACTGCCCCGCGGGGTCGGAACCAGAGACCCGAGTGGCGAATGGGGGCAGGTCCCCCACGGCATGTGGGCCGAGCTCCCCCACAGGCACTGCCTTCCCGGCTCCCCAGGACCCCCTCATCCCATGTCCCGCCAGTACCCCCTCATCCCGTGTCCCCCCAGGACTCCCTCATCCCGTGTCCCCCCAGGACTTTCCTGTCATCCCGTGTCCCCTCAGGACTCCCCTCATCCCGTATTCCCCCAGGACTCCCCTCATCCCGTGTCCCCCCAGGACTCCCCTCATCCCGTGTCCCCCCAGGACTCCCTCATACCGTGTCCCCCCAGGACTCCCCTCATCCCGTGTCCCCCCAGGACTCCCTCATCCTGTGTCCCCCCAGGACTCCCTCATCCCGTGTCCCCCCAGGACTCCCCTCATCCCGTGTCCCCCCAGGACTCCCCTCATCCCATGTCCCCCAGGACGTTCCCGTCATCTCTGGGGTGTCCTGCTGAGCAGCAGGTGGAGGACCCACGGCCTGAAGGCAGGGGCTCCGCCTTCAGATGAGACGCATGGGGGTGGGGCAGCTCCCCAGAGCGGATGGAAGCCGGGAGTAGCTTGGGCGTGGCTGTGGGGAGAGGGTGGGACCTCCCCACATGGGGCTGCCGCTGCTCCCTACTCCCCTGCTCACCCCCCGCCCCCGCCCCACAGCCTGGGAGTCTCCTTCCCCGGAGGCTGCCGCTGGGCCTGACCCTGCACTGTGACCTGGGCTGAGATGGCCCCTGCGTCCTCCTGCTCCGCTGTCCCACTGAGGCCTTGGCTTCGTGTGAACGTGAGGGAGCTCCTGAGAGCCTGCGTGGCTGCAGGGGGTGTGGGTGTGTGGCTGCAGAGGGTACGGGTCTGTGTGGCTGCAGGGGGTATGGTCTGTGTGGCTGCAGGGGGTATGGGTGTGTGTGGCTGCAGGGGGGTATGGGGCAGGTGGTATGGGTGTGTGTGTGTGGCTGCAGGGGGTATGGGTGTGTGTGGCTGCAGGGGGTATGGGTGTGTGTGGCTGCAGGGGGTATGGGTGTGTGTGGCTGCAGGGGGTATGGGGCAGCGTGGCTGCAGGGGGTGTGGGTGTGTGTGGCTGCAGGGGGTACAGGTCTGTGTGGCTGCAGGGGGTATGGTCTGCGTGGCTGCAGGGGGTATGGGTGTGTGTGGCTGCAGGGGGTATGGGGCAGCGTGGCTGCAGGGGGTGTGGGTGTGTGTGGCTGCAGGGGGTACGGGTCTGTGTGGCTGCAGGGGGTATGGTCTGTGTGGCTGCAGGGGGTATGGTCTGCGTGGCTGCAGGGGGTATGGGTGTGTGTGGCTGCAGGGGGTATGGGGCAGCGTGTGGCTGCAGGGGGTGTGGGTGTGTGTGTGCTGCAGGGGGTACGGGTCTGTGTGGGCTGCAGGGGGTATGGTCTGCGTGGCTGCAGGGGGTATGGGTGTGTGTGTGGCTGCAGGGGGTATGGGGCAGCGTGGCTGCAGGGGGTGTGTGTGTGTGTGGCTGCAGGGGGGGGTACGGGTCTGTGTGGCTGCAGGGGGTATGGTCTGCGTGGCTGCAGGGGGTATGGGTGTGTGTGGCTGCAGGGGGTATGGGGCAGCGTGGCTGCAGGGGGTGTGGGTGTGTGTGGCTGCAGGGGGTACAGGTCTGTGTGGCTGCAGGGGGTATGGTCTGTGTGGCTGCAGGGGGTATGGTCTGCGTGGCTGCAGGGGGTATGGGTGTGTGTGGCTGCAGGGGGTATGGGGCAGCGTGGCTGCAGGGGGTGTGGGTGTGTGTGGCTGCAGGGGGTACAGGTCTGTGTGGCTGCAGGGGGTATGGTCTGTGTGGCTGCAGGGGGTATGGTCTGCGTGGCTGCAGGGGGTATGGGTGTGTGTGGCTGCAGGGGATATGGGTGTGTGTGGCTGCAGGGGTGGGCCTGTGGGGGTGGGTGTGTGTGGCTGCAGGGGGTATGGTCTGCGTGGCTGCAGGGGGTATGGGGCAGCGTGGCTGCAGGGGGTATGGGTGTGTGTGGCTGCAGGGGGTATGGGCCTGTGTGGCTGCAGGGGGTATGGGTGTGTGTGGCTGCAGGGGGTATGGTCTGCGTGGCTGCAGGGGGTATGGGTGTGTGTGGCTGCAGGGGGTATGGGGCAGCGTGGCTGCAGGGGGTGTGGGTGTGTGTGGCTGCAGGGGGTACAGGTCTGTGTGGCTGCAGGGGGTATGGTCTGCGTGGCTGCAGGGGGTATGGGTGTGTGTGGCTGCAGGGGGTATGGGGCAGCGTGGCTGCAGGGGGTGTGGGTGTGTGTGGCTGCAGGGGGTACAGGTCTGTGTGGCTGCAGGGGGTATGGTCTGTGTGGCTGCAGGGGGTATGGGTGTGTGTGGCTGCAGGGGGTATGGGGCAGCGTGGCTGCAGGGGGTGTGGGTGTGTGTGGCTGCAGGGGGTACAGGTCTGTGTGGCTGCAGGGGGTATGGTCTGTGTGGCTGCAGGGGGTATGGTCTGCGTGGCTGCAGGGGGTATGGGTGTGTGTGGCTGCAGGGGGTATGGGGCAGCGTGGCTGCAGGGGGTGTGGGTGTGTGTGGCTGCAGGGGGTACAGGTCTGTGTGGCTGCAGGGGGTATGGTCTGCGTGGCTGCAGGGGGTATGGGTGTGTGTGGCTGCAGGGGGTATGGGGCAGCGTGGCTGCAGGGGGTGTGGGTGTGTGTGGCTGCAGGGGGTACAGGTCTGTGTGGCTGCAGGGGGTATGGTCTGCGTGGCTGCAGGGGGTATGGGTGTGTGTGGCTGCAGGGGGTATGGGGGCAGCGTGGCTGCAGGGGGTGTGGGTGTGTGTGTGGCTGCAGGGGGTACAGGTCTGTGTGGCTGCAGGGGGTATGGGTGTGTGGGCTGCAGGGGGTATGGTCTGCGTGGCTGCAGGGGGTATGGGTGTGTGTGGCTGCAGGGGGGGGTGGGGCAGCGTGGCTGCAGGGGGTGTGGGTGTGTGTGGCTGCAGGGGGTACAGGTCTGTGTGGCTGCAGGGGGTATGGTCTGTGTGGCTGCAGGGGGTATGGTCTGTGTGGCTGCAGGGGGTATGGGTGTGTGTGGCTGCAGGGGTGTATGGGGCAGCGTGGCTGCAGGGGGCATGGGTGTGTGTGTGTGGCTGCTGCAGGGGATATGGGTGTGTGTGGCTGCAGGGGTGTGGGTGTGTGTGGCTGCAGGGGGTATGGTCTGCGTGGCTGCAGGGGGTATGGGGCAGCGTGGCTGCAGGGGGTATGGGTGTGTGTGGCTGCAGGGGGTATGGGCCTATGTGGCTGCAGGGGGTTTGGGGGTGTGTGGCTGCAGGGGGTATGGGTGTGTGTGGCTGCAGGGGGTATGGGTCTGTGTGGCTGCAGGGGGTATGGGTGTGTGTGGCTGCAGGGAGTGTGGGTCTGTGTGGCTGCAGGGGTATGGTCTGTGTGGCTGCAGGGGGTGTGGGTCTGTGTGGCTGCAGGGGGTATGGGTGTGTGTGGCTGCAGGGAGTGTGGGTCTGTGTGGCTGCAGGGAGTGTGGGTCTGTGTGGCTGCAGGGGGTACGGGTCTGTGTGGCTGCAGGGGGTATGGGCCTGTGTGGCTGCAGGGGGTTTGGGGGTGTGTGGCTGCAGGGGGTATGGGTGTGTGTGGCTGCAGGGGGTATGGGTCTGTGTGGCTGCAGGGGGTATGGGTGTGTGTGGCTGCAGGGGGTGTGGGTCTGTGTGGCTGCAGGGGGTATGGGTCTGTGTGGCTGCAGGGGATATGGGTCTGTGTGGCTGCAGGGGGTACAGGGAAGTGGCTCCTCTGGCTCGCACAGACTCGGCAGACACCTGGCTCCAGCGGGTGCTGCTGGGCAGCAGGCGTGCTTCCCGGCTCGCCCCAGCTCACGAGCTAACAGCGTCCTGACTCTGGAGTTCATGCCTGTCTGTGTGTTTCCAGAGCCTCCAATCCCTGATCCCCGTGGTCCTTCTCCCCGAACCGGTGCATGTCCAGCAGCTCCACCCGCCCCTCACGTCCATGAGGAAGTGCTCCCCCCACCCATCCCCCCATTAGACTCCACGAGGAGGCGGCAGGTCCGAGAGAGAGCAGTGATGTCAGCCGCTCCGGGTGCGTCTTCACGTCTCCATTCCAAAGACCTGGCTTCCTTTTCTTCTTTTTTTTAAATATATTTTTTGTTGATTTCAGAGAGGAAGGGAGAGGGAGAGAGAGAAAAACCAATGATGAGAGAGAATCACGGATTGGCTGCCTGCTGCACGCTCCCCACTGGGGATGGAGCCCACAACCCCGGCCTGTGCCCCGACGAGGAATCGCACCGTGACCTCCTGGTTCACAGGCCGACGCTCAGCCACGGAGCCACGTCAGGGGCGTCTCCCTTCTTTAGGGAAGCTGAGTGCTGCCTCGTGGGTGCAGACCATGTAGGCCACGAGCCGAGAACAGCCCTTCCCTGGAATGTCTGCAGGGAAAAGTAGCTAACGGTCAGGAGAGCGTAGGCTGTGCAGGAGCGAACAGATGGCCTTCCGCCTGGGTGAGCGTGTGTGTGTGTGTGTGTGTGTGTGTGTGTGTGTGTGTGTGTGTGTGTGTGTGTGTCTATGCCTGGGCAACCATGTTTACACCGAAGGTAACAGTTTCTGTGGTGGCTACATGACCATTTTAAATATCAGGTTCCTCAAAATAGCAGATGACAAACCATGTTCAGCATCATATGTTATCAAAATATCACCTTTAAAAATCTGTGTTTTGATGGTTTTGGGCAATCATTTTCTACTACTTAATCTCCCAGTACCATGAAGTATGAAGTAGGAAATTTTAGTCCTCTAAGGGAGAGGGTAGTTTATGATAACCCTGGTGTATAACCAGCCACTAAAATAGACACAATCTTTGGGGAACTACCGAGTAACGTATCATGATTTTATGTTGGATTCAGAGAGGTTTTTTGTTTTTTTTTTTAATTTCAGTTATTATATTTCTACTCCAGAATTTTAATCAGACTATTTTTATTAGTTCATTTCTCCTTATTAATATTCTGTATTTGGTGTAATTCTCATGCTCTTATTTAAATTTCTAAAGAAAGGTTTCCATTAGTGCGTTGAACATATTTATAATGATGGTTTAAAGTCTTCATCCGGTAAGTCCGACATCTGGGCTTCTTCAGGCATAGTTGCTATGAATTACCCACCCAATGCAGGGGCCACTATTTTCTGTTTCTTTGCTTTGTCTCATGCTTTGTTGATGTCATTGAAAACTGGAAATTTTAAATAATGTCATGTAGCAAGTCTGGAAATCAGATTCCTCCCTCCCCTGACCCTTCACCCCCCACCCCGAGTGTGTTATGGTTGCTGTGTGCTTGGTTAGTGCTTTCCTGGGCTGACACGATAGAGTGTGTATTCTTTGCTTGGTGAGCTTGGAGAGCAGCTAATAATCAGACAGAGACTTCCTAATGCCCTTGAACTGATGTCTCCCCAACTTTCTGAGGGGCCCAAATGACAGCTGGGCACACCTCCAATGGTTAAGCAGGAGGTGATGACTCTGCCTTCACCGTCTCTTCCTGGTGCTCAGAGCCTCCAGGTCAGCCAGAGGGGAGTGATGGGGCTCTCTCTGTTCTCCCCGGGCACCCACGCAGCCCTGCAGTGCCATGGCCTTCCAGTTCCCAGGAGTGTGCTGGGCTTTTCTTTTTAAAAAATATATTTTATTGATTTTTTACAGAGAGGAAGGGAGAGGGAGAGAGAGTTAGAAACATTGACAAGAGAGAAACATCGATCAGCTGCCTCCTGCACACCCCCTACTGGGGATGTGCCCGCAACCAAGGTACATGCCCTTAACCGGAATCAAACCTGGGACCCTTCAGTCCGCAGGCCGACGCTCTATCCACTGAGCCACACCGGTTCGGGCTGGGCTGGAGCTTTGCAATCTCCCACAGGCGTCTCCTCATGTTTAGCTGCTTGGCCAGTCTCCTTCGCCCCCACTGGTGCCACTGCCTCGGGCAGCTGCCACGTGAAGACAGTTGTTGATGATTGTTTCCCACAAATGTGACGGTCGGGTTGGTCGTGGGCTTGTTTGTGCAGATGGAGCTCTGAGCCAGGTCCAGCCGAGACCAGCCTCCGGATGCAGCTTTTCCGGGACTGGCAGACGGTCCAGAGGGGGCCAGCTCTCCGGGGAGGGGACTGCAGCTCAGGCCCATGCTGTCCCCGGCGGCCACCAGGTTGCTGGCTCCCACAGCGACCATAGCGGAGAGGCTGCTGGACTTCCATACGCCAAGGACAGGAGGGTGGGATAAAATAAAATGCCTCGAATTTCATTGTTTCCCCAAGATTTAACCTCTTTTCTTTATTATTATTATTGTTACGTTATTTTTAAATCCTCACCCGAGGATATGTTCCCATTGATTTTTGTTTTTAGAGAGAGTGGGAGAGAGGGGGAAAGACAGAGAGAAACATCGATGTAAGAGAAACCCATCGATGGGTTGCCTCCTGCACGTGCTGACCAGGGCCCCAGGCCGGGGAGGAGCCTGCGACCGAGTTATGTGCCCTTGACGGGAATTGAGCCCGGGACCCTTCAGAATGCAGGCTGACGCTCTATCCACTGGGCCACACCGGCCAGGGCTGGATACATTTATTGATGCTCATTTTTAATGAATTCAGCATCTATATCCATAAATGATACCGGTAGTTTTGATAAATTTGCTATGTCTTTATTCGATTTTGCTTTTGGAACTATGTAGTTGCCTAACATTCAAAGGAGAGTCTTAAAAAAAAAAAAATGCTTTCTCTGTCCCGGAATATTCTACATGATGTGAATTAGCCTGGTTTCACTTCAGTGGATTTGAGGAAATTCAGTCGAAGGCATCTACCCTGCTGACTTCTCTCAGTGGTGAATCTCTAATTAGCCTTCCGATGCTCTTCCTGGTGATGGGCCTATTCAAGTCCCCCCTCCCCCCCCCCGCTGCTTTTTGGATACAATTTTTAAAATTTTTTGCATTTCTAAGACAGTATCTCTTTTTCTAAATTTGTAAATATGTTTTCATAGCGTTAGATACATTGTTACCCTGTAATTATCTTAATTTTTCCTTTATATGTGATCACTCTTCATTTCTGTCCCTGTTCCTTCCTCTCTCCCAGCCACCCCCCCTTCTCTCTGCCTCTTTCTGTCTTCCCCCTAATTAGCTTATCAAGGTTTAACGTCAAAGAACCCAGTTTGGATTAAGCCACGCTTTCTCCTCGTTCTGTTTACTGTGCCTTTATTTTTAGCTTTCATGTGTTTCTAAAGCGACCCCTCTGAATTGCTTTGAGTTCATGATGTTACGTTCCTAACGTGTTTAGCAAAGAACCACATTTCTTTATCTTTGTTTTTCTTAGAAAATAATGAAGCTGCTTTAACGGAAGCATTTTCTCCGACGGGAGCTGTTTCCGCGTCCGGCTGCCTCTGGAGAAATAGCCTCCCTTTCCACACGCCCCACGCACGTGGCCATTAGATCCCCTCTTTGACCCAAGGATCATCTACACGTGAGATTCTCACTTTCTAAGCCCGTACGATATCGCTGGCCGTCCTTCTGTTACTATTTCACATGTTATTGTTTTATGACCAGAGTTTATGACCAGCAACATTTTAACTTCCACTTTAATTGTTGGGGAAGATTTTATTCGAGGCCAAGATGTCGCGCGTGCTTGTAACCCGTTCGTGGGGGGAGCGGCTGTTGTGCGCCTGGGCGCAGGCGAGGAGGCCCGGCACCCTTCGCAAACCGGTGGCTGCTGCTTAGTGGCTGTTCTCTGCGGGTTCTCTACGTCTCTCCTCTCTCTCTTTTTTAAAAAAACACACATTTTATTGATTTTTTACAGAGAGGAAGGGAGAGGGAGAGAGAGTTAGAAACATTGATGAGAGAGAAACATCGATCAGCTGCCTCCTGCACACCTCCTCCTGGGGATGTGCCCGCAACCAAGGTACATGCCCTTGACTGGAATCGAACCTGGGACCCTTCAGTCCGCAGGCCGACACTCTATCCACTGAGCCTCACCGGTTAGGGCTCTCTCTCTTTTTTAAAAAAAAAATATTTTTATTGATTTTAGAGAGGAAGGGAGGGGGGAGAGAGGTAGAAACATCAACGATGAGAGAGAACCATGGATCGGCTGCCTCCTGCACATCCCCCACTGGGGATCGAGCCTGTAACCCGGGCCTGTGCCCTGACCGTGAATCGAACCCGGTGTCTCTCTCCTCTTCCTCGGGGACAGGTCTGCCCTCGCGGAGGCAGGCTCAGGGCCTCTCCATGCCACTCTCGGCGCCTGTGGCTCTTCTGGGGAAGCACACGGGTCATGTGCCACGGGCTGCCGGGAGCCCGCGTGGGGTCAGACCGCACAGGCGTGAGGACGGGGTGCAGGGCAGCCATGGGCTCCAGCCTCAGGGGGCGTCCTGGGACTCCGGCAGCCAGGGCTCTCGCCTTCAAACGCACATTTTGTTTTGTTCTGTTTTTATTTTGGAAGCCATGTTCTCGCTGGAAGGTCCTGCTGTGGTTCCCCGGCCCCCTCCCGCCCTGTCCCCGGGGAGTAGGTTTGGTTTTGGGGGGGAAACGGGTCACAGATCAGGGCTCTCTGCCCGTGGGTGCCCGTTTCCCGGGGCTCCTCGGCCTGGCTCCCTCAGACGTACGTACCCGGGTCGGGTCACTGTGGGGGCTCAGTGCCCTCGGGCGCCTCTGGGCCGGGGCGTGTGGAGGCCTCCTGCCCGTGCCAGCCCCAGCCAGGCGGACAGGGCTCCCCTGCTCGCGGCCCCGTGGCTTTGGGGGACGGTGGTCCCCACAGTGCCAGGCAGGACGCGGGCCTGGCCCAAGCCTTGCTCCTGTCTGGACCGAGATCTCCTGTCAACCCCACGGACTCACGGCCAGGGCAACGGCGCTGCGGGGCCGCCACCTCACTGGGAACGGCGACAAGCCTTCGTTCTGAGCGGAGAGGTCGCAGCTTTACGCCCCGCGGACGTGGGACCCGCGCCCGGGAGGTCGGGCGCCCTCTGGGGATGCCCGTGGGGTGTCCCGGGCCTGCGCTGGGCGCGTCACCCGGTCCTGGCGGGACAGCCCAGGGACAGTCTCCCTGTTTCCTTCTCACGTCCCGGGCCCGGGACCCGCTGGGCGTCGCCAGGCACCTCCTGGCCGAGGGTCCGAGCGCCCCTCACCGCAGCCCGGGCGGCCTCCGCAGGAGCTCACGGATATCATAGCGATCACATTTTTGGGGGGGCGGGGACAGAGGGTGGGATGATAAAAAAGTCATTTTGAAATAACTTGAGATTTAGAGAAAAGTTAGGAGAACAGTGCAGGAGGCCTGCTCCCTCCCCGGTTTCCTCAGCGGCGCCCCACGTCCCCCCAACCCCGGGGCACTGGTCCGAGCGCAGACGGGACAAGCCCCACAGGAGCCACCCGCCAGCGCGATGGAGGCGTCTTCCCGCCCCGAGTGTGGCTGACACGGACGCCTTTAAGTTCAAGGCGGGTCACGTGTTGATGTGGTCCCCGCGGGCTGGGACTGCCCCCCGCTCTCTGCTCACCTGGCAGCCGGCTCCTCCACACGCAGGCAGCCCAGCCCACAGCTCACAGCTCTGCTCAGCCGGCGCCAGCATCGCCCTGCCATCGCAGCAGGCTGGCGCCACCTCCTCCAGGCAGCCCTCCCGGAACCCATCCATCTGGGCCAGGGTGCACCCAGGACACCAGGGCGGGGCCCGAGGCTGAGCCACAGACAGAGGCTGCCCGGGAACCGCTGGGTGCAGGGTCCGTGACGCGCCTGACGGACACACGGACAGCCGCCGAAGCTCACGCAGCTCTGACCACGGACAGAGGGTGCCCAGTGCCCATGTCCACCGGAAGGCGGGACCGGGCCTGTGTGTGCAGCAGCGGAGGGACACGGCCACCAGGGGGCACTGTTGGCCAGTTCTCCCCGAGCTCGGGCCTGGCTGCAGCTGGCAGATGCGGGTTCTGTCTGGTCCATTTGCTGGGGGTGCTGCAGGCCCCGACTGAGGGGCTCCGTGGGGGGTGGGGGTGGGGAGAGGGGCCCAGGGATCTAGCATCTCCCAGAAACACAGCCTGGCCCCTCGGGGCTGCAAACTGGCCACCCAGAGGCTGAGGGGTCCCCAGCTGTGTCCTGTGTCCCTCTGAGCCCAGGAGGGGCACTCATGTCCCTGACCCGAGCGAGGGGCACCTCTCAGGGCATCGGCAGCCCCCACGACGGGACCCGGGTGCTGGGGACCCTGCTCCCCGCGGGGCCCAGCAGACAAGAGACCCTCATCTGCCCCCGTCTTTCAACCGAGAGCTCACCTCTCAGGTCTGTGCCCACGGATCGGGGTGCCAGCAGATCCCCGAGTGCCTGCGTGGGGTGGAGATGGAGAGGCAGCCGGGGAGGGACCAGAGGGGCTGAGTGAGGAGGGCGCGTCCCGCCCCCTCTCCCCATGGCATCTGCACCCACCCCTGCTCGCGCCCTCCCCCGCCCCAGTCTTGGTCATCTGTGGTGTCTGCCCACTGGTGTCCTCGGCGTCACAGGAACCCGCCCTCCTGGCCACCAGGGATGCAAGCGGAAGTGCCTTTCCTTCCTCCTTCCTCCTTCCTCCCTTCCTCCTCCTCCTTCCTTCCTCCTCCTTCCTTCCTCCTTCTTCCTTCCTTCCTTCCTCCTCCTCCTTCCTTCCTCCTCCTCCTTCCTTCCTCCTCCTCCTCCTTCCTTCCTCCTACTCCTTCCTTCCTTCCTCCTTCCTTCCTTCCTCCTTCCTTCCTCCTCCTTCTTCCTTCCTCCTCCTCCTTCCTTCCTCCTCCTTCCTTCCTTCCTTCCTCCTCCCTCCTTCCTTCCTCCTCCTCCTCCTTCCTCCTTCCTTCCTTCTTTCCTCCTCCTTATTCCTTCCTTCCTCCTTCCTTCCTCCTTCCTCCTTCCTCCTTCCCTTCTTCCTTCCTTCCTTCCTCCTCCTCCTTCCTTCCTCCTCCTTCCTTCCTTCTTTCCTTCCTCCTTCCTCCTTCCTCCTTCCCTCCTTCCTCCTTCCTTCCTCCTCTTTCCTTCTTTCCTTCCCTCCTTCCTCCTCCTCCTTCCTTCCTTTCTTCCTTCCTCCTCCTTCTTCCTCCTCCTTTCCTTCCCTCCTTCCTTCCTCCTTCCTTTTTTTTTTGTTCATCCTCACCCAAGGACATGTTTCCATTGATATTTAGAGAGAGTGGAAGGGAGGGGGAGAAACAGAGAGAGAAACATCGATGTGAGAGAGACACATAGATTGGTTGCCTCCTGCACGGATCCCGAGCAAGCATGGGGATGGAGCCTGCAACCAAGATACGTGCCTTTGACCGGAATCAAACCTGGGACCCTTCAGTCCGCAGGCCGACGCTCTATCCACTGAGCCACACCGGCCAGGGCTGTTCATTTATGGTGAATAAGCTAATTGCCTACAGAATTCATGGAAACCACTCAGAGGCTCAGTGGACGAGGCTCTAGGGTTCCTGCTGCCCCTGCATGCGTTTGAGGGAGACCCCCTGCGAGTCTGACTCTGAAAAGCTGGTCCCCAGACCCTCCGTCTGCAGCCTCACTCGTGGGGGTGCACAGGCCTTGGCCTCCCTCTGCCTGGGGAGGGGGAGGATGGGCGGGTTCTGCACCTGCTCAGCAGGCGCGGGAGCCCGTCCTGTCTGTCTGTCTGCCTGTCTGTCCGTCTGTGCCGGCAGGAAGGACAGAAGCCTCACGGGAAGGAAAGGAGGCAGGTGGGGAGGTACCAGAGTCTCCAGAGCCGTGGGGTCTGCGTCTGCTCCGGGCGCCGCCAGGGAGTTGGCGAGGCCTGAGAGAGGGATGGTCGCAGCCCCGGCTGGGATGCTCGGGACCCAGAGACGCAGTCCTGGGGGGAGGGGGGGCGCCATGGAGAGGGGGCTGCCCCGGGAACCCTGGAGCAGAGAGGAGAGAGCAGCCGCCGGTCAGGGCCCAGCAGCTCCTTAGCGACCAGTGGACCTGAATGTGGGGCAGAGGAGACGCTCGTCCAGAAACGGAACCCCAAGTTCAGGCCAGAGAGACACGGGCGTGGAGTCCAGGCTGGCTCGGGGCTCGCGGGGAGGAGCCGCCAGGCCCGCAGGACACCCCCTCCCGGCCGACACGGACAGAACGCAGCGGGAGGGCCGGCCCGGGCAGACGGCCCCGGGACCCACTGCTTGTTTGAGGGGTGTCCTCAGCAGACCACTCCGCCAGCCCCTCAGTCTTGGGCCCTTCACCTGGGCACCTCACCCGGGTTCCCTGGGACCTGCTGGGTCAGAAACTCTGCAGACGGGTTCAGGGGTGACGCAGACCCGCCCCCCCCCCCGACTCACACACTCACCCCAAGTCACAGAACAGCCTGCAGCAGGAGCTCACAGCCCCAAGCTGCCGGCCGAGTCTCCCCCTCGCGCTGGGCCTCCCGGCTGCTCCATGGAGGCTGGACATGTGCTCCCGGTTTGAGGCTCAGAAACACCTGCGGCTCCGCCCGGCCCCCCCTGCCCGGCCCCCCTCCCTCCCGGCCGCGGCTCTTTCCTTCTGAGGATGCCGCGTCTCAGAACATAACTACTCCCTCTCCACAGTCATTCCAAAACCTGTTTCCTCTTATTTCCCCAAGGCCCCCTTGAAATCAACTTCCTCCACTTTCCAAATTGGCCGAGACAGAGAGAAAATGCGTGCTTCTTCCCTGATTGAATTGCTGCTTCTGCAGGCGCAACTGGACGCCTGGTCCCCGGTGCCCAGTCGGATCTGGGGGCACCTGCCAGGGGCGGAGGCCAGTGCCCGGGGGGCTGGGGCCTCAGCTGGAGATGGTCCTGCCAGCCCCTGGGGCTAGGGTGAAGAGGGACGAGATCCAAACTGAAATGAGGTGAGTAACAGCGAGATCCCAGCGAGGTGACCGGCACCTGCGCCTTCCCGCGGCATCCCCGGGAATGACACGTGGCAGAGAGGGTGACGGGAGAGTCGCTGCCCTCGGGGAGGGGCCCTGACAGTGCTGCCCGCCACCCAGACGGAGGAGGGAGCCGCCCAGATGGAGGAGGGAGCCGCCCAGACGGAGGAGGGAGCCGCCCAGACGGAGGAGGGAGCACAGCAGCGGCCCAGCGCCCGCCGCGGCTCAGCATCCTTTGCAGTGAAAAGAAGATGCAAAATGCGTGAGTTCCCGGAAAGGCACCGCGTGGAGGCACGGCGGCCCTACAGCCGTGATGAGGGACGGGAAGGGGACCTCCCAGGACACGGGGCAGGTGAAGAACTAAGAGAACAGCGAGTCCCTGTGTTTTAATTCGCACAAAACCATAGCCCACAGGTGTCGGTACTTCCAGCCCCGGGTGCCCCCATGCACACATGTACACATAAACACACACACATGCACTCATACACCACCACAGTGCACTCATACACACTCATGTACACACATGCATGCACACACACGAGCGCACACGCACACACATGTGCACACATGCATGCCCACACACAGTTTTCTAGGCAGGGCCACAGCCGTGGGCTCAGAGCCGCGGGCCCCTCCTGAGACAATGACTCCAGTGAAGGCCACGCACCACGGAGGAGCCAGAGCGGAAAGGGTCCAGCTCTCGGAAACTCAGCCCTCATGTCCCGCTCCTTCCCACGATTTGTGAGGACTCCGCCTTCGCTGCTTCACCGCGTGCAGCCTCAGTCCTGAGAGGCGCGGCCCGAACGCGGCACCTGTCGTGGGGGAGGGGGCGGGGTTTCTCCGCGCAGCAGAGCCGCGGGACCCTCGTGCAGGAGAGATTCACTCTGAGGCCCCGGCCCAGGGGTGGTCGGAGGCGGGAGCCAAGGTCTGTAGGGCGCCTCGTGGCGCGGCTGGGCTGCCAGGGCAGCTCCCCCAGACGGGGAGGTAACAACGACCGTCGTTTGTCCCCGTTCTCGAGGGTGGAGGCAGGACCAGGAGCCGGCCGGCAGGTTCCCGAGGCTGCACAGCAGGGCCTGACCTCGGGCGCAGGTCACCTGGCGGGACGCAGGGCGAGGAGAGCGCGGTCCCTGGGAGCCACAGCTTGGGGGGGGGGGGCACTCTCTCCACGGGCCGTGAGGCCATTCAGGACGAGGAGGGGACCTCCGAGGCCCAGTAAACAGATGCGAGTTGGAAAATTTGTTCCTGATGGGGTGCAGGTGAACCATTCTGAGACTGCCAGCAAGCTGGTGCCGAGAACAGACAGACAGACAGATGGACAGACAGACAGACAGACGGACGGACGGACGGACAGACAGACAGATGGACAGGCAGACAGACAGACAGAGGAACAGACAGAGAGACAGACAGATGGACAGACAGATAGACAAACAGACAGAAAGACAAACAGTAGGTGACGGGGCCTGGCATCTCGCTGTCGAGAAAGAAGACACCAATCACAAAAAGAAAGACGCCTCGAATGAACCTTGTGCTGAACTAAGGTGAGAACCATCAGCGTGAGCCCCTGTTTATTTTAACGTTTTCACAGACACAGAAATACAGATGTGGGGGGCACTTAGCCCCTCCATGCACCCTGCTGTGGGCCTCCCTTTGAGAGGGACCCTCCCCCCTCCCCCCTCCCCATCGCCGGTCGGGGACAATGGAAGTCACCCCGAGTGAGGTCTGCGAACACGCGGCGTACTTGCCGCTGACGAGCCTCCCTTCCATAAGGCAACGAGGAAACTGGCAAACGCTTTCCAGCTCAGTGTCTGGGAGCCTTGAAATTAACCAAGTGCTGGCAGCCACCCGGGGAACATTTGGGCAACAGAGCAGCTGCGTCCCGGGGAGAACGGTACGCTCCGCGGCGTCCCAGCCTCGCTGTGTTCACACTCTTGTCTGCAGCTCCAGCACAGCTGCGAAGCCGCCAGCCTCCCCTGGCAGAGCTGCCAGGGGCCCAGCGCTCCCCGGAGGGGGCGGGGTGGGCTGGGACCTCTGAGCTCCGTCTCTGGGGCAGGGCAGGACCTGGCCTGTCTGGTGGGCCGGAAGGACCGACTCGCCAGGTTGTCTTTATTTAATCTGACTCGGAGCTCGCACAAGGAACACCAGCCCTTTCCCTGAAAGTCTGTCAGAAACACTGACGGGATGTTTAACTTCGCAGCTACTGCGATGGCGGTAACAGTCGCACAGTTTTGGGCCAACGGGAGAGCTGTGAGGAAGATGTGGAGAATGAGATGTCCTCCGGCGACTTGAAGCTCCTCCCACACCCTTGGGAATTTTAGGAACTGGCAGTGTGGGCCGGTGCATGCACAGGGAAGCATGTGCGCGGGGGAGAGCCCAGGACGCCCTCACCTGCTCCCCTGCTCTCCCCCTGCAGGAAGCGGAGGCCGGGGCAGGGTTGTAAGGTGTCCATCTGCGCATTGAAGGCACACCCCAGCATCCACACAGGACACCTTGGCCAAGACGCGAGACTCACTGTTTCCAGACACGTACGGCATCTCCACCCACGGGTGGGTCACCATGCTAACCAGGCAGCGACCTCAGTGGCCAAGCCTGGCAAACAACACAGATGTTGGAGAACTGCTTAGAGGAAGCCACGAAGAGAACAAAGGTGAAGCAACAGCAAAAACAAACAGCAGCAGCACACCCCTGGGCGGGGGCGGGGGAGGAGGGGGAAGAAAGAATTTGATTTCAGAGTTGCCAAGTTATAGTCATTAAAATGCCCAGTTTCCAACAAGAATCATGAGACACAGGGAGCAACAAGCCGTGTGGACCATCCACAGGAAAAAGGCAATCAGTAGGAATTATCCCCGAGGAATCCCGGGCACCGGACTTAGTAGACAAAGACTTAAATTAGCGATTTCAAAAATGTTAAAAAACAAACAGAGGAGGGCACATCTAAGCACACCTGCAAATGCACAATGCAAGTCCCAGAGGGACAGGAGAGAGGCAAGGGGTCAGAGAGGATATCTGAAGATAGAACAGCTAAAATAAAACCCTCAAAGCTGATTAAAAAATTAATCTACGAGAAGCTCAGAGGAACTCAGTGATCCACATCAAACTCATCATCATCCAACCGTCAAAAGTCAAAGACCAAGAGAGAACCTTGGAAGCAGCGGAAGAGGCTGCCTCAGCGGGAGAGGCTGACTCAGTGGGAGAGGCTGACTCGCGTGCCCGAGATCCTCAGTAGGTCGACTGCTGATTTCTCACCAGGGAACGTGGAGGCCAGGAGGCGATGGGGTGGAACTCACAGAGTGCCGAAAGACTGAAACTGTGCATCAGGGATTCTACATAAAAACCACTCATTTTGTGAAAACAAAGGAGAAGTCAAGATATTCCAAGATGTAAAAAACACAAAACAAAAGTGGAGGGAGTTGTCCACAGTGAGACCATTCCTGCAAGAAATCCTAAAGGGAGTTTTTCAGGCCGAATAAAAGGACAGTGGGCAGTAACTCAGGTCCACACGAAGGAATAAGAGAACCAGTTGAGGTACACAAGTAGGTAAATATAAAGACTGTATATGTGCAATTTATGTTTGTAACACTTTCCCCCCTCCTATCTGATTTAAAAGAAAATTGCATCGAGCAATGACTGTACATCTTGCTTATAAGTAATGGTACATCATGACACATCGGGGGGAGAAGATGGGATCTGTGATGGGAGAGACACCAGGAGGGGACGGAAGGTGGCTTTCCAGGGCAAAGATGCTTCACGCCTCTGAAATGGACCTGGGCACCTGAGCCACATTCATATAAGTCACCTGCTCATTGTAAACCCAGGGCCACAGCTAATGGGATAACTCAGAACAAGGGAGGGAGAGAAACGACAGGGACGTTAAACTGGGAGGCTGGGAATATGTAACCCAACAGAAGGCAGGAGTAAAGGGATAGGGCAACGATGACATCAGGCACAGAGAGAGCAAACGGCCAAGGTCAGCCACATGCTGTGTGCGGGAGGCACCCATCGTTCGCAGAGCTACAGACCGATCGAAGGCGGGAATATGCGTCACGTGCAGCTGCAGCCGGAGAGAGCTGGACCAGCGTCGATGACAAATAAAATAGACTTTAAGGGGAAATTTGTTTCTAGACACAAATAAAGATTCACTTAAGACAGTGGTCAGCAAACTGCGGCTCGCGAGCCACATGCGGCTCTTTGGCCCCTTGAGTGTGGCTCTTCCACAAAATACCACGGCCTGGGCAAGTCTATTTTGAAGAAGTGGCATTAGAAGAAGTTTAATTTTAAAAAATTTGGCTCTCCAAAGAAATTTCAATTATACTGTTGATATTTGGGTCTGTTGACTAATGAGTTTGCCAACCACTGACTTAAGTAAAGAGTGAATCCATTCAGGAAATGTGACAACTATCCTACCTAATAATAGACAAATATGCAAATTGACCATACCTCTGACACACCCACAAGCCACGCCCACCATCCAATCAGAGCAAGCATGCAAATTAACCCAAACCAAGATGGCTACAGCCACAGAGAACAAGGTTTCCTAGGTAACAGAGGAAGCCAAGCTTTCCGCCTGCCCTTGCCAGGCCTAAGCCTCCACTCAAGCTACAAAGTTTCAATTATAGAAGGTAAACAAATTCAAACAAATGGCGGCAGAACGGAGCTTGAGAGAGCAGGCCAGGGTTGCCGCCGGCAACAGGGGAAGCAAAGCTTTCCGCACACCCTGGCCGGGCCCACCCGCTTAAGGCAACAAAGTTTCAATTATAACCCCAACAGAAATGGCTGCCGGCCTCGGAGGGAGCCCCAGGCTTGGCTCCGCTCCAGGCTACAAAGTTTCAATTGTAGAAGAAAAATAAATTCCAGATACCAGGGCCTCTGCTTGGGTTGCCAGGGGGCGTGGCCGGCCTGCAAACCACCACAGGCCCCTCGCTCAGGCCGCCCCACACCCCAAGGGAACCCCCACCTGATCCGGGACACCCTTCAGGGCAAACCAGCTGGCCCCCACCCCTGTACCAGGCCTCTATCCTATCTAATAAAAGAGTAATATGCAGATTGATCATCACTGCAACACACAATATAGCTGCCCCCATGTGGTCAAAGATCCTGCCCCCATGTGGACAAAAGATGGCCACCACAAGATGGCCAGCAGGAGAAGGCAGTTGGGAGGCACCCGGCCTGCAAGGGAGGGCAGTTGAGAAGGACCAGGCCCGCAAGGGAGGGCAGTTGGAGGTGATCAACCCTGCAGGAGAGGGCAGTTAGGGGTGACCAGGCCTGCAGAGGAGGGAAGTTGGAGGCAAACAGGCTGGCAGCAGAGTGGTTAGGGGGTGATCAGGCTGGCAGGCAGAAGCGGTTAGGGGCAATTAGGAAGGCAGGCAGGCAAGCAGTTGGGAGCCAGCAGTCCTGGATTGTGAGAGGGCAGTCGGACATCCCTTGAGGGGTCCCATATTGGAGAGGGAACAGGCTGGGCTGAGGGACAACCCCCCTCTGTGCATGAATTTCGTGCACCGGGCCTCTAGTCTCTATATATAAAAGCTTAAGCAACCATTAGGACCGGAACGACCAGTTGGCCAGTTGCTATGATGCACACTGACCACCAGGGGGCAGACGCTCAATGCAGGGGCTGCCCCCTGGTGGTCAGTGCACTTCCACAGGGGGAGCGCTGCTCAGGCAGAAGCCGGGCTCATGGCTGGCGAGCACAGCTGCAGCGGCAGGAGCTTCTCCCAACTCTGCGGCAGGGCCACCAAGCAGCAGTGGCAGGTGCAGTGGGCAGGGATGAGCGCGAACAGTGTGGCGCCGGCTTGGGCTCTTCCCGGCCATCTGTCACTTGGCACACTGCAACATCCCCTGAGGGGTCCCAGATCGCAAGAGGGCACAGGCCAGGCTGAGGGACCCCCCGCCTCACCCCCTGCATGAATCTGTGCACTGGGCCTCTAGAAAATAAATAAATAAATAAATATATATATATGCCCCAAGATACTCAAAGCACAAATTCAAAATGGATCAGAGAAACAGACAATTCAACAAGGACAGTTGGAGAGGTTTAATATCTCACTTTGACAAGTGGGTGGAACAACTAGACAAAGATCAATGGGAAATAGAAGATGTGAACACCATATAATCAACGGAATCTAGCAGACATCTGTGGAACATGCTACTTGATCACAGCAGAACGTACACATATGCCTTTTTTCAGGTGCACGTGGGACCTTCTCCAGCATAGACCACAGGCTAGGCCATAAAACAAGCCTGAGTACATGGATCAGAGTCAGACAAAATATGTGTTCCAGCCACCATGGGATAAAATGAGAAACCGATAACATAAGAAAATTTGGGAAATTATAAATGTGTGGAAATTAAACACCACAGCCCTAAAAAACCAATGGTTCAAAGAAGACATCATAAATGAAATCAGAAAATATTTTAGGGTAAATGAAAACAAAAACTCAACATACCGAAACGGCTGGGATGCAGATCGTTGGTGTCTTTGAAGAAGCCCGCTGAGCTTGGACAGGTGCAGGCATGGCAGTATTTAGAGGGAAGCTGATGGCTGTAAGTGCCTTCATGAAGGAGAAGAGAGATCTCAAACCAATACCCTAATCTTCCACTTTAAGGTTAGGTTATAGCCCAAACAAGCCCCAGGAAGGTAATACTAACATTAGGGAGGAAACACGTGAACTAGGGAATTTAAAAAAAATGGAGAAATGAGTTAAACCGAACCTCCTCCCATTGATTCGACTCAATTTCTATCAAATCTCAGCTTGCTTCTTTGAAGAAATAGCTGAGCTGATTCTAAAATTCGAATGAAAATTCACCGGGTCCAGAATAGCCCTGCCAGTCTTGACAGAGAAGGACAAAGTTGGAGGTCTTAGACTCCGAGTTTCTAAACTCACAATGACAGTCATCAAGACTAAAATCCACTGAACTGCACATTTTTTTTTTTTTAAAAAAGGGTGAATTTTAATGGTCTGTGAATTATGTCTCAGAAAAACACACACAAAAAGAATAGCTCAAGCGAGTTGACGTTTGACGTGTGCACACTTCAGCGGTGCCAGGCCCACGGTGTGGAATGAAGCATTCTTACAGTTTGCCTTCAAGCATTTCTGGGAAACAAGCGTCTTGGTTCACAAACGCATGCGCTCCCCCCGGGAGGCCACCCCGACCGACCTCAGGAGGCGTTTCTCCCCTGGACGGAGTCAGCGGGGCTGAGTGCTCACGTTTGATTTTGAAATGAAAGTCAGGAACCTGGTTATAAACATATTGGCTTGATGGAAAACATGTTTTAGAAAAACTCTGGCCCAGCTGGCATGGCTCCGTGGTTGAGCATCAACCTGTGAACCAGGAGGTCACGGTTCGATTCCCGGTCAGGGCACATGCCCGGGTTGTGGGCTCCATCCCCAGTGTGGGGTGTGCAGGAAGCGGCTGATCCATGATTCTCTCTCATCATGGATGTTTCTCTCCCTCTGCCGTCCTCTCTGAAATCAATAAAGATTTATATATTGTGGAGAGCGGCTACAGTGTTTGGACAGGTTCAAGCTTGGGACTAATGAGAGGGCACAATCCTCTCGTGGCAAAGCCATGTGCAAGTCCCAGCACAATTAGAGCCAAAGGCTGTGGCTGCAAGCTTGACCTTATGGACCGAACCTGTGGGCCCACGTGGCTGCGTGATATGGGCTGCGGGAGGTGCAGCAGGTAAACAAAGCTGGATCAGGTGCCTGTAACTGAGTAGATTTGAAACCACAAGAACGTTGTAAACATCCTGACACGCCCTCACTTTGCCTGGCGGAATCTGCCTATAGAATAAAG
The DNA here is from genome assembly GCA_025583905.1 of Ia io. Lineage (NCBI taxonomy): Eukaryota > Metazoa > Chordata > Mammalia > Chiroptera > Vespertilionidae > Ia > Ia io. The sequence goes on along the minus strand of JAJQQW010000007.1, from coordinate 111,508,973 downwards.
ACTTGGCTTGCAGGCCCTGGTGCTGTCGCTCGCTCTCCATCAGAGAGGACAGCGTCCCACCTAGGCCCAGCTTTATTCTCTTGTCTGTCTTTTCTGGATCCTTCACCCCCTCTCAGGCTCACTGAACCTGGCTGTGCTGGCGCGGCACAAAGAGGTCCAGACTTGCCCAGCCAGCGTGGCTCCATGGTTGAGCGTCGACCTAGGAACCAGGAGGTCATGGTTTGATTCCCACTCAGGGCATGTGCCCGGGTTGCCGGCTCCATCCCTAGTAGGGGGTGTGCAGGAGGCAGCCGATCCAGGATTCTCTCTCATCATGGATGTTTCTCTCTCTCTCCCTCTCCCTTCCTCTCTGACATCAATAGAAATTTATTTTAAAAAAAAGAGTTCCAGGCTTCTCACCACACCTGGTCTTTCTCGTATGGAGTCCCCTCCACGCGGGAGCCTCGTTAGGACAAGAGCCCGTCTGGCCACCAGGAAGTCCCAGGGCCTGGAGCTCTGTCAGCACCGGGGGCCCGAGACCAACTACGTGAACCAAACGGGGGCCAGGACTGTCGCCGTGTGGCGCTCGAGGCTCAGGCGGTCGGGCCGGAGGAGGCGGAGGCCAGCAGGCACACGGCCTCTCATTTCACAGCAGCGTCTCCCACACTCCTCACCGGGGCTCCACAACACCTGGCCACCAGCCCCGCGCAGGCTGGGCAGCTCAGTCAGGCGCGGCCCCCATTTGCACGTGTCCCCAGGAGGACTCATGGGCCCGGGCGCCGGGTGCGGAATGGACGGCCCCACGTCCATGGGGAATGGTCCCCTGAGGCACGCGCAGCCCCTGCCTGGCCTCG